>CAWUHW010000010.1:2395941-2995941 GCA_963922195.1 Panagrolaimus sp. PS1159
AAGCAGTGGTATCAACGCAGAGTACTCAAAGAATAAACCTCTTGACTTTGCTCAGCTCAATATAAGTCATATTCTGTTAAAGCATTAAATTCAGAACAATTTAATGCTTTAACAGATGTTATCGACAAACATTGAATATGCAAAGGAATGTTTATCAAAGTTTTCGTTAACCTACTGCATTGATGATGCCCTAAATGTCCGTTTATTTTATACTTTTAAACTTTTAACTCCTGTTTGTAGGATCTAAAAAGCCAACTGTGGATTTCCAACAACAGTTTAAAGTTTCTGGTGTTCAGTATGGAGAAACATTGGAAGATGCAATAGCTACTTTTGAGCTTCCTTCAACAACTACTCTTGAACAAGCCCATTTTTTGCTCACCAACAGATCGTAAGTTTACGCAGTGAAAATATCTAAAACGTCATAAATTTAGTATCCAAAAACAGCTCACAAGAACCCCCAATTTTTCTGTTGAAAAAGCAAAAATTTAAGAACACGCCAAACTCGAATTTTCAAGTTATGCGAAGGATTTGAAAATGGTGGTGATGTTGCTCGTGTACAACTTCAAGGTAAAGCTGTCGAAAAATCAATTAAATTGGGAAATATTATGGATTTAAGTGAATTGCCAATCTTTTTAAGTTTGCCGAAGATAAGTCAACATGTTTATTTATTGAATCTCCATTGCACTGTAAGTTATTATAATAAAACAACTGCTCCGAAAGTTATGGTTTTAAAGTATGACTCAATCATTCGAGCGGCAGTTGATGAAATTAAATGAAGTAGAAATTCTTTTTATTAACATTTTAAATTATTATCAAAAATCTTTAAGTTGAATTTAATAACTTTTACCAACACCTCAGCCACCATCACAATCTGCAAATCTTAATATTTGAAGAATAATTGTTTTTTAAACAAGTCAACGATTTTATTTTTCTCTTTCCTCCTACCTTTTCAGCAAGTTAAAATTCTTTTATCATTTTATCCTTTACTCTTATTTTATATACTGTAAAAGCTTAAATTTTTATGGCAAAATTTTTTCATTTTCATAAAAAAAGATTTATCTTTTGATAAAATTTTTTTAAAGTAGAAATCCTTTTTGTCAACATTTTAAATTACTGTCAAAAAGCTTCAAGTTGAATTTAATAACTTTTATCTTTTTTAAAACAATTAAAATTGTTAATTTTTTATTCTGATTTTATTTCGGACCGTATTTTACCGTCTCCAATTTTTTTTGTTACCTGTCTCATAATTAATTTTTATTTTTTGATTCTCCAATGTTGAAATTTTTTAAAATTATTTTTTGTATCGTAGCATCATTTATTAGAAGTTACAAGTTGCTTTTGTTTTTATTAATTTTTTTTACATAAAATCTTTTTCACAGCATTTTTTGTTTAAAAACAAATAAAATAAACACATAATTAATTTAAATAATAAAATATTTAATTCCAAAAAAGATTTACAAAAAAAAAACGAACATTTTTGCATTTCTCAGCTGAAAGAGCAAAGCAAAAAATCGGCTTTTGCATACAAGCAAAAAATGACAGCCCTTTGTAATTATTTATTTGGTCGAGTGGTGTGCGCGTTTGACTTTCAAACGAGAAGCGGTCGCAATGGTGGGTTCGATTCCCATCTGCGGCCGCAAGCTCATTTTCTTAACAAAAGTTTAGCTAGACATTTGTTAAGAAAAAATTCTTAACAAAAGTTTAGCTAGACATTTGTTAAGAAAAAAATTCTTAACAAAAGTTTAGCTAGACATTTGTTAAGAGCCCTTAACAAAAGTCTAGCTAGACATTTGTTAAGAGCCCTTAACAAAAAAATAAAATATTTGATTTTTAAAATATTTGTTAAGGAGCCCTTAATAGAAACAAAAAAAAATACATTTTTTCAAAAATTTGTTAAAGTCAAATTTTTGATTACTGTTTTAATAAACAATTGCAATCTTTGTTAATATTTTCAATTTTTTTCGATACTTTAAACAATCTATCACTTTTTCATTTTTTTGTTTAAAATATTAACAGTTTTGTAAGAATGCAGTAATAATGTGATTTTGTTAAAAAAGTGAAAAAAAATGCATGATTTATAAACTTTTGTCGGAACATATGATTGACGGCGCCTTATATGACTTGATTTTTCATGTCAGTGAATGCTTTTTTGTATAAATTTTTTTAAAATGTTTTTTTGCACAGCAAGAATCAAATTTTTTGTAATCCCAAAAAATAAACTTACAGCTCTTGTTGCCAGGTGTGAACAATTATAAATTAAATCTATGGCACAATTTTGTAATAAAAGTTTACGGTATTCTTTCAGTTTCAAACTTGTTTTATACATAATTAAATAAAATAAGACAAAATTGAAACAAAGTCCAACAGCAGAAAAAATTCCATCTGAAATTTCAAGGATTTCCCTTAAATCAATTACTGGACGAACTACGCTTTGATTCATTTTTTATGAAAGGAAGAGAACAAAAATAAATATTCGTAAGTAGAGTCTATGCAACTTTTGAGAAGAATATACTAAGAATAAAATGAGCAATAGTATCTCAAAGTGCCAACCTCTTTTTTAAAATGAAAAACGCGCTGTACTGAAAAATTTTGCTTAATTAATTTTATTAATTTAGGCTTGGAAAATCAGTCTACAGTATTTGTTATAACAGAGAAAAACCATTCACGCTTCACCCATTTTAATTTTCTTGAATGAAAAAAAAGTGCATTTTTGTTATTGTACCATCTAGCAATTACTCACAAATAGTAACTTTTTAATTATAGCTAATAATTAATTTTGTGCGGACATAAGAACATCTATCTATTTGAGACATATTTTTTCAACTTATTTCTTATTATGTGATGTTCTTATGCCCGCACAAAATTAGGTGAAAATGCTTGAATAAACATTTTTACAAAGAATCTCCAAATGATGATTGTACTTTTGAAATGAAATACGTGGTATCCCAAGAAATAGTCCGATTATCATTTGCTTGGAAATTTTTTTGTATAAAACTGAAATCAATTGAGCTCAAATGTTCAAAAACTTATAAGAATTTACTTAAAAAACATTTTACTGAAGTCAGTGAAATTTCTCATTATTCGGAAAATAAAATGAGCAATAGTATCTCAAAGTGCCAACCTCTTTTTTAAAATGAAAAACGCGCTGTACTGAAAAATTTTGCTTAATTAATTTTATTAATTTATGCTTGGAAAATCAGTCTACAGTATTCGTTATAACAGAGAAAAACCATTCACGCTTCACTTATTTTTTATTAATTTACATTAATTTGAAATTAATAAAAACTTCCACTTTAGTTCGCTTTAAAAATTTCTATGTAATTTATTTTATATTACAAAGAACGCATTTAAGAATATTCCAGGAGTTCAGAAATACATTATAATTATAAACATGGACCCCACTAATGAAAAAATTCGCTAGCATTTAATGAAGTAACGACAAAAATATCTCTTCATTTTTCACATTTTCCATGTATATCATTGCATAAAAGTTTTTTATGTAACTTTAAACATGTAACCAATAAAGACACAAAACGAATACAATTAATTCAACAGAAAGTAAAAATGAGCTTAAAGAAGAACTTTTAATGGCTTCATATTCTTCTGGATTCCCTTTAATTTGAATGATACCACAATCGATAACCCTTTGAGTCATTGTGTCAGTGATAATTACCGTTGAGCCGAGATAATTTTTTCCTAAAACTTTAAGGTCAGCCTCAGCCCATGGATAAATTGCCATTCCACTTGAATCTGTAAACATTTGTAGCAGCCGATCATTAAGTTTTACGTCTTGTCGTTTTAATGCAAAACAATCTTTTACTGGTTCGTGCTTAATATTAATATCAATGAGAGAGTTTGCACGAATTCCGTCAATCACAGCCAGAATTAAAGGAAGTTTACCGGCAACTTCGGCAACTTCAAAAATTGCCCGATTTCCTTTGTAACTGTTCATTGTTGCTTCTGCTGTTGCAGCAGCTAAAAAATATCATTAGTGGGAGAACAAATTTGGAATATATTTCAACATATATTTTATCCCCAACATAAAACTTACGTCTTCCAAAAGGCGATTTAGCACATTTATTTTCAAAATAATTTATAGTTGACATAAATCCAAAATCTTCTACTTTTTCTACTTTTGCACCGGAATATTCTGACATAGATGTTAAAACACAATCCTAATAACCGTTGAAATTATTACATGTTTGTAAAAAAAAGTAACTTACATCATCTCTTGGCATATGCATTAGCGATCTACAAGTGAAATTTCCCTGAAAAAGGGTTTTCAAACACGCTCTAAGGCAATCATCTTTAAATTGGATTGAATCTGTTCCAGTCATATGTGCTTCAGTAATATCAATTTTATGTCCCTTCTTAAATTCAAAACATTGATTTAAAGCAACAAAAGTGTTCAACGGTGGATTTGTTAAACTGTCTAAAATTTTAAATTTTATTGAAGTTACTTTTAAAACTTTTCTAATTTCTTCGATACAAAAATTTTTTTAGAAAATTTTACAAAATGTATATACCTTGAAAAGATATTTATATTGAAACTAACAAGTAAAATTTTTGGATAAGTAAAAAAATTGTTAAAAAGTTACAACTTACCAGCAATATAAAATAAACTAAAAAACGCAAAAATTTTACCCATAAATTTAAGCATTTTTACAAATAAATTTCAAAATAAATGGTTTAAGAAAACTAACAAAAAGTACCTGTAAAATGTTTTTTTCTTTTCCACCCGCGTGGTCATCTAAAAGACAAAGGAAAAAAGTGACCGCAATCTTTCAATCGCTCCATCCTTTCACAAAAAACTTGTTTTGCTTCTCTTAATTTCATGTTCTTTTCTTGCTGAAATAAAGCATTCTTTTCGGTCACTGCTCCAGTTTTTTCTTCTCTTTTACTTTTCCAAATTTTTTGAAAACTTTTTTGGGGATCGAATGTGTTTCGAAATCGGATTGAAAACCTTCATCAGTTTCAATAAAATCAAAATCCGCTGAACGAAATTATGCCAATAATTTGTTGCTATCCTAATGCGCTCATTTAATATTTGAATTTTCCAACTTTTTTCACATTTTTTTTATTAAAATTATTTCAATCTATACTTATTATCATCTGAATTTAAAAGAACAAAGGGAATAGAAATTATTTTTAAACGCTATAATAACCCCGTTTCCGTTCCAGAACGGAACGGGAACTGATGGATTTAGGAACGGAACGGGTTTGTAAAAAAATGGAACGGAATGGAACGCGTTCCAAAAAAAGTGGAACTTTGGAGACACTTGATATTACAGCTTTTAAAGAACGACAACAATATTTTTTTAGCATTTTTGACGCAAAAACGAAGCCAGACAAAAATTTTTGCATAAAATATTCTTTTTCTTTAGTTTCAAATTTCTTTGGCCTGTGTGGCGTAGCGGTGAAAATTTTTAAGCTTTTGAATATTTTATTTTATGTCACAGGTTCGAATCACAGTCAGGGCAAATAAAAAACACAGAAAAACAGAAAATAAAATGAAAAACAAATAAATAAAAATGAAATTGCCAAACAAAAAATGAAAGCGGCATTTCATTATTTATGAAAGAATTGCAAAGTTAATTTATTCGTATGTAATTTAATTTGTAAAAAGGTTTATCGGTTAACCAAATTTTTTTAAAAAATAAATATTTTAAAAAGTAAAAGGAAATAGTATACGCTGCTGGTAAACATTTCTAACTACAATATCTTGATCTTGGTTGGCGTACCTAATTAAAACAAAGGTTTCAATGCAACAAATAAATGACCGAAGATTGCATCGAGAGAAACAAACGTAGTTAGTTGCAAAATGTTTTTGAGCAGTGTCTCCAAAGTTCCACTTTTTTTTGGAACGTATCCGTTCCGTTCCTCTTTTGGCACTTCCCGTTCCGTCCGTTCCGTTCCTGTTTTTTAAAAGACCCGTTCCCGTCCGTTCCGTTCTTAACCTCAGAAACGGGTATACGTTCCCGTTCCGTTCCCGTTCCTATAAATTTTTAAAAATTCTTCAAATTCCAACATAAAAGTAACTTTTTTGTTTAAATTATAAAAAATTCTGGGGGTATTTTTTAAATAAATCGTGTTTTTACGGCAAATATACCAGCAAAAAATAATAAAAAGTTCCCATTTAACAATTTTTGAAGTTACGATTGCGGCGGATTTTTAAAATAAAGTTACAAAAAGGTGTTGAGGAACGGAACGTCTGAAATCTCAAAAGGAACGCGTTCGTTCCGTTCCTTTTTTGGCATTACTCGTCCGTCCGTTCCGTTCCCAAATTGAAAAGAATACGTTCCCGTCCGTTCCGGAACGGGAACGGGAACGGAAAAACGGACGTTCCGGAACGGAACGGTGGAGACCAGTGTTGGCGGTCTTTCGGTCTTCGGTCCGGTCTTTCGGTCCATTTCGGTCCGGTCCGGTCCGGTTTTTCGGTCGACCGAGACCGTGGACCGGACCGAAGCCGAAAATTTTCGGTCCGGTCCGAAAATTTTTCATCTTTTTTCCATGTTTTTCACGTAAAAACCGTTAAACTTTTAATCCAATGAAGAAATTATGATAAAAAAACCCCGATATTTTTAACAAAAAAAGATCTAAAAAATCAAAATGAAGGAAAAAATGTCGGACCGGAGGACCGAAGACCGGAAAAATTTTCGGTCCGGTCCGGTCGACCGAGACCGTGGACCGGAGGAGTTTCGGTCCGGACCGGACCGGAGACCGAGAAATTTCGGGCGACCGCCAACACTGGTGGAGACACTGTTTTTGAGGCGCCATTTTTTTTTGAAAGAAATAAGCATTTGGTGGGAAAAAATCTCATTTCATGTTTTATGCATTGTTTATTAAAGAAATTTCCACAATCCTTTCACTAACTTTAGAAATTTGCATAATGTTTTTCTTATGTGACATTATTTGCTCCAGTCAACCGTTTCAAAGAAAGAACAACCATGTTTATTATTTTTTTGGTTTCTATTACTGTGCTATTTATTTCTGCAAATTCGTCTTCAGTTAATTGGAAAAACGAAACGTTTTATGTTGTAGATCCTGATTGCTACTTCATTTCTGCAGCATCATTTTCTGCAATTGAAGAAGGAATCAATAATTATTCCCCAGCTTCAAGCAATCGGTAAATACATATTTCGTTGATTTTGTTATTAAATTAACATTCGTTGTTTTTTAGATTATGTGAAAATGTCTCATCTACTGTTTACCAAAACCCAAAAGGAAATCATATTATTTTTGTTCGATTTGAATCTTCAAAAGAAATTTCAATTGCAATTCAGCAAACTAATGGATCAACAAATTTTAATCTTAAAGATTTATTTGTAAAAGTAAATTATGAATATATACTTGGAGATTATTGTAATTTTGAAAAGACATTACTTTCAATTGGTGTTGATTCAAATATGTCATATATAACTGTAAAATGTGGAAATGATGATGAATGGGCATTTATGAGAAGTGTTTTAACATCAACAGGAGATTTTTACACTCCATTTGGACCTTTAATTTATTTTCAAAAAGGCGATCCTTCATTTAATCGATTGTCATTTTTATCACTTTATGACGAAAATGATAATAATAATATTTTCCATGACTCCATTGTATTACGATATACTATTAAAAAGGTAACTTGTTTCACATGTATCTAAGCTTTTAAATATCATCATTTTTTAGGATTCTGGTTCAAAAATAACTTATCTTGCAACTTATCTTCATGATCTAAATAATACACAAAATAATGTTATTGGAAGTAAAAGCGTTGCATCTTCAATGAATATTTTTTTTCCGACAATTCTTGCCGAATTTATTGTTGCAGTAGGACCATCAAATAATCAAGCTGAAATTAAAAAATACATTTATGACTCTTCAACTATTTTGAATATGTCAAAGTTATTGGATTTATATGCAAAAATGAATGTTAATGGAACAGTAATTGTAAACAAAGATCCAACTTTTATTCAAACTTTTGGTTATTGTGTAAATGTTCAAACGGAGCAACCGTAAGTTTTTTTGATATTGGTACATTGACTTAATCAAGTTTTCATTACCATAAATTCAAGCCTTTTGCATAAGTTCAATTCAACATCTTTTTTGAGAAACATGTTTCTTTTCATAAATTAGTAAAAGTTTTGAGTTTTTAGATTTGAAGCAATAAATTGGAAAATTCGAGATACTGAAAGAATTGTAAATTATAAAAATGAAAATTGTCCATTGAAATATGAAAAAGAAGAAAAAGAAAAAGTGTGTGAACCTGAAGAAAAAAAGTAAGAGCTTTTTGTCATTAAAATTTTCTCTGCCAATATTTTGCTTAATTTTTTGATAATTTAAACTTTTTTAGATCAACATCTGTTTTTATTGCATTGTATTTTGTTGCTGGAGCAGAACTTGTTCTTTTTATTGCAACTCTTATTGCTTTAATTATAATAATTGTTCTAAGAAAAAAGAAATCTAAAAATGATTCAAGTAAAAAAGAAGCCAATGTTACCCTTTTTGGATACACTTCATCGATAAAATAAAAGTATTTCATAATGTATTGTTGTGGATCTATTTTGAATTTGCTAAATAAATTTTTTAAAAAATGACATTTCTAAAGTTTGTATGCCGATTTTTTATTGCCAAATTAAAAACAAATATTTGTAACACAATATTGTTCAATGCAATAAAAGTGAAGGAAGCTGTTAAAAAACTGGAAGGACCTATGTATAGTTTTGTCTCTATTTTTTTAATAAAATTGTGGGAAAAATAAAAATGTTAAAATTTGGATTTTCATTTGCATTATCTTTCAAACATTCTTTTATCATAAAAATGGTAAAATTTAATTCCTTTTAGTTCAAGTCCTTGGTTTTTTAAAAATATATATTAAATTTATTATTTTTTTGGGAGCTCTTGCAACTTTAGTTATTTTAATTATATTAAAACATAAGAAAAAAATGTTTCAAAAATAGAAGAACCTGCGGTAACATAAATTGCAACCGTTGTTTGAAAACAAATGAATGATGTTTCAAACACTACAAATACAAATATTAATTTTTTTTTATTGTGTAAGCTTTTATAATTTATGGTTTCGTTACTATTAACTTGGCTTACGCAACAAAGCTATGGCAACAAGCAATACTGCCATTTTCCAACTTGTTATTGTCTACCACTTCTTTTTTTGATGGAACAAACAGTCGATGTAAAAAACAAAAAGTATTTTTGTTACTTTGCACTTTTCTTTCTTCACTACATTCATATTTTGGTGTTTCATGTTTCATTTAAAAGAAAAAATGTTTTACTTTGGTTTTTGACCCAAAAATATTGATGATCAAAAAAGTGATAAGATAATATGAGTTTTCACTTTGATTTAAAAAAGTCTAATAAAACACAATTTTTTGTGAATCTTTTCAAATCATGATGGTACAAAAGATTTTAATATTTTTGCTACTTTGTTTTCTATCTACAGTAATCTCGGATTATGTTCGAGGGTGTTATTTTTCTGATTGGGCACATTATCGCCCTGATAAAGGAAGATATGAACCTGAAATGTATATTCCAGGTACATGTACACATATATTTTTTGCATTTGCAAAAGTGAATGATGACTTTACTGCTGGAGCTTATGATGATGAAGATACAGATTCTGGTCCAAATGGAGGATATTATAAACGTGTAAATAATTTAAAAAGTCAACAACCTGGTCTTATAACAATTTTATCATTTGGAGGATGGAGTGCTGGAACAGATACTTTTAAGGTTCGTAGAACTCTTTTCGATTTCGGTAGTGATTAACAAAAAAAGGATTTAGAAATTAGCTGCAGATGAAGGACATCGACAAACTTTTATTAATTCTGCATTGCAATTCATTAATCATTATGGTTTTGATGGTAAAAAAAAGTATATCGAAGGAATTTTAAATTTTGAGATTTTAGGAATTGATATTGATTGGGAATATCCTAAAGGTGACGATTATAATAATTATGTAACGTTGCTTAAAGTTTGTAAATTTATCAGATTTTCTGTGTTCAATTCTTTTTTTAAATTTAGGAGCTTAAACAAGCAGATAATTCTAAACTTTTAACTGCAGCTGTAACTGCTGATGCAGAAACCGTCGATGAAGGATATAATGTCAAAGAAATGGCAAAGCATTTAGATTATGTAAATGTAATGACATACGATTTTCATGGCGATTGGGAACAACAGACAGGAAAATTATTCTAACCCTTGACAATTTTCTAATCAGTTGATTTTAGGTGAAACAAGTCCACTATATTCTTCTGATAATTATAATACTGCTTTTGCAATGAATTATTGGGCACAAAAAGGAATGCCAAAAGAGAAAATTTTGGTTGGAATTGCAACATATGGCTATGGATGGACTTTAGGTACTTTATTATAATTTTTTCTACTAAAGGTCTTAATAATTTGATTTTTGTAGATGATCCAAATAATAATGGTATGAACGCCCCTGGACAACCGGCTCCACCACTTCCCTTGACTCAAACAAATGGACAAGGAGCGTATTTTGAGGTTAAAATCAAATTTTTTAATTTCATATCAAAAAAAATTTTTGCATTTTAGATTTGTAATATTGGTGGAACAAGACATTGGGATGCAGCCCAAAAAATGCCATATCGAGTTAATGGTAAACTCTGGTATGGCTACGATGATCAAAGTTCTGTGCGGACAAAAATGAGCTGGATTATTCACAATAAATTTGGTGGTGCCTTTACTTGGGCTTTAGATATGGATGATTTTAATGGACAATGTCCCGAAGGGCAAAAATATATTCTTCATAATGCTATCAAAGAAATTCTTGGATAATAATCAATCTTTTCAACCATATAAATAAATTGCAAAAAAAATGTATAATAAAATTTTATTTTAAAAATTACACAAACACATTCATTCAAGTTCTTGCAACACTTGTCGCAACTTCAATCTTAATTCCACGGAAAGGAGTTTTACATCGAAAAATACAAAAAAGTCCATAAAAATCCCAAATTTTTTTTCGAAAAACTGGATGAACAACAAAAATTATGATTAAATTTGAATATCGTTGTAAAACAAAGAATGAAAAGCCAATGTTGTAAAATATGGTATACATTTGATTATCATATGGAAATCGAATAGCATAAGCAACAAATGTGTAATAAAATATTTGAAAAACTGCACAAATAACACTTTGGTAAACAAGTTTTCGTTCGGTTCTTACTTTATATGATTGGGCATGTACTTTTGTTGCTCGAACTTTTACAACTCCATAAATGACAAAGAGTAAAGAAAATGAATTTAGAATAATATTAATAACTGCAGCTTGAAGATAAATTGAAACTCGAAAAGAAAAACATTCATCTTCAAAAAGATGGAATTTGCAACTAAACTCGAGAAGATGGTAACAGGTTGAAATGAACGGAAAAAGCAAGATTAACAGGACCAAAGGGTTGGTATATTTGTCCCAAACCTAAAATTAATTAAAAATTAAAACAATTTTAAAAAACAAAACATCTGGTAAATGGTGTAGTAATATGATGCTATGGTCAAAAAATGCCTACAACAAAGAAATTTTTTTGTTGTAGGACTTTGGCTAGCGAGTATACAGAACATCCCACATTCATAAAATTTAAGTGCAAACAAATACCACAGTTGGGTATGTATTTTTTTTGGAATTATTAATGTTTTAATTAAAATGGTAAAGCGGGATTTTGGCGCGATAACACAAAATTTCACGTTTTCCATTTTAAATGTTACTATCCTCCTAATAATAACAAAAAGATTTCATATTATTCTTACGCTATTACTATCACATAAAACCAGCTGCAAGAAAAAACCAAGCATAAAGTAAAAAAAAATATTTGTAAACTTCAGAATACAACTTCTTAATCCATTTTAATTTAAATTAAATAAATGCAAAGACATTCCTTATGACACAAAGTATAATTGATAATTTCCTTACCCTTTTATGATGAAATGGATATGCTAAAGCTGTAAAACGATTTAGTCCAAGTAAAAAATTACAAAATCCGTAAAAGAATAATCCATACCATTCTTGAAAAGCTGTAATAGATTCAAAAGACTTCCAAGCGTGTCCGAAAAAATCGTATAAGAACCAAAATAAACAAATTATAAAAGAAATACAGTAATCAATATTTAAGATTAAATAAAACGAAGTTTTAAAATCAGATTTTTGTTTCATATATTCAAAAATGAAGAATATTATTACAGAGACTTCAAGGATTGAGCACAGATAATAAAATGTTTCAATAATCCATGTAAATGGATCATACGATATCATCTTTAGTAGAAAATGTCTGATTGAATAAATTTAATAAAAATATTTTGCTTCCTTGACGGATAAAACTTCTTTGTGAAAAAAAATATTTGATAAAAAAAAAATTGGGGATTAATTTAAGTCAACACCTATTTTATAGCTGTAATTTACAACTGAACCAAAAGTAGTAATTAGTATGTTTTTAAAGGAAAGAGTATAATTAATGGCTTCTAAGTAATTTCTCCATTTTGAAGAACTTTTAAATTTTATATAATAAATTATATTTCTTTTTTATAAATACAGTATGAAAAACTAAAGGTTATAAATTCAAAAAAGCGTAACTTCAAAAAATTTATAAACAGACAAATTTTAGAGCTAAATAAAATAATGTATAAAAAAATTTTGAATTTGAAAAAATATGTTTTTTTAACCAGTGCTTATGTTTAATGTAGGAGGAAAAAATTTCTTACAAATGTGTTCCTATTCTTTCCAGTAAAATTATCCGAAATAGGTAATAATGTTAAAAAGCTTTTATTAAAAGATAAAAATTTGAAAAATATATTAAATTATTACAAAATAGGTGGCATCACAAAATTTTGAGCACATCAAAAATATACAAAGAAAAACGGAAAAAAGTAGCAACAAGGAATGCATTCGATGAAATAAAGACACAATGAAAGAAAGAGTGAATCGTAGATGAAAATAAAAATAAAAGGCAAATGAATAATGTAATAAACCCAGTTAAACAAAAAAAATCAGATCAAAATTTGTGTCACCAGAAATACTCGTTTTTTTGTGATTAATAATCTTGAAAGAGACAAAAATATTCTTATTTTGCTGAACGCTTGTTTAATTTCTTATCATTTGAAGATGAGCCCCCTTTTGCTGAAGGTTCAGGCTTTTGCTTTCTTCGACCAGGCTTTGGTCCTTGTCCAGGTATAACCGGTAATGTTGCAATTGATGGAGGATGTGGTGCAGGTGCACCTGGAAGAGTTGCAGGTGATAAAGTTCTGGCATTTCCAGTTAATGATGGTGGAACATGAATTGGTCCAGTTGATGTATTTGCTGTTGGATCAGTTGGAGAATATGGAGGAGGTGGTTCAATGATTGGAGCCGATGGTGGCGTCAGTGGTGGTGGAGATGAAATTAATGGTGGAGCAGAAATATTATGCGGAGTACGAGACGATGAAATTGGTGGAGGTTGTGATGATGAATTTGTGGCAGCTGAAGCAGCGGCACGTCGTTGATGTCGATTTTGGCGTGGTTGTTGTTGTGGCAGAGGAATTGCTGCACCACCTTGTGGACGATTTCTAAAATCAGACATTGTTTTATCACAAAATTTTATCCTCGTTGTGTATTATAGAATATTACAAGATAAATTTTATTGCTCAAATTTTTCTTTCATATTTTTTTCATCAGATGCTATATAAAAAAATATAAAAAATTAGATCATGGGAATTTTAAAATTCACCAAAGTTGTCGTTACAAACCCACGTTTTTTGAAGCTAATGTCGACTCTATCTTCGCGTCTTTGCACTATTAAATACTTAACAAGCAGTAGAATCTAAATACAATTCAAAGTTTTGACTTTGTATTTAAATGCCATCAAATATAATGCAAATCGACTATAATCATTTTTAAGGAATTTTCTTAGCTTACATTACCCTGAATATATAAATTTATAACAGAAATATCAAGCAACTCAAAATTTCCTCTAATAATCCTTTTCCCCAAATAATGACCACCTATATATTATTCTATAGCATTTGAATAGAAAAAAAATGTAAAAGAAAAATAAAAGCAATATAAGTTAATTAAATCGTTAAATATTCTATATAATACAATGAAATAATATGTCAAACATTCAAAAATAGATTAGTGTAAAAAAAGTCCTTACCCTAAATTTGGACCATTTGGAGGAATTCTTCCATGTTGACGACCGCGACGTAATAATGTTCCTGGATGTCGCAATGTGTCAGTAAAATGCGCCGCTGGAGCTTTATTAGGATCTGTAAATAAAAATACAATTAAATATAGTAATTAACAAAAAAAAAAGAACAAACTTGTTGATGGAGTGTGCACTGCGCAACATTTAACAAAAATTGCCATAAATATAAGTCCACCAATTCCCATTAAAACACATGCCCACCAATGTTCATGAACCCATTGTGAAACAGTTTGAATTGTTTCTTTATTAAATAATAAATTTTTTAGACGTGCAAGTGGTCCATTTGAATCAACAGAACGGCATTTTCTTAAAATATCACAATATCCTTTATAATTATTACATGGTGAACCAGGATGAAGTAAAAGACCAGATTTTCCTTCTCGACCAGTTTGATTAAATTTACCACCACGAAATTCAGGTAATTCAAATGAAGATAAACATTTTCCATCTTTTTCGCATGCAAGATGACAAAGTTGTGCAGGTTTTCCTTCAGTTAAGAAGCAATCTTTTAAGCCAACTTCAGCACAAATTGATCCATTACATGCACCAGATTGACAAACTTTTGTAGCATCTTGACAAGGAATACCATTTTGTTTATGACGAGGTTCAGGGCATTCAGGACCACGACCATCACAAAATTGTTGAAATGTGCATTCAGTTTCAGACAGACATGAGCGACGATCTTGTGCAAAATAGAATGAACAAGATTCAGCATTACAGCATTGCCCTTCTGATGGTGAACAAATTGCACCTGGAACACGCTTACATGCTGCAACAGAATTATAACGGCCTTTAACTTCATGAGGTTGACAACATTTATCACGTAATAAATCACAATCTTTATCAGAAAATCCACAATCACATTCTTCACCAGGTTCTTTAATTTGATTACCACAAAATGCTGAGGTTCTTTCTAAAATATTATGATTACTTGTATACCGTATTCGTAAAAAACAAACCTTGAAAGCAGTTTCGTTTACGTCCATATGCGCCTAATGCAGATGTTAATGGATTTACGGGTGGTTGAGATAAAACTTCAAATAAAACACTTGAAATATTTGTTATTGAACATGATGAAAATCTTGCATTATTAATTTTATCTCCACTTGTTGCAGATGCAAACATAATAAAATTTCCATCTGGTAAACCTGGTTGACATTCAGCAGGATAATCATGAGGTGAACCAAAATTATGTCCCTAAAAAAAGTATTTAATAGAACAATGCAAATTGTGATTTAAAACAGATTTAAAAGAACTAACAATTTCATGTGCTAATGTTAATTGAGAAACTCTTGCTGGAACACGATTACCATAATTTACCAATGTTACAATTCCAGTATTCAATGATCGATATACCATCCCTCTTGAACCTTCATTATATTTTTGATATACTTGACATATTCCACCAGCGGTATTATAATTTGGTGATGCAACCCATGCAAGACCAAGTGTACCACCAACAAAATCACGAAATGTTAAAGCATATGCAAGACAAAATGCTGAATGATTTCTTTGTGAATTTAAATTCAAAAAATTTGAAACATCAACATTTTCTTCACAAAATGGATTATCTGTTGGTCCTTTGGTATTACAACTTTCACGGGTAAATATCTAAAATAAGAATAAATACAGTAATTCAGACTTTTAAATTTTATTATTGTATTCTCATTATTTTGTTTGTTAAAGATTTGAACACCTTCAATTCACTCAATTGTTCACTCAAATTCCTTTCTTTCAAATGTTCCCTCCAAAAAAAGAAGTGCTTAAAAATGTCAAAAATTGTTGTCTTCATATATTTTTATATGTATCTATCTATCTTTTCAATAAAAATGATCATTATTGAGCTGTCCTTGAATTTTATTATTTTTTTCATACAACTTTTAGTTCTTTCAAAAGTTGTTGGAGCAACAAAAAAAATGTGGAATGGTTGCTTTCCATTTCCTTTTTTTAAAAAGACTCAACACATTTGCAGCCAGTCTTTGCAACATTGTTTGAAAAAGTTTTAGCAAAAATAAATAAAAATAAAATTTCTAACAAGGTAACAAAAGAAAAACCGAAGATTACAATTTAAACACAACGCTTTGATATCATTAAACCGTTAAGGATTAAAATAAACTTACAGTAGTACGTTGAATAACAAAATTAAGACCAGTAATTCCACCGAAATTTGTAACTTCATAAATTTGATTTACTGCTTTAATATGATTATAAAATAGAGCAACAATTTCTTCACGAGTTCGAACAGGATCACGATTACCTTCTTTATGAAAAACATGTTCATATAATTTATGATCAGCTTGCATATAAATACTACATGTACGAACTTTATGAATATTTTTTCCATTAATTAATGAAGTTCCAATACCAAATACACTTCTCTTCTTTCGAATTTGTTGTTTAGTTTTATTTGAAACAAATTGTCCAAAAATTGAATCTTTATGTCGTGGAGATAAATGTGATACAGGTTCATCATCAAAAGTTGAATAATAATTTGGTGTTCCATATGGTCCTTCACCGGCATCTTGAATTTCTTGCATTTTAAGTTTAAGACTTTTTGTTAAACCACATCCATCATGAGCTAAAAACAATACAGTATATTACAACTATTTAAACAGATAAAATCTTACAATCATCATCATGTTCATATATTTCACGTTTAACTCTTCGATATTTATCATGATTAATTTTATCATCATAATATATTACAGAATGATAATTCTTTGGTCGTTCTTCTGGAGAAAAATATCGTGAAACTTTTTCAACTGTTAATGTTTTTCCATCACTTAAAATTATATGTCCATCAAATAAGCCATCCATAATTGAACCATATACATGAGAACCTGGATCATCTAAATTAATCTTTCATATATACATATATTAATTTAAATATAATACAAACCTTTTACAACCCCTTCATATAAAAATTCTTCAGGTCTTATTAAATTTGTATTAATATATTCTCCATTAATATCCAATTGATGATCATCAGAAAATATTGATTCACTGTTTACTGGGAATAATTTAAGATTAAAAACCCTTAAATGAATTTACGTTAGACATTGTAAAAACGAAAAAAAGAGAGTAACAAACCGATTATGAGATCGAAAACGAAATTCAATTGATGAATCATCCACGCTCTCTGATGTTGTTGCTGTACTTCGTTTCCTTCGATCCAAAATTGGTCGATAGTTTAGTGTTTCATATCCATCAATATATTTATTTAATGAATAACCTTAAATCAAAATGTTTAAGAAATGTTAATCTTAAAGAAAAGAAAAGCTTACCAAATTCAATAAAAATAGTTAAAAATCCAATAATAAATAAAATTGATTGATATTTTAGAATCATTATTGTTGTAAGTATGTTTGTATTGAAGTTTTTTTGTTAATATTATATGTTGTTAATAGATTATTTTAATAATATATAAATGTTGAAAGACTGTTATGATTAAAAAAGGGCAGGAAATGGGGCAAACAGCAAAAATGGAAGCAGCAATAATTTTGTAGAAAGAAAGGAAGCGAGAGAAACCCGATTTGTCAAGAAAAAAAGCGCGTTGCTGCTCCTTTTCTTCTTTTCGATGATTTTTTTTAATAATATTTCTTTGTAAAAATGGTTATCGCATCTTTTTTCGTTGTTTTTTTCTTTTGGCAATGAAGACTCTGAAAAGAAATTCAAAATTAGTGTTTGAAAAAAAGAGGTGTCAAATTTAATACACAAATTCGATAAATAAAAAATATATAAAAACGGACATTGGCCGTTGTTGGTCATCGCTTGAAAAAAGAAAAGAAAAAAAGAACCCTCGCATTTCTCATCCATTCTCCCTTATATTTTTTTCCTTTGGTACTTTTTATTGAAGACCCAACTACTTTCAACAAAAAAAAATAAAATGACAACAACGAAAGCACAGTTGTTGTTTCAAGGCGGCACTACCAAGTCAGTTTTTTGAAAATGGTAGAAAAAAAATTGGGGAGAAACAGAAGGGGAAGAAGAAGATAGGGGTGTTAGAAACAATGAAAAAAAGATTAATTACAAAAAAAATACGTAAAAAAGTATGGAACAAAGATAGAAAGAAGTTTATCAAAGGGTCAAGGGAAATGAAGCTTTAAAAAAAGGGGGGGGGGGAAGAAATGAGTAATGCCAGAAGAAAGGAAAAAAATTGAATTTATAACAAAAGTTAAAAATGACACCATCGAAAAAGCTGTTTTTCAAAAAAAAACTTTGTATGATTGATGTTTTTCTTCAGGAAAAAGCAACATTTGAAGATGTTTTTGCGTTGAAAAAAGCTGATAAGATAATGACAAGAATGCTACCGTATTTTTCTATAGATTATTTATTCAAAGATGTTTTTCTACTTATTTAGAAAAGCATCATTAATGCCATTTTTCAAAGATGAATTCAGCATGCTTTGAGATTTTTGTTGAGCCAATAAAAAAGTCAAAAAATCGAAAATTTTGGGGTTTTCACAGGGTCCCCTTTGAAAAAAAAAGATTTTGAAATTAACTTTAAAAATTTGAAAAATTTTTTTCCTAATTGGAGCGGCTTTTCGCTGATAGTAACCAAAAATGACGAAAACTAAAATTCTTTAGTTACTATCCTTCCATAAAAGATTTGCATATTTTTGATCAGAGAAATTTTTTCTCAAAGAAACTCCAAAGCAAATTCAGCTGAATTATGAATTCCATTTTTGCTTATCTTTAATAGAAAAAAAATATCAGCAACACTAAACGGTTTCATTATGTTTGGACATTCTGTATTTAATGAAACGGTTTTTTGGTGATAGTAAAATTAAAAAAAAAAAAACAAAACAAAATATTTTGTTTATTGTGGTAACAATTTCTTACATTGCAACGAAAAAAGCATCAATAAATTTTTGGATCTAAAAGTTTTTTGACATAATTTTTAAAATAAATAACATTTATTTTATGGAAAAAAATTTTAGCACACTAGATAAACCTATTCAAAACATAATAGAACATTGTCATGTTTTCTTTCTTGCATTTTTATTCATTCAATAAAATGAATCACATCAAAAGATGATCATTAAAGTTGTAAAAAAAATGATACGTTGTTCAGTTCAAAAGAAAAAGAGAAGACAAAATAAGCAGCATCAAATAACAACATAATATATGTTTATGTAAAAAAATTTAATCAACCTTGGTGGCGGTTATCGAAAATTGAAAGCACTGATAAAATGGAACATAATAAAAAAAAAGTCGAAGAAAAATGCCTTTAGGCAAACCGGAAATTGATCAAAAAATTTAAAGAGCAAAAATAAAAAAGTATTTTGTAACATCCGCATTTTTTACAAAAGTTTTAACATTGAAAAATCAATTTTTGAAATCGGATACAAAAGTACGTTTCCTTTTTTATGTTTGAGATTCATATTTTTTTTCATAGAAAAAGAAAAAAAGGACAGCTTTATTCTTTCCGGGTCGCTGAAATCGATTTAATATATTTTTATGAAAATCTTTTTTCTGCGCATGAGAAAATCTGGACATAGATTGAATTAGAAGTTGATTTTTATAGATTGATTATTTTGCAAAAGATGGAAAAAACTGGAAGAGTTTTTAGGAAATCTAACGTTAACACAAAGTAATATAGTTCTACAGTATCTTACTATTTAAAAAATAAAACAAATAAGAACCTATTTTCGAGCACAACAAAATTTGTGCTTTACCCTTGGAAAAAACAAATTTTTTAAATATTTTACACTTAAAGCATCCATTTAAAAAACACAGAAATTTGATTCAAGGCAACAATATCTTCATAAGAAGAAATTAATTAAGCAATGAATATTTTTTCTCAAGAAAAAAATGCTCTCAAAAAGTCTGTAATTTAATCAGAGCAAAAACAACCCAGTGCTTTTCAACATTGATTTGAATACGAATTAAAAAAACAAATGCTTCAAATCATCGTAAAGAAAAAAATAGCGATCGCACTTTTTAAAAAAAATTAGACGGAAACCATAGCAGCAGCAGCAAAAGAAGAGAAGGAGTGTCGCGTCAAATTTCTTTCTTCTTACAAAAATCGAGGCCAATCAAAAAACCTGAGTCATACATTTTCTTCCTCTCCTCGCTCGTTGAATCTCAATCATTTTTCCTTTTTTGTCGTAGCTCTTTTTTTCTCTCACTAATATCTATCAATCCCCCTTTCCTTTTTTTCATAAATGTCGTTGTCGTCAATAATCGCATCCACCGAAAGGGAGAAAAAAAGGAGACGAAAGAGGGGTAACAAACACAGAAAAAAAGTCAATGCACTGAAGAAAAAAAAAGTTGCGCTCTTTTTATTTTTTTGAGGGATGGTTCCTTTTGCCGCTACTGCTGTTGTGTTCGATTCAATAGAGACGAGTCTGGGGGTCTCTTTTTCTCTTATATGGATGAGCAAAGGAAAAACAAGAAATGCAAAAAAGGGCCACTTTCGACTTTAATAAAGTAGAAATGAGTGGTCCCTTTTTCTATTTTTAAAACGGACAAACTATGCAAAATATTTTTGCCAATAGCAAGAAAAAGAGTTTTTTCACAGTTTCTTCTTTCCTCAATTCAAAAAATGGTCACTCCATCTGTGACACATCCAAACGAAGCTATAAGACCAGCGGGTTGTCAGCAGATGTGTCGGTAAATCTATTGTTAAAAAAGATGCTTTTATCCGTTTAATCTCTTTTTGATGCTAAGATTAAAGTCATTAAATTTTGTAAAATAAAAAATTTTTGGTCAAATTGAGGTCAATTTTAATTTATAAATTCGTTAATCATTCATTACAAAAAAGCTTGTAACATATTTTACACGTAATATATAAGTCAGAATTAAACATTATATTGTTATTAATTTATACAAAATTTCAAAAAAACAAATTTGTAAGCATTTTTTCAATTTCATCTGAATTTCTAATATTCACTTCATTTTTCAAATCAAATCATCTGGTGCATCATCTTCTTTTGTTTCTTCATTATTTGTTGTATATAACTTGCATTTTTTCTCATTTATAACAACATGCTTTTCAGGATTTAACGGTTCTTTTTCCTTTTTATCATGTTCATGCAAGGAACCCATATCTTCAATTTCTTTTACTATTTGAGTTTTCTTTTCCTAAAAAAGGTACATAAAAGTAATTCTTGTATCATAGTTTCACCTGAGATTTGATATGTTTTACCAAAACAACTATAAGGGGCTGTCCAGATGTTACGTAATGCAATTGTTGGGTGGGTGGGGTTGGCGAACTATTACATCGCTTTGATCTTGTCGGCAAAAAACCTGACGGGTGGGTGGGGTAAAAAATCACGATTTTTGTATTACGTAACATCTGGACAGCCCCTAAAGAGCTGGTTGCTTTTAATATTAATCAATTTGTTTTTTTAAGTACATTTCTCAGACAAAAGCTAATTCTACAGTATCCCCCTCCGTGCAAGAACTAAAAGATACCCTATTCTACCCAAAAATAAAAACAAACTTACTTTAATAACATCATCCAAATTTCCCAAAACTTGAACCTTTTCTTCTGGTACAATTGGTGGAGGTTCAGTTGGCTTCTTTTCTTCTTCATCTTTCTTTTCAGTATCTTTTGTTTCCTTTCCACCAGTTTGTTCTTCTTTTTTATTCAAATTATTATTATTTTCACCAGATTCTTTTGAATTTGATTTTGCAGAACGTTTTGATTCTTCTTGAGTTTTATCCAAACCAGGAAACATTTTATTTGATGCTTGTCGAGCAGATTTTCTGTCACCTTGAGATTTTGCCATTGTATTTTTTGGCTTTTGTGATGCTTGTAAATCATTTTTTGTTTTGCCACCACCAGGCGATGGTGAAAATGGATTTTTTACATTTGATTGTGGTTGAGGTGGTTTCTAAAACGCGTTTAAAAAAATTTTCACATGTAGTGTTTATAGGACACGAAGGCTTAAAAATTATATATTATCAGTGCCCCAACTTGGCAAAAGTTTCGGGGGGGGGGGGGGGAGGGGAGTGGGATGATATGTCCCTCATGCCCCCCCCCCCAAGTTGGGGCACTGTATATTATGATTCACTCTGAAATATTGCCCAAAATTTAAACTAAACTTACAATAGTAGATTTTGGTGTTGTTGGTGTATTCGGTGCTTGAGCTTGTGATTTTTTTTTCTTTCTATCACATAATGATAAAATTATTGATAAACATGCAAGTAGCAATAATCCTGTTGAAACAAAAGTTGAATAAAATGCTATCGTTCTCCATGTGAATAAAAGAATTTGATTTTCATCCATGTTTGTTGCTCTATTTTTGTTAGTTGAAAATTCTTCTTTGAAGACAATTGCCGTAAAAAGTAAAACGTTTTTGAGAAAGAAAAAAATGTGAATGAAAAATTATTTGTTTGTTTTGATATTTTTGAATGAGAATAAATTTTATTTATGCAAATTTATTAAAAATGTAAAACTTGTCAAAGGATAAACATGAACATGGAAGGAAATGCTAAAGGATTTGCGGTTGTGAAAGTCATAAATAGGAAAAAAGAAACGGTAAAATAAAAAATTGAGAATTCATGATTTAAATAAAATTGCAGAATTCCTTTGTTCGGTAAGCTTTTATATTCACAAATAATTGACAGTTCCGAATTGGATAAATAAAACATATTTTGTTAGATATTTTTTTAAAAAATTAATGTTTCCGGAATATGGCATGGATAGCTGGAGCGGTTTTTAACGATAGTAACATTAAAAATGGAAAAAATTTGTTTTGAAAGTTTCTATCAGTGCGATATTAACCAAAAAAATAAAAGTGAGCTGATTTAAATATTATCAATAAAAACCGCTCAATAACAAGTGTTAAAAAAAGCTTAACGTTTAACTGAAAATCTGCATTTTTTTTATGAGCCAACCTGTACAACCTTAAATACACCTAAAGATTCCATAAAAAAGGACAGATAAATGAATTGTTAAATGTTAAAAAACCCTCAAAGTATTTTTTTAATACCAGTTAATGCACTCGGGGTTTCTGCAGAACTATGAATATTTTGGGTTTTAAAAAGATTGCAAAGTTCATCAATAAGGGCTTCGTGTCGAAATGAAACGCGGATATCTGGAACATTTGTTCGTGCTACATCATTCCCGAGAACACCTTCTTCGCGATAATTTGGTCCTAACCAATGAATTTTAACTTCATGTTCAAAACCAGATTGCAAAACACTATTTCTTGCAAGTTCACACATATCTTAAACCAAAAAAGGTATTTTAAAAATTATACGAAACAAAAATTTTACCACATGTTGATAATTTCCAAACTTGTGCAGCAATTGAATATTCTTCCATCAAAGCTTCCTATAAAACAGATACGGTATTATTTTCAAATTATCCGTGTAAGAGACAAACCTTTGTAAAATGAAACTGTAAGGGATCATCAGTTGATAATGAAACATTTAAACCTTTCATTAAATATTCTGGAAGTGGATTTCGATGATAACTGATAAAAAGGGAATTATTTGAAAGCGGTGACATTGCAATTCCAACATGTGTAAGATAATAAAGATATTGAAGAACCGGAACTTTACGTAACATTAAACCATGTGCAATTGATTCAGATGTCAAATATCCAATAATTAAATGATTAATATGTCCGGCTTCACCACAATGTGGTCGAAGGGCAAATGTATTAAGTCCACGTTGACGTCGAAACGCATTAAGCGCGGTAATATTCGCATACATGTAAAAAAGATAATATGAATATGGTGGATTTTCTTTATCTGAATATTCTGGTGGTTCAGGTGTTGAAAAATCGAACTAAAAAATTTGTAATTAGTTATAACATTTAATAGTAGCAAAATAACATGAAATGTGCAAAAAGAGAGAATTTTGCCCATAAAATATTTTGCATTTTTTAGAAAAGCTATAAAACTTACATGAACGTATTCATGCTTTGATTCATCGTCAACAGAATCAATTGCAGAAACATGTTTTAAAAATCGGAATAATTCTGGATGCGATGATGGATCATTTGTTGCTAAAATGTTTAATTGTAAAAAATGATAATACTAAAAAGAAAGCAGCCGAAAATGCATAGGTACAAATTTAATCATTGTTCTTTTTTTCTTATAGTAATAATTTTTACCTTCAAATAATGGACCAAAAAGATTGTCTAAGAATTCATCAAAATTTTTAAGCATATTTTTTGTTCGATAAACATCAAAAAGCCGAGGAATTTGAATCATTAATTTAACATTTGGTGACCTACAATGATATTGTTTCAAAAGGACAATTAAATGACTTTGAAAGGTTAAATATACCAAATATCATGTTCAATTGCCCATTTTGCAAGAATATCCCATTCATCACGTTTTCTGCCATAAATGGATAATCTTGGTTCAGCGTGCTGATATTTACTGTCTTCTAAATCAGAGAAAACTTCTTTTAAGACTTCTGCAAAATATTTTCCTCCAACATAATTATCTGTTTTAATAAATACATCACGGAGAGAAGATTGTCCAACTGGATTATATTTTGTATTAAATTTATCAAATCGATGAAAAGTATTTCGATCAGCATGAACATCTAACATATCAACAGAAAGATCATATGCATCAAGACCAAGTTCTTCAAAAAGTTGCTTCATTGTAATATCTTTTCCACCTTGTTGTAGCACAATTTTATCTTTTTCTGTTTTCATCTTCTTTTTAATAAATCGAAGTAAATGTTTTTGATTCATTGATGATGCAGCATGAATGTGAGTATCAACTTTACGAATATTATAAAAGTCTCGATGTGGCACACTCTTTTGTTCATGTAGTTCTCGTAATTCATTCATTAAGACATGAAGTTGAAACTTTGTTTGCAAAAAACTTAGACGACGAAAGCAGAAGCTCTTTCTAAAAAATATTTTCGAAGAAGATAATTAAAAGTACAGCAAAAGTGTGAATGTTGTTATTTATTTTGTATTCAATACTGTTATTAAAAAACAAAATATCTAAACTTACAAAGGTCCATCTGCAATCATGGTAACTAATCGATGATAATCCTTTAAAAATTGATGTTTTGAAATATAACTCTTTTTCATATTCTCTGGAATATTTCCATCTTCATCAACGACATCAACGACTCCAGATCCTCTTTTTAATGTGTAAATTTTTTCATAAACAGGCAAAGGTGTTTCCAATCCCCAATGATCATGTGGTGGTTCAGGCGGATTAAAGCTGGTATGACTGCCTATGAATTTAATATTTTTTAGATATTTTAATTTTTACACTTATAACTGTTAAAAATAAAACTATTAAAGAAAAGAAAGGTGTCAAAAGTAAAATAAAAAAGGTAAGTTGGAAAATTTGTCAATAAGATTAGAAGATGAGGAAAATATATAAAAATATACACGACATCTCAAAAAATTTGCCGATGTTTTTATGGTTTTCAACTTTTTAAGTTTTTGAGAAAAATTCCCAAGAAATCGCAGGCGGTTTTTTGTGATAGTAACTTCTAATTTTAGTTTTGTTTTAAAAATATTACTATAAAATTGATAGTAACAAAAAAACTACCGCTTCTTTTTTTCATCAATACTGCCAACAAAAACCGCTTCACAAATTATCAAATTCGCTTTTCAAGAATTATTATTTTAAACAAAATTCTCTTAAATCGCGACAGTTTTAAAAATTATTTTTAGGCAAAAAAGTTTTGGAGAAAACAAATACGGCAATCTTTCTGAGATATTTTGTTAAAGATGTATTAAAGATAAGCAGTAAAAGGTTAGAAAATTTTCGATAAAAGATAAAAACACGTCAATCGAAAATACCTTCATTCTTTTGATCAGATGTCCAATTTTGTGGATTTCCGGAAACTAGAATTTGAATGTGACAAGCCTTTTTTATAATGCCAAACTTATGTGCCTCTTTATTTTAATTAAATGAACTATTTTCATTTTAGATTTAAAGAGTAAACATAATTTTATAAGAGCCTTCAAAAACTGAGGCATAGAGTAAAAGAGTAGTTGAACTTAAATAAAGTATACTTTACAGGGTGCAAAAACATAACTTTGAAATAAACAACAACATAAAAATCTTTCTAATTTTGAAAAAAAGATTACAAAATCGAAAAAATCCCAAAAATTTAGATAGTTTTTAATAAGTTTACAAATGTGCAAAAAAAAATCATATCGAAAACTACTTTGAAATTTTAATTATTCCATTTATAAACACAATCACAATGAAAGGAAGCATAGTTCGATAGCTTAAATTTTTTGTAAAAAACGTACACATTATTCCCCCTGGAATTCGTCGAAATAAAAATAAGGAAGAACAAGTTTAAATATTCTTGCACCATTGAAAAAAATATTAGTATAAGTTTGTTGTTCTTAATAATTTTTAATCCTAAGACTCAAAAAAACAGTTAACTTACATGACTCCGTATTCTTTCTACGGTACTTGGGCAAATTTTTGGGATAATGCCCAGATAAGAAATCACGAGTTGTTGATGGAAAATAATTTCCAATGCGTTCCATATAATCACGACGAAGGTTTAAAGCTTCAATTAATAGAAGAGCTGCTGAACGTAAATCTTCTAGGGGAACCTTCAAAAGTTTTACAAATTAATTACAGTACAAGGTGGAAAAAAATATTTTAGGCTGATCCAAGTTGATTGATTTGCGTGCCAAGCAAAACAACACCGATCTTTTTTCTCTCGAGCACCTTGTATGATAAAAAAATTACTTACACCCGATAATTCTTCACCAGTAATTGCCATACGTTGATAATTAACATCAATGGCATCCCGAAAAGTATGCAAATCAACATGTTGTGGAGAAACAGCACGATTATCAAATTCATTCACCATTAATCCACTAACATCAATCGGTGACATTGGTGATAAACATGATTGATCGCCTGCTGATCCAACATTAACGGATTCCATTCGAGCCCTTAAAATCATTGAATTTAAGTCGGATATGAATTTAAAAAAATATATTTTTTAATATCACAAGTATTTATACTACCACAAAAACTATTACATTTCAAATTTACTACCATCTTCTGAAGAAATTGAAGATTGTGTTTCGAATCCATAATCTTCATCATTATCTTTAAAGACATAATTATTTGTTCCATTATGGTACATTGGATTAACCATATTTTAACATAAACTAACACAACCACCAACAAGCTTTACAATAATCAAACACAACAGTTTCTTGTCAATCAGTAAATTTTAATTCTGATAAAATTTTACAGGTGTCAATTTTTTTTTTATTCACACTTTTTTTGCATGGTTGATCACATGGAGACAGACGCCTTTAACAGAATGTCTAGCATAACATTTTTATTGCTTTTTTTCTACTGATTTGATACAAGGAAACCTTTTTTTGGAGATAAATTATGACTTTTTGATTGCAGAAAAATATAAAAATTAAAATACAACAACAACTTGACAAGACAAAACTGTTTGACATATTTAAGGGTTAATAAAAACTCACAAAAGCGACCATCGACGACCTTGTTTGCGCCTGTTATAAAAACAAGTATAAAATATTTGTTTAATAATGCAGAATGAAATTTTGTTAAAAGCTATGAATTTGATTTTATGTGATTTCGGTAAATACGTTGAATTTTGCAATTATTATTCTACTTATTAACTTACAATTTAAAACTAATACAGGACTTCTGATTTACAAATGTTATGCCCTGTGCACTGTTTTTAATTTTTATATTTGATTTTGTTAAAACCTAAACCCAAATTCACAAAAGTGCCACTTATTTTTTCCTTTTTAGAAGCAACAAATAATTAAAGTCACAATCGTTCAAAAAACAACCCACACGTTTTTTAGCACACATTTTTATTTTTGATGCTATTTTAGTTATTTTTTCTATTAACAAAAAAGACAAACACCATTTTTATTTCTAAAAATATCCATTTTTATTTACGATTTACGTAAGCTTAGATGAAGTGGCAAAATTAAGCTATGTTTTTGATGCTATTTAAATGTCAAAAATTTTTTCATGCATGTCAGATGTATATTTTAATTTAAGTTAATTTAAAAAATAAATCCTTTTTTGTTGTGTCTCTTAAAATGGATAAAAACGAAGCCATACCTTTCACTAATTTGTCGTTGAATTGCTTTTTTGCCTTCTTGAATTTCAATTGGGTATTGTGCAATTTCAAAAGGGGATGAAACATTATGTCCGCCACTTCCAGAAGTCATTGCAGGTTGAAATGGAGATTTATCAAAAATTTCTGAATCAACGGATTCTGAAAATTAAATGTGTGATAAATTGTAATGATACAAAATCATGAGTTTCAAAAGTCATACTGTACTTTTTCAACAGTAATACTACATTCTTGCTTTTGTTATTCATTTTAGCAGTATAAACCCAAAGTGCAGTTAATCAGCTTCTTGCGTCACCAAAAAAGAAGAGATAAACAAAATTATTACTAACAGCTTTTTTCTTCTGTTTTTCCATTTTTTTAAAAGACAAAAGTGACTCACTTAAAACTCCATTATTATGAGCATCATTAACTGCAGAATGATGCATTCGAATTTTTTCTTCCAATTCTTCATCAGAATTTTTTTCGTGTTCTGTTTCATCTTCATCATGGGATGTAAAAAAGTTAACTGATGGGGGTTTACCAAAAAATCCATTATGTGGATTCTTTCGTCCTGCCATAATTTATCTTTTGCTTCTATAATTTATTACATTTTATACAAGTTTGACAACTTTTTGAATAAATAAAAGAAAAACATCGTTAGCAATTGTTTTTTCTTTCGGAAATTGCGTGTTTCAATGCTGACGACGCGAAAACGTTAAAATAGAAATTAATCATTGCAAAACAATTTTTAAAAAATGAAATAGCCAACTTTGGACTGTCTAAAATGTGTAAAAATTGCAGTTAAAATTAGATATCTGTCAAAAATCAACGCCTATCCCAAAAATCAAAAAATATAAAAGTCATAAAAATGGCAGACAAACGATAACAAATGAAAAAGAGAAAAAAAGGTAATAAAAATATTTTCGTTTCATCACAATGAAAAAAAAAGATGGAAGGATTGACTTTTTATGAGCTTTGAAATTGAACACGTCCATCCGAGACTAAAGAATACCAAAGGGGAGAAAAACTTGATTTTATTTTGCAACACTAATGAAAAAAGTGTAAAATGTTGTGGAAAAAAAACAAAAAGGGGGATTAGGCTTTTCCTACCTTTTTCAAATGGTTGTTTACTGCGCAAAACTGAGCTTTTAATCAAACGAAAAAAGTCATTTTTAATGATTAAAAAATATGTATGGGAGAAAGAAAAAAGGGGGAGGCCGAGATGAACATGTACACGCAAACAAGGTAAACTAAAGCAGATGAAAGAAAGAAAAGCTTTTGCAATATTGAATAAAAAATTATTGGATGGCTTTAAAGCAAAGCAAATGAGGTGAGAGGAAGTGGTGAAGAAAAAAATGGAAGGACTTCCTTTTTTGATGGTGTTAATAAATTGCAATAATCTATTATATTTAAATAATATTGTATCAATAGAAAAATATTGGTTCAAACACAACTCAAAAAATAGCAAACCCTTTTTTAACCTATTTCTAAAAGTTTATGAATCAAAATTCTGGCCACGGATTAAAACACTCAAAAATTGCAAGTTGGTCGTTGCTGAAACTCTAAAAAATTTTTCTTTAAAAATTGCTCAACAAAAAAAGCGTTTCTGCTAGATTGAGATGGATGACTTTCATCTTTCAAACAATGATTTTTGATCGCTTTTTATCATTCTTTCAAAGCATCAAAAAAAGGGAAAAGAAGATATTGAAATTGAGTAAACAAAAAAGTTTTCACAAATGTTCACTTTATTTTGCAAACGGCCCACCGCCGCAGCACCGTTTTTGCAAAGAGTGAAGAAGAAGAAAACAGCTCACAAAAATTAAACGTGAGAAAAGAAAGTGAAAATTGAAGAAAACATAAGCAAAATAAAAGTAAAAAGAAAAACAGATTTAAAAATAAATCTTGTGGTTTTTTTTGGTAAAGAGCTCAACGTTCAATTGCAAGAGAAAAAATGCCAAAAAAAAACATAAAAACTTCGATTTGCATATTGCTTGCAACAAAGAAGAAAACATTTGTTGTTTGTTCGATTATTTTTAACTTGCGTCGTCCAAAAAAAGTTGTTTCTTAATCTTGTTTTTTTATTTTGTCTAGGCACCTTATTCAACGTGTTTTTATTTTCATTTTGTTTATTATCATCAATCGTTTCACCATCGTATATTTTAATTTTTTAGACATAAAAATGTCGGATTCAAATACTCCAAAGCGAAAGCTTTCTGGACCAACTACAGCTAAAGATCTAATATTTGGCACATCTTTACAAGCTGCAAGAAAATATTTATTCCTTCCTGTTGAAAAGAAAGCACTTTTTTATTTGGTTATTGTTACATTGCTTTCTATCTTTGCTTCATATTATCCACCATCAGAAGGTTATTATCTTGCATCGGTAATAAATATAAAGAATTATATGTAATATATTTAATAGTATTTAAATTTTAGAAAGGTAATGTATTTAATAGATATGGAACAAAAGTTGGATGGTTTTGGACTTTAATAACTGTTGGACCTTTCATTTGGTTATCATCTTATTTACATCATAAAAGTCATAGTGAAGCTTTAAGACATTTAACTCGATTATTGATTGCAACTGGACTTTGGTATTTTGTTACACATACGTAAGTTTATTTTTGATTTTGTTAAATGATAATTAATCTAATATGTTATTTTAGATATATGCATGTTGAAAAAATTACTGGTAAATGCGTTCATCATGAAGGTGGAAAACCTTCTGATCGTGATCAATGTTCACTTGCTGGTGGTAAATGGGCTCCTGGAATTGATATTTCTGGTCATGCCTTTATGTTAATTTATATGTGTCTTATTATTAGCGAAGAAGTATGATTTTTTTATTAAATATTATTATTTATATAAAATTATTATTTCTAGGCAAAATCATTTTTGAATTGGCCAAATACACCAAAAAGAAATATTCGTATTGCATCTGTACAAGAATGCAATGAATTCAAGATGTATACCAATTCTGTTCAAGGACTCTTTCTCATCTTATTCTTTTTCCACATTTTTTGGGTATACATATGGTTTTAATTTCAAATATGTCAAATAATTGTCAACTTTTTTAGGATTTTCAATTGCTTATCACCTGTCTCTTCTACCACGATGCCTCTCAAAAACTTATTGGTGCAGGAACTGCCATCGCTTGTTGGGCTATTACTTACAAATTTTGGTATCCTCTTTGTTTTCCTTCATTACCAATTAAAAGAAAAATCAAAGCTTTCTAAATGAATTTTTTTATAATAATTTTTATAAATATCAGGGTTTTTTTTTCGATTTTGATTGTAATTTTACTGCTTTCTTTCAATTGTTTTTTCTTTCTTTGTTTGTTTTTATAAGAAAATAATCAACTTTTTTATATTATTATTTGATTCAAAACAAATTTATTTATTTTTAATTCGGTCATTTTGCGCAATGGCTTGTGTTGTTTTCTTTTCTTAATCGTTTACGTTTGGCCGAATCTTGACTTTTGGATAATTGCCATGTTTCCGTGACATGAACGGAGATTAGCAAATAATGTTAGAAGTAAGAAGGAAGAGGAGTTAAGTATGAAAAAAAATTGGCAAGTTGTGAAATACGAGATTTTTTCCATTTTTCGAGGACGTTTGAGTCACACAAAAATTGAGAATAAATAAATCAAAACATTTTTATTGGAAAATAGATTCATTTGGGTTACGGTAAATGAGTAAGAAAGATAATGACTTTTAGCAAAATTTATGAAAAAACGGATAGCAGAGTTTTGTTTCAATGTTGGAAAGAATTTTTTGCCAAATTTTATTAAGCGGTTTTTTGGTGAAAGTAACATCGAAATTTAAAATAAAACTTTCAGATCTACTATCGCCAAAAAACCGCTCTGCATAATTCCAGAATACAATACAAGTTTCCATAAAAGTTATTATTGAAATCATATCAGGAAAAAAGATTCATTATCCTTTTTGGATAAATAAGAACTCCAACAAATCAAAGTTGTGCTATTTTTAAGATACTTCGTTTTAACGATTCTAGGGCTCTGAATGCGGTTTTTAAAATTGTTTTAAAAAATTCATTAAGCTTTACTTCTAAGAGATAAAAAGGAATCACCGATTTTTTATAAAAAAAAGATGCGCTAAAAAAGCTGCAAATATTTTTCTGTCGGCAGCTTTTTTTACTTGAAAAGAAAATATTTTCCAGGTCGGCGAAGATGGGAAGAAAGTGCTCTCAAATTTGGCACATTTTAATGCATTTATTTGTAAAATTACTGTAATTTAAAAAAAAAACAAAGGATTACAGAAAAACTTTGATGACAGCTGTTGCAATTTTTGTTTAGGATTAAAAAAAGCTTTGTCCGCAGTAGGAGGGCAAGGGCAACTTTTAAAATCGTTGTTTTTCCATTAAAAAATAAGAGATGCGCGAAGTCGTTTGGATTTGAGTCAATTATAGACTTACAACAAGTCAAGAGTGAAACAAAAAAGACGAGCATGGCACTAATCGGGCAACTGTTGATATAAATGGCACCAAAAAAACATGGAAAGATTTAATTTTTATGCAAATTTAAATTTTAGTTAATGTTGAATTGTTTTTTTAGGAGTTAATTAAATTATTTCAACCCTTTTTTGAGTTGCCAAAATGAAACGTTGATTATTTAGATATTGTTATAAATGATTTTACGAAACCTTTCATTATTTATATAAAAAGTTAATGTAAAGCATGCACGCTTTAAAAAGTACTTTTGGTTTTTAAAATAAAAACTTTTATTTTTTTCTTAAAATTTTAAGTTCGGAAAAAATGTGAATTTACAGTAATCATTCCCCTCCGAGTTCTAATCTTTAAAATTTTTTCTTCACGTCAAAAAATGTTTTTAATGGAAATACACAACATTTTTATTTCTTTTAAATCCGTCAAAATTGTTAATTGGTTGTCTCAAAAGAAATCCTTGAATAAAAACTAAAAGAAATGGCAAAACAGGTTGCTCCCTCACATTTTTTTTGGGCGACAAAATGCACGCGCAAATGGACCGTTAATCTCATTAAGCTTCAATTTTCATTGACTCAAAAAATGACAGATAGAAAAAGAAAAACTGTCGCTCCGCCTCCCTTCTTTCATATACTGTAACATGTTTCCATCACAAAATTGGCACCCCCTTTTGACACCCTTTAAAGATGAATCAAAAATAAAATAATGTTTTTATAAACTCAAATTTGTCTCTTTAATTTCTTTTTTGAAAATCTTCTTTAATCGCTTAAATTTATAGACTAAAATGATGGGTTCTCAAAGTGAAGAATGTCCAACAATAATTTCATCATCAGATCCATTATCATTCGATGGAAAATTTAGTTCAAGTTTAAATCCCCTAAATTCAATTCATCAAATAAATTCATCAAATTTTTTCATTGAAAATCCAGTTGATATTTCATCACAACATCACCAACACCATCAACAAATTATATTAAATTCTAAAAATGAAAAAATGTTTGATGGTAAGTTGACAACCTCCCAAAGTAGAGGCAAAAATGAGATAATAACTATCGTTGTTGAATTTCTTGAGTTCGACTCTTTGGTTGGTAATCAACCAATTAATTAACGCAATTTGGCAATAATCATTTCATTTTTGAGTCTTTCTGTTTTATTCAGTGAAAAAAGGTAGAGAGAGTTTTATTCAATGATTAACAAAACAGGAAAAAACTTCAAGCCTACCAAAATTTATATAGCTTTTCTCTCTTTTTAACCGTTTTAAATTTTTGTTTAAACATAAGAATTTTTAACTTTTTTCCCATTTAAAGTTACAGCAAGCCTTTCAGAAGACCAAAATGAATGCTGTTTTGAAGTTAAATCAAATAATCGTCGAAAACGACGTGATCGAAGTGTTTCATCAATTTCATCAAAGAAACAACGAAGAAATCGAACAACTTTTACTACATTTCAACTTCATGAACTTGAGCAAGCTTTCGAAAAAGGGCATTATCCAGATGTTTATTCACGAGAAATGTTATCACATAAAATAAAGCTGCCAGAAGTAAGAGTTCAAGTATGGTTTCAAGTAAGTTTATGGGTTGACTTAAGTAATTCAGTCATTTCTGCTTTTTTAGAATCGACGAGCAAAATTCCGACGACAAGAAAAATTGGAGCAACAACGAATTGCAGAATTATCACCAATAAAAAATTCATCAGCAAGTTTTCCAAATTGGTCATCATTTATGCCTTCAAATCCCGATGATGTTTTTGGTAATCCTTATGGAGCATTTCCATATAATGATCCAAAATATAATATTGCTGCTGCATCAGCTGCTGCAGCTTCATCTGCTACAAATCCTCTATATTTTGGATATTTTAGTCAAGCTTATTATCCTACACCCGGAGGAAATCCATTTATTCCAATGCCAAATTCATCAGATGTTCTTGGTGGAAATAATCAAAATTTTCAATGTTCATTTCCAGAAAATGAAAATGCAGAAAAGGCAACTACAGAAGCCAATGAAGATTTTGATTTGAAAATTAATTTGCATGGAAATAATTCAAATGTTACAAATGTTAATGAAAGCAGTAATTCCAATGGTGAAATTGAACATTTTATGCAATAAAGTTTTTCTCGTATTTCTAATTGATTGTTACTGTAAAAAAAGCTGTTTTTTTGGTTATGAAAAGATTTAAAACAAAAAACAGCTTTTTTCTGAGAATATTTAAAAAGAATTTATGTTTTGCATTATAAATATTTCAACGTTTTTGTTGATGCGAAAACATCATCCCCTTTTGCCTTTAACCAAAAAAATCATTTGTATTTTTACTTTCAAAAAGTGTCTGATAAAACTAATTCGTTTGCGCTGTTATTTACCTTTTTTTAATTCCTTATTTTTAAGTAACATAGATTACTGTAAATTTTTGGTGTTATTTTTTTTATTACGAATAAATACTGTCTTTAAAGCATTTTTACTTTTTTACATTTTTCTTTTTCTTCCTTGAAGGCTGTCGCTTTCAGTTTCAAAATGAGAAGGAGGAAATTGTCAAGGTGATGGATGATTGATGTTTTTTTATTTCATTTTTGCACATATGCTTTCTCCATGGATACTTTTAACAAAACAAACTTACTTCCATGGAGAAACAATGAAAAAAAAAACACAAACAGTGCGAATAAAAAATTGAAAGAAAGTTAACGGAAGAAGCGGTCATTTTTTGGAATATTTTTACGAAATTTGGTTGAAGTATTTGAAATGGGTGTTTGTAACAGTGCTTTTTCAAAGGTAAGTTCATATAATTTTATAAAAAATTGTTTTTTTTATTCAAATGGAAAAAGAATACTGTCGAAAACTTAATACAAGATTTTTACATAAATAAAAGTTACAGGATCCAAACAAAACCAAAGTTACTACCCTCAAACCTCCAGGTTCTGCTGGAGTTGTTCAAACAATGAAATCCAAAGTCAAAAAAGATGTTGATAGAATTGAGCTCACTGAAGGTGTTGTTCAAGTATGTTTCTTTTTTTGGCAATAAAATGCCTAACTTGCCTTTTTTAAGGATTACATTAATCTCGAAAAAGCAATTTATCGTCTTGAAAAGAAAAATGTGTTAAAAAAATACGAATCAAAAACCATTTTTGCTGATGATATAAAAAAAACTGTTGACCAGCTCGAAGCCACTTATAAAGAATTAAAAAAACAAACGTAATAATTTATAACAAAATAATAAAATTTAGATAAACACAAATTTTAGAGAAAAGGAAAAAGCAGACATTGATAATATTGAACAACCATCAGTAAAATCATTTTTAAAGCAACAAGGAACTTGGGAACATCGATTTAATAAAGAACAACAAGAATATTTGGCAGCGTTGAATAAGCAAGAAGTTGCAGAAAAGGTACAAAATCTTAATGACATCAATGCATTCTTAAAACGGCTAGGAAAATACTAATTTTTCAATTAAAACCTAATTTATAGGAATTAAAAGGTGCAAAGTTACAGTATGACAGAGCGGCAAAAATTGCGGATATTTACAAACAACAATGTGATAATTTGAATGAACTTTATGAAAAGCAAGATCATTTGTTAAGTAAGGGTTTACATGTAAATTTACTTTATTTTCACAGGGCGTACGTTGTAAAAAGGTGTTATTTTTAGCGATCTTCGCTTAAAAATTCTATGTAAATTTACATAATATTGGGACACCTTGTATTTTTGAGCGGTTTTTAGTGATAGTGATTACAAAAAAACATAAATAAAATATTTTTGTTACTATCAGCGCAAACTGTTATTCAAAAAACGAAAACAGAAAATTAGTGTTACTATCACAAAAAACCGTTCCAAAAGTGTGCACAAATTTGCAACTGCAAGATCCAAAAAAAATTTTCTCAAAAAGTTCTGAACATAACTGTGATACTTTATTTTTATAATTTATGTAACTAAAATTTATCAGTTAAAAACCAAAACTATTTTAACTGTTACTTTGTTGTAATGAAATTATTTGAACATAACTTTTAGTGGGAATCTTTGGACCAGATTATGCATCAAATGCAGAAAATACTCTTGAGGCACAACTTGATGATGCATTGGAATGGCAGCAACGTGTTTCATTGGCAAAGTTTAAATGGACAAATGGTCGAGTTTTGTTGGTTCACGCAAATACACAAATGGCTTTCGGTATTACAAGATGGAAGGAATTAGAACAAATTGAAGCGAGTAATACACGAATGAGATATTTTGCGGCTGCCGAAGCGCGGCAAGTTTAAACATATTTTAGATTAATCACATTAATATTCTTTTAGAAATAATTTTATTGCTGCAGGGCAAAATGTTCAATCTTGCCGTGTTTATTTGGGTATGAAAGAAGTAAATAAAAGCATTAATACATAAAAGCCGTTTTAAGGTCGCGTAAAATTTCCATATGCAACTGAAGAAGAAATGACAACAATGGAGCAAGCAATTCAAAATGCTTTTAATGATATTCAATCAAATTCAAATCTTAAAAAAGCTTTAACAGTCTATCAAAATACGCATAAAAAGATAGCAGCATTGATTCAATGGTTTGATAAAGTTATTAATGATACCATTTTGAAAGATTTGGATAAAGCAAATACAACGGTAACAAAAAAGCAGAAACAACTTCGTCAAGAACGTCTTGAATTGATGAAGAAAAAGGTTAAACAAGATTTTAATCGAGATTTGGATATCACTTATGATAATGATGTTGTTGATGAAAGTGAAGAAGAGCTATTAGCATTGGAAGCAGAGCATGTTAAAGATCAAAAAGATTTGCCTGGAAAAGATCTAACTGTATGTTTATAAACATTTGATAATAAAAGCAATGTGATGAAATTTAGGAAATCTTGAATTTATCACAACCAGAAGGACGTGATCCATCACCATTGCCATTGAGTCAATTGGCACCAATTCCAACAAAGGATGCACTTTTTGGCAAGTTTAAACTTATGCCTGGCTTACTATATCCATATTCCTTTAGGCGATGTGAAGAAAAAGATATCAGAATATGAAGATACTCGATCACAGCTTCAAAAGCGTAATACTCTTGAACGAGAAAGACAAGAACTTGCTTTACAAGAAAAACTTAAACTTCGAGCACAAAAAGGTCGTAGAACAAGGAAGCAGAGACGTAAAAGTGTTATTGTTCCACTTTCATCAATTGCAGAGGACGAAAAAATTGCTGATGATTCAAAATAATATGAATTACAATATTATTATTACTGTTGTCATTTTTATTTAGACATCTTTTTTAATTTTCGTATTTATGAATAAAAATCTTTAATGTTAAACGTTTTTTTTCTTACAAATGTTATAACTCTAATGTCAAGGAAATAACCGGAAAAAGTATTAATCGTTGTTTATCAAAAATGTTTTTGATAAATAGCAATTGACGATAAACTTTTCAAACAATTCTTAGTTTTCTATAACTTTTTTATATAAAAAAGATCGGTTTTATTACATCATATAAATAATAGTAATTTTCTAGAAGACGTAAGTTTCTTATTTTTTTACTTCCACATTTTTTTTTTGAATTAATTATTTTTCACCGCCAAAATAAAATGAATCACAAACATCTTTTTTTGTTTATTTGGTTAATAAAAGACTGAAAGAAAAAAAGGTATTTGATGAATTTGAGATGGGGCAATTTTATATAATTAATAAATGATTGACATTTGTTTAAAATGTCTTTTTTTAGTACACATATACCCAAATGCACCCATTCAAGATGGAAAAGACTGATTGAGCGATTTGCGTAAATGATAAAGCAGGTTAAAGAGAAAAAAATAAGAAGTTGGGAGAAGAAACGAAAGATGGAATGTACCATAGTACAAATCAATGATTTATCCATTCCCCTTTTTTTCTCTTTTGAGAGATCACGTTTTTTCCGGTGTGTTTATGGTTGGAAAATAAAACCAAGAACCAAAAAAGGGGTGTAAGAAAAGGTTGATTCGTATATAAAGAAAATTAAAATTATGATCTTTCTGTAGTTCAGAAGATCTATACATCAGTGCACGAGTTAAGATTTGGTTTTACGATATCTTTACCGAAAAATCATATTTATTTACATTCTTTTGATAAAAAAATTTTTTTGATACAGAAAAATTTTATTTTTTCCTTTTTAATACTTTTTCTGTATAAATTTATTTCTTTTATAACACAACTTTGAAAATTATCGTTTTATAGTTTATACATACATTTTATCAAATGCTGTTTCAGACCTTTAAATTCCTAAAAATGGTCCTCATTCAAGTTCCATCTTGCATTACCACATCAGGAATTACCAATGAACTTTGTATGGAATCTGGAAACATTCTTTTTATAGCTCCGCTAACTCTTGATTCTTCAAAGATCAATGAATGTCAACAACTTGTTCTTTTGGCACGAGAAAAGAGGCTATTATTTGGAGATTCAAATAAAGAAATTGAAAAATGGAATGGAGTTAACGATTTTTGTCAGACTTTGGATAATATCGTTGAAATTCAAAAAGAGACAAAGTTATTCGAAGGCAAAAGGATGCTTGAAATTGGTTTCACCACAGCTTTACCATCAATTTATGCTTTGCAACATGGTGCTAAAGATATTACTGTAGTTATTCCAGTAAGTAGCATTTCATTGATATCCTTTAACACTGATATTAAAATCTATGTTTTAGACTGAAGAAGCTTTAAAAACACATATTGAACCTACATTTTTTCAAAATAATGCCAATGAAAGAGTAACTTATATCATTGGGGATGTTGATGATCTTACAAGAAAAGTTGGTGGTGAAAAGTTTGACATAATTCTCGCTCCCGAAATCGTGTACACAAAACAGCGACACTTTGAAAAAATTCACAATGCTTTCGAATTTTTGCTTGCAAGTGACGGTTTAATGTAAGCCTTTTCTTGCCATAATTTTTTCCCAACGTTGATATTTAAATTTCTTTTAGTTTAATGTCAGGAAGAACTCATTATCATAATTGTGATGGAAATATGTCATCCATGATTGACCTCATTAAAAGAAAAAATCATTTCGATATTATGGATCAAACTTCAAGATCTCATTCTAGATATGAAACAGCTCCAAGAAAAATTGTTCAAATAATGCATAAATAATGCAAAAAAACGCTTTAATTTAATTTAAATTCGCATTTGACTTTACTCAAGCTTTGAGTTTTTCATTGTTATTTTAATTTTGACGAAACTTTTTAAAAGTTAATGACGACAGTTTCTGATCGAAACTCATTTAAAATTTTTTTGACTTATCATAATATTAATTTATGGTATCTGACCTATAGTAAATGATTCTTTCCATATAAAATTGTTTTGAAATACATGAAACATGTTACAAAGGACATAATTGCGAGAAGTTGTCAAATTTGCAAAGAAGTATTACATTTATACCATTGTTCAAAATTTTAAACGTTTATTAATCACAACAATGGGAAACCAGAACTAATAAAAACAGATAAACCTAATTTCTGTTTCTAATTCGCTAAATATCTTTATTCAATTCTCTTTTCAATGATTAATTAATATTGGTTTTTACATTCTTTTTTATTTTTAAATTTATCGATGATAGCGTTTCAAAGTAAGGAAGAAATTTAATCCGTACTACCGGCTTGTTATGGAGAGCGGTTTTTTGATGACAGTAACTCCAAACTTTTCGTTTTTAATGGTATCATCACGGAGATAATAACAGAAGAATTTTGTTTTGATTTTTTTGATATTACTATCACAAAAAAACCGCTTCACAAAATTCTAAAAATTATTTTATGCAGCGGTTTTTTGCTGATAGTAACTCCATAGTTTTTTTTATTGTTGCTAACATTACTAACAAGACAGCATTAAAGTTTGTGCTAATGGTATTCCCTTCACTTAATAATAATATTGGTAGTGTTTACCCGGGCTGTGCAAACGCGGTTTTTTTTCTATTGTTTTTTATTTTCGTAAATTTTCGTAACGCGGCTTAACCGCGGACTGACGAGGAAAAACCGCGTCCGCACGCGGTTTTTTCCGCACAAAGGAGGCTGAAAAAACCGCGTGCGGATGCGGTTTTTCCGCGTTTCAAGTGCTATTGTTCTTCATTTTTCCGTGTCAGCGCGGCGCGTTTGCACAGCCCTGGTGTTTACTACAGATATGTTATTAGACTAAATTTTGTTTGCTAAATCATGAATGTTACATTTTATATAATCAACAAAGTTTATACACAAAAATTTGCGTTTATTAACAAAAATAATATTAAAATTACAATAAAATAACAAAATTTATAAAAATTTGGGTTTAAGTTTTATATTTCTTTAACATTTTAAAATAACAAAATTAAGTGTAAAAAGGAAGGATTTATTCTAAAAAAAGAAAACCAAAACTGTTAAAGAGAAAAGACTACCCGCTTTTTGGTGGAGGAAAGCGACCGGAATAAACATTGAAAAAAGAATTTTAAAAAAATAAAAGGGGAATTTTTTTATTTATAGCAAATATTATCTAAATTCGGGGCCAAAATCCGGTACAACAATGTCTTTATAAGATTTAAGCCAATAAGTCGTTTGAAGACCCTTTCCTTTCATTTCAATTTGACCACGTAATTCTAAACCAAAATCAGGATCTTTTGATAAAATTTCTTTTGTATCAGATGAAACATGAATTCTTAGTGCTAAAATTTGATATCTTTGATATTAATAAATATTCAAAATGATATAAGCTTACGTAATCCATTCGATTCCATTCGACTACTTGTATTTACTGTATCACCAAATAAACAATATCTTGGCATTTTTGAGCCTAAAAATGAGTAATAAATAAATGCATCAAACTAGACATTAATAGTGTGTTTACTTACCCACAACCCCTGATACTACCGAACCCGAATGCATCCCAATCCTGAGTTTAAGTTGTTCATTTGGACGATGACGTATAACAAAATTTTTAACTTTATGCAATAATGCTAAAGACATTTGAGCAATTTGTGAAGCGTGATCATCTCGACGATCAGGAAGACCACTAACAACCATATATGCATCACCTTAAAATTGTCATTCATTAGCATTTGAATTAGACATTGTATAGAAGAGATTTTTCAGCAACAAAAAATTATTTTTATTTCACGAAAATACTTACCAATAGTTTCCACTTTATAAACTTTGAAATTATCAACAACTCCATCGAATGCAAGATAAAGATCATTTAATAATGTAACAACTTGCATTGGAGTCGATTTTGAAGATAATGCAGTAAATCCAACAATATCCGAAAAATATATTGTTACACAATCATGTGATTCGGCCTGTACAGCGTGTCCCGTTATTAGCTAAATACAAAAATTAGTATTTTGTTATCATTTGCTTTAAATAGAAAATGTACCTGATCCGCAACAGATGGAGGTAAAAGTTGATGTAACAAATCTTCAACTTTTTTCTTTTCTGCTAAATATTCTTGTGTTCTTTCTTCTACAAGTCCTTCCAAATTTGTTGCATATTGTTCCATACGCTTTAATAAATTATCAACAAGATTTGATGTTTCATTATCTCTAAAAAAGGAAAAAGAGTCAAGTATATAAATTGTGGTCAATCCCCTAAAATTTTTATATTGACAAAAAACTTACTTGTTAAGTGAATGTACAATTTTTCTGATAACACTAAATTCTGGTCGATCATGTGGATTTTCTGCCCAACAATTAATCATTAAATCAATTAATTTTTTGACAGTTTCTGGATGATCTTCCACAGGTGATGCTTCAGGTATTACAGGACGATAAAGAAATTCATCAGAAATAGGTGGCTTTTTTACATTTTCCAATATATCTTTTGGATCGGGTGTTTCTATCCCTTCTCCAAAATACCAAGCATCTTTACGATAAAGCATCTCATGCAAAATTAAAGCAAAACTATAAACATCTCCTTTTTGGGTTCCTTGTGGTGGTGCAGCTTCTTCAAGTCGAAGGAGTTCAGGTGCTGTCCATATTTTTTCTGAAATAAAATAAAATTTAATCAATTGAAAGTGTTAATTGACCATGTTTAAAATTAATTTAAGCTGTATGAACTTTTAAAATCCAAAAGAATTTCCCTGTTACCACCTATATAATTTTGATAACTTAAAATCAAACATACTACGATAAAATGAATGTGTATCAACATCTTCAGTTGTATCTTCCATTGCATGAAGTTCTGCTAATCCAAAATCCGTAACTTTAAGAACAAATCTTGAATCAACAACACAATTTGATGTCTTTAATTTTCCATGTGAACGAATTTCACTATTATGCAAAAAATACATTCCTTTAACCAAATCGTGAAGCAATGAATATTTCATCATTTTATCCAATTTAATTGTATCATTATTTAAAATATCATCTAATGAACCCTTTGGACAATATTCTGTTACAATGCAATAATTTGGTGCGTCCACGCACGCTCCCGCGAATCGAGTAATATGATCATGTTGTAGATCTTTCATTATTTTAAATTGCATCAATAATTTACGTGATAATTCAAGTTTTGGATATTTTTTTGGATCAATATTAAGTTTTTTTATGGCAACCATTTGTCCCTAAATAAATATTTACTATTAGTGTCATTTAAAGATATATCATGTCATCATTGCTATTAAGAAAATCATAAATTACTACTCAATGTTTAAAAAAACGAACCCTATAAGTAGATGTTGTTGTAAAAATTTGTGCATTGTTTTGCATTTGTATTGTTTCAACACTTCCACCCGATCGAATACTATAAAAACTAAGTTTTCGATTTTTCATTGATAGTGATTTTTTTGCAGTATTTTCAAATTCATCTTCTGCATTACTCTTTTTCTTTGAATTGGAATTACTATTTGATGGTGAACTTATATTATTTCGATCATCATAATTCTGAAAAATTATTTTTACATTACTTATATGGTAAGTTAAAGATATGTTAAAAGGAAAAAATAAATTTAAAGGAAGGCAATATAAATCACTTCAGACCATGCTTTTTTGAATTATTATTTTTTTAAAAAAGCCACGCGCTGAGAGAAGGAGCAAAATTTAATCAATCAATAAAAAAAGTTATAGGGAAGAAGCAATCACAAACAAATCATTGCTTTGCAGCTTCAAAGTTACTGTAGTTTAAAAAAGTTGTTCTTCTCTCAACATGTGTATATTTTTCTCATTTCTTGAAATGAATGAAAACATACGTGATTATTTTCAATAGCTTTTTCGCCAGTTGGTGAAGATTTTTTACGCGTAAAAATACTGAATTTTCGATCAATCATTGCTGAGATTTTTCTTGTTGCACCAGATGAACTGCTTCTCTGAAAAGAATTTTTGGATAGAATGAAGAAATAATAGGATTTAAAAAAAGTTCAATAAAAAAAGTGAAAGATATCCATCCATCAAACACAATATTTAAAAAGAAAGTTATTTTGGAAAATTTTGAAAAATGAAATCACTGTAATTACGAAAGATTGCTATTGTTAATAACTACAGAAAAAGTGTTAAAGTTACAACACAATAGATATACAGAAATGTTTAAAATCTGAAAAGCAAAAAGGACAGGTAGTGCAAAAAAAGATGTATAAAAAATTTTTAGCAATTGGGGTGATCAACATAAATTTTTTTGTGATGACACAATGCATTTCATAAAATCAAAAATACAAAAGTACAGTGTTGATTCCCCAATGCTTTTTTATAATATAAATTTACGAAATATACAGATATTAAAAATTCCATGTTAGACAATTTTCAAAAGGTTCAAAAACAACAAAACAATAGACAATACTTTAGAAAAAAAACTTTTGCTGGAAAAGCACTCCGAGTACTCACCAGTCTCATTCGTGTTGCAATAATGTCAATTTCATCTTCACCGAACTATAAAAATGTTAAAAAATGCAAAAAATTTAAAAAAACTTTGTGATTATAGAAAGATATTGTTTAACAAGAGATTGAAAGGGTGTTAATTAGTTATTTTAAAAGAAGTAAGAAGCGAGAAATTTAGTATGATGAATTTTAAATATAGGTTGTGATAATATAGTTAAAGGAGTTTCGAAAATGTTACACTTTCAATTCAAAAACTGTTTTATTGAAAAATGTGTTTGTAAAAAATTAGTGATTACAGATTTGCAATAGAAAAAAGGTATTAAGCACAGTGCAATTATATACAGCTGTGATTTGTTATAAGTCAGTTTTAGTTTCAAAACATAAAAGTTAATTCAATCAAATGCATTTTCTTTTAAAAACTTAAAATACCAACCTTATCACTATTGTTTGAAGTTCTTGAATTTGATCGTAAAAATGGTACAGATTGATCAGGATGATTATAAAAATCTGTTTTTCTTGCGCGTTTCTTCTTCTTTTCTTTTCGTGCTACATCATCACCTTCCAATTCTTCCCATCGAATTTTCCAAGACATGGCAGCTAATTCGGATTCTAATTTATATCTTCGATAAAAAAGTAATACACCAGCAAGAAGTAATAGAATAACAATTAATGCAGCAAATAATGCATAATAATAAAATGGATATCCTTCAGGACATTTTGAATGATCCCATCCACAAATTGGTGAATCTTTTGGTGGTGAACCTTTTACCCAATGAAAATCTGATACTTGTCTCAATGCATTTTGAGCACCAGAATAATATGCAACTTCCATAAATTTATCTTGACCATCATCAAGATCAAGTAAAGAATAATCAGAATATCGATCACCATTTTGATCAATTGATACATTTCCAGTTATTCCAACAAATGTACGATTCCACATTTTTGATGTAATATTTCTTCCATTTCGAGGATCAAGACCTTCTGCCAATGTTTCATTTAAAGCAATTGCGTATAATAATACAGCATCATAAAAAGCACTAATAAAATTATTCATCTAAAAATATTTTTGATTAAAACTATTAACGGTGTTCTTGAAATTTTAAGCCATGATCATTAATAAAAAGCATGGCCAACATTGGTTTTAAAAATTTTTGAAAAGCAAAACACAAATTTAGCTTTTTCAAAATGTGTTGTGTTGCTTTTTGCTATGGATTTTATGTCAAAAATTATCCGATACGAATACGTCAAAAAATGCTAAAAATATGTGTAACATGGCATAAAAGCATTTGTTTTTGCTCTTCCGTGCCAAAGCTTTTCGTTTATTCAAAATCCAATAAATAAGAAGTAAAAAGTGAAATGCAAAAAACGTTTTAAAAAGTGTAACATCTGTCTAAAAAGTCAAAATTCGACTTTTTGTTGAACCCAAAAAAGGCAAGAATTATGCAAAATAAACTGATTAAACAAATCTAAAAATGTAAACACATTTCCGGATTTTTGCAAAAAGCAGACAATTTTAAGCTGAATTTTTTAAAAGAATTTTATGCAAATTTTCTATAAAAAAACTAACCTCGTATTCTTTTCCCGTTTTTGCTGAATAGCTGTATTTATTTTCAGCTCTTTCTTTAACCCGTGATTCAAAATTTTTATATTCTTCAAGATCAGATCTTCTCAAAGAAATTGTTTTTAAAGCTTTATATGCAATTTTTGCTTTTTCATTTTCTGGTGAATTTGTATCATTTGCACGAATCCATGGCTTTTCAGCATGTGATCTAAAAAATATAAAAAATATGCGTCATTTCCGTTAAAAATTCTTTGGAAATGGATATTTTTTTGAAATTAATTTAAATTTGATTATAAAAAATATGTCAAAAAAAACGTGGTGGAAAAGAGATTTAGGGAAAAAAGGAGAAAAAAAAATACATACCCAGTAGATACGTCGATGTTAATAAAAACATATTCACCAGATGTTGCCATTCCCAAATCATGTGCAGATAGCATAATTTCACGTACTGTATCGGGACTTGCGCATAAAATTATCACTAAAAATGAAATCATAAGATTTTAAAATTTTTTGAGAAAGAACTAGGTGCAAAATGGTTTTTATTTGATTACTGGCATTTTTTAAAAATTTTTAAATTAATTCCCGATATTATGTTACTTTTGAAACATAATTCTTAAAAAAGTTACAAATCCTGTTTATAAATCAGATTTATTGTTTTTCCCATATTTTTAAACAACTTTGATCTTTTCAATTTCAGATTTCTCCATTTTTACCAAATTTAAGATTTTTTACTCTTTCAAGCATTGAAAAAATAAGAGCTTATTTCGTTTAACTCTCTTTCAATTTTGAGTAAATCTTTCCCCTTTCTCAATTACGTGTCAAAAAGAATAAAGTAATAAAAGAAAAAAGGAGTAATCGAATTTTTATAGAGTCACAAGAGTAAAATAAAATAAAAAAAAAAGTTCCAACTTTGTATCGGAAATTAACTTTTTTCTTTTCAATAAAAAGTAGGAGCAATGATAATAAAGTTTTTTTTGCTGCTTTGCAAAAAAAAGACAATTGATAAAAAAATAGAATGAATATTTTTTTGTTGCTTACTGTTAGTTAGGAGAGAAGCCTTTTTAAGGAGTACTGTAAATTTATCCCGAGTTGCTGTTTGTTCAGAAAACATTTCAACGGTCCATACAATATTCTTTTCATGATTAAATACATTTTTGATAGCATTTAATGAGAAATAACATTCAGAACGGCCTTGTGAATTTCCATGTACAGCTTGATCGTTAAAAAAGAAATGAAATCGCTGCCATTCAAGTTGTTGAACGATTTTTAATACCATTTTTGCTAATGTTCGATATGTTCCCATTAATCTTGTTAGAAGTGGAAAATTTGTTTTATCACCAAGTTCATCAACCATTGCTGAAGTTGTAAATACTGGAACACCATTACCCCAAAATTGTGACATTCTTGCAACGGGTGCCAATGCAAAAACATATGCCATTCCCATTACAGCATCAACCGAATGATTACAATATTTATCAACAATTTTTTGTGGGCCAATTGCATCACTTAATTGCGTCTCTTCATATGAAATTTCTAATGCACCATATGGAAGAAGTTTTCGATAATAAATATCATCAATTGCAACATCAAATACTGGCTGAGATTTGGTTATCGTTAAACGAAATGGATTTCTTAAAGGCGAGCCTTCAGTCGTTGGAAGACCAACGACAATATTGATTGGAAATTTTGGAGAATATTCTTTTCTTATATATGGAAACAAAGAAGACTTTGATTCAATTTCTGTCAAAATTAATACTGCTAAAAGCAGCATTAATTTTGTTGAATTCAATAAATAGAATTTCAACATTTGGGGTTGAAAAATAAAAAGTTAAATAATATCAAATTGAAAAAATAATAATAAAATTCGATGAAAGAAATTATTGTTTTTTCTGGGATCGTTAAAATAGATGCACATTTCAGAAAAATAACACAACAAAAAAAAACTTGTACAAATTCAATAAAATTTTTTAGTGTTTTTAATAGATAAAAATTTTATATAATTTTACTGAAGAGACCACCCGTGATTAAAGAAGTTTGAGTTTTATTTTTGATTCCATAATTAATATTGAATAATCAATTGATGGCAAATAATAGGCTTGAAAGAATATATTTGAAGAGTTCTAAGAAAGTTGCAGAGTTTTAACAACAAAGAAAAAAAATAAATGATAGAAAAAAAAAATTTTCGGGCAAGCTTTTCGGGGCAAAAAAAGAAGTAGAAAAAACTTCAAAAAAAGGCGTCAAAAATTTGGTTAAAATGATGCTTCTTTTTTTAAAAAGAAAATAAAAAAAGGCAAGCATAAGATAAAAAAGAAACTTCTTAAGTTCATTTTTTTGCTGCTAAAAAGTCAATGCTATTTGCCGCCAAAAGAAAGAAACGAACGTTGAAAAAAAATATAAAAGGGATGGCATCGCCGCAGTTGATGTTGTTGTTGATGAAGCAGAAGCGGAGAATGTGAAAAAAAAGAAAGGAAATTTTTTTAGTTTGAAAGCTTTGATGGCACTTGGGACACCAAAAAAATAACCCTGCTTGCTTTTTTAAGTAAAAAAATGCGGAAACTAGGCCCCCCTCTTTTTTTTACTTGCTTCAAACAACGAAAAGCATCAGCCGATGCCCTTTTTTGAAAGCTTCGTGAAAAAAGCATCATTTTTTGGAAATCATTGAAAAAGAAATTTATCAAAAAATTTGCAAAAATTTATGCTCAGCTGTGTTAAACGAAACAAGTAGGTGCGCAGAAACAATGTCCTCGACAACAAAAAAGTGATATTATTTAAGTTTATTGTGTTAAAAGTCTGTATAAACTTTTTCAAAAAAATTTTTCTGCTTATATCTTGTACTGCATGTAGAAAAAAGCAAGCAGCTAAAAAACGCTCTCAAGAATGTGTATCTCTTGCTTTTTCCATTGCTTTTTCTTGTTGCATTTTCTCATGGGGTCGAGTTCTTCTTTCTTATTTTTAACAGGATTTGAGTTAATGATCCTTTTTAACATTTTTCTTTTCTCCCGAATCTTTTTCCCATATTTCTTTTTTCAAAATGCTTTTACAAAAGTTTTATCCAAAAAATACTTTTCCCAAGATAACGGAACTATAAAGCAGATCTTGGAAAGAATATTTTTGGGTTAAGGAAGCTGTTTTTTCTTCTTTTTTTTGCCACTGCTTTTTAACATAAATAGAAAGTGTCTATCACAAATAAAAGTTTCTTAAAAGTTGACAATATAAATGTCAAAGATTTTAACAAAAAAATGTTTCTCTCTCAGATTGAAGGGAAAACAGAATTGCATTTTTGCTTTGTAGAAGAACGGAGAAAAAAAAACAAAATCCTATAAAAATGAGTTCATTTGTTTTATTTTTTGCACATAGAAAAGAAAAAAAGCAATAATTTTAAAGTTATAAACGGCGGAATTATGAAAAAAAAAAGGTTAATGCAGAAACAGAAAAGACAGATAAAATACGAGAAGAAATAGAAAAAAGCAAAACTACAAAAGAGAAGAGTAAATCAAAAAAGTGGAAATATTTAATGACAAAACTTTAAATAATTACTTTGGTAAGTGCTTAAGTAACAAAGATTAAGCAATTTTTAATAATTAATTCCATCTATTTTTATAACAGAAAAAGAATAAATAAATTTAAAAAATTACAAAGTAGATTTGTCAGGAAACTGATCAAAGTTCCAATATTTTTATGATAAAAACCATAATTGATTTATTTGTATGTTTAGTAAATTGTTTAGTCCAATGTTTTGTGCAAAAATTATTTTGTTACTACCTTGTTATCGTTAACACTTTTCCAATTTAAAAAAAGATTTAAATTCAATGACATATTGATAGGCCTTTTTTTGTTGCAAAAAGACTTATTTTGCATTCAAGTGTCTTCTATTTTTATTCATTTTCAAAGGGAGGAAACAAAGCCTCAAAAAATGAGTAGCCATTCCCACGGGAACAATTCTTTCAAAAGTTTTTAGTTTTTAAAAAATAAAAGCAAATAGTTAAAAAAAACTCCTTTTTTCATTCTCTAACTTTTTTTCAGTTATGACACAAAGACTTTTAAAATCAAAAGAGAAGTTTTGGAAGAAGAAAATGGATATATGAATGATTTATGATTTTTGAAATCATTTCTTGGTACAATATAAAAAGAGAAAAATGGTTTGGTGCTGTATCCTGATAGATAGATTTAATAATAAAGTTTTGATAAAATTGTGAAATTTTTATGTTCATGTTCTTGACAAGATTTATCAGAGTTTCTATAGAAGACAGGGTTTTAGATATGTCTTAGAGTAAACAATTAAGGAAAAAAAGTCCTATGACGTCAAGTTTATCTCTCCCAAAATTTAAAACATGAAGGTCAACATACGACCTTTTAAGATTTTGCTATCATAAAAAGAAACCCGTGACGTTACGTCATCAATTATTTGCAATACAATTTCCATGTCAATTTTGATTTAATCAAACAAGTTTAGATCATTCCCAATTAAAATAAAAACTTCCAAAACTTTGTATTATAATAAAAAAAAGAAAAGAGAAAAATCAGACATGATCAATGTCGTTTTTTGCAATAAAAAAGTTTTTCATTAAAATTAATTGCCTTTTTTTCTGCAAAACAAAGTTATTTGATCCCTTTCTCTTCTTCAAATTGCAAAAGACCAGAAAACATTTGTTTTTGCAGCAATATTGGAGTTTCTGCTTTTTTCTTTATCGATTGATACATTTTATCGCTCAGACAAGCTTCAAATAAACGATGTTTCTATCAATGATAAAAAAAGCTTTGCTCATACTTTTTGCATAAAAGTCAAAACGTACTCCCTTTGATTTAATTGCATTCCTCCTTTTTACTTCTCTTAAAACAGATAATTTAATTTAAATAGTGACATCGAATATTAAAAACATTGTTTGTTTATCCTTGAAAAGAAAACATAAAATTTAAAACACAGAGCGGTTTTTTGTGATAGTAACAGCAAAAATAAGAAATATAAATATTTTATTACTATTAGAGGGACAGTAACATTAATAACAAGTATGAAAAATTTAGAGTAACTATGACCGCTCCGTGAAAATGATTTAATTTGCATATTACAGACTTTCCGAAATTTATCTCAAAGGAAACCGTGTGTGTTCCATTTAAGTATTGCTTGAATCGGCAAAAAACTATAAATTTGGAACCCCTTGCTGTTTTGTTTTTTTTCACATTCCCTTAATTCAGTGTCCCAAAAATGAAATTACTTATTCAAGAAATGCAAAAAAATATACCAAAAGTGGCTCTCACGAGACAAAAAAGCCAAAGCAATTATAATTATATACAGAATTAAGTTTTTGGTTCTTTAAATTTTGAAAACCCAATCGATAAAGAATAGAAAAAAGGAAAATTTCTGCAAAAATATTTTAAGAAAAGGGGCCTGGCTAAACGCTGGACTGGACCGGCTGCTGGACTGGACTGATAAACCCTGGACCGTTAGGATAAACCCTGGACTACAGTATGAAAATAGTGAAAAAATAAAAAAAAATTTTTTTCGAATTTTTATATGTATGAAAATTTTTAATTTTTTTACTATTTTCATACTGTAGTCCAGGGTTTATCCTAACGGTCCAGGGTTTATCAGTCCAGTCCAGCAGCCGGTCCAGTCCAGCGTTTAGCCAGGCCCTAAGAAAAGATCTTTTTTAAAATGCATTTAAGCATTAAAGCAAAATGACGCATCAATAATTTTTGTTTTAATCAACAAAATAGACAAAAATTCTCATGAGATTTCTTTTTAAAGACATTTGCATACTTGATTAAACCTTTTTAGCCATAAAAGTATTTAAAACAAAAAAATGCTAAACAGGTGAATAAAAGTTGCAAGCGACAAATTTTGGAAAATGTTAGTTCTGAAGACAGTAATTAAAAGACTTTGACCTTATTAAACTTTTTGTGACGCTTTGATAAATATATATACTTTTTAAAGATTCTGAGACAAATATCATGCTAAAATTAACCTTACCATTAGCATATTGTGAAACAACTTTTAACCATCCAGAGACGTCTTCTTTTGTTCGATTTAATTCTTCATCAAATGCTACTGCGGGAGTTTGAATCTGCCAAGATTCTTTAAAATATTCAGAATTTTCAGCAAAATAATGTTTGATAGCTAATGATGAGTCAAATTTAAGACTTATGGGAATACGGGAAAGAAAACTTACCATAAACTGCAAAAAAGCAATGTGATGAAAGTTCTTGTTCTTGAACTTCACCTGTTTTAGATGCCTGTGGCCGATTCATTGCCCTCCGCTTATCATGATACATAAAAACTAAATTTTGATAATTTAAATTTGATGAAACATTAAACGATGGCTTTAATGTTGTTGATGTCGTTGTTGTTGTTGTTGTTGTTACTTCTGCAGGGGGATGATATGCAATTAATTGATAAACACTATCAGCCATTTGTCGATATGAACCTTGCATTCTTGTAAGAAATGGAAAATCTTTTTTTGATCCAATTTGTGATGTTAGACCAGCTGTTGTAAATACTGGAATACCATTTCCAAATCCTGCTGAAACTTTTGCAACTGTTGCCAATGAATACGAATCAGCGAAACCAAAAATTGCATCAAGCCGACGCTCACAATATGCTTTAACAACTCCCGTTGTTGACCATCTTTCTGCAAGTGATGTATCTTCCCAATATCGTGAATCATGAACTGTTAAATTTATCCAATTTTTTGGCATTATTCCACTTTTTATTACATCTTCAACTGCAATATCAATAACGGCACGAGCCTTTTCAATTGTTAATCCAAATTTATCGTTATTTGATTCTTTTGCAGGTAAAACTAATATTACATGATACGGTAGCTCATGCCTCCTTGAAATATATTGCTGTTGTTTTGGTGAATTTGGCCGTGAATTTTGAAACCTTTTAACAGTATCACGAATAAGTGAAAATGTTGGAGTTGGTTGTGTTGGTAATAGAGTACTTTGAGGAAGGATTGTTGAAGGTGGTGGGCTTCCACCTGATGGATTTTTTGTTATTGATGTATTAAGTGATTGAGAATATACATTTGTAAAAAATAATATAAATATTAGCGCATAAAGCCATTGATTTTTAAATTTTATGGAATTTAGATATAATGAATGCGCAGAATCCATTTAGATATGATTTTGAATGTATTCATTAATTTCTACGTGACCATTTGTAACAGCTTTGCCACATATATAAATAAAGTTGTTTTTCTTTGATAAATAACGCCCAAATGAATCAATATGAAAGAGGGTAAAGGGAAACTGTAAAGAAAGGTAATCAAATCTTGAAACGAAAAATCGAAATTTATTTTAAAAAACGCGAAATAAACGGAAAAGAAGTGACGCATTTTTTGAAGAATGAAATCCAACAGTATTAAACCTTTTTAAACTCCAAAATAGGAGTAAAAAAAGTTATGTAATAATTGTGCAAAAAAATGTAAAAAAATAATAATAGGCATTTCCACACTCTTAAACGCCGTCATAAATTCTCAAAATGAAACCCAAAAAAAGCCAAATCAAGTTTTCTTTTCGCAACATAATAACTTTCTTTTTTTTACCAGATCAATCAACTCAATATATTTTGGAAAGTCAATGAAAAGACGAAAAAAAAGTAGAGACAAAAAAAGGGTGATAAGAACATTCAATATACATTTTAACGGTTCTCTCCAAAAAACCATCACATGAAAATTTGAAAAGTTATACAAAAAAATCAAAGAAAAACAACGATAAAAAATGACTCGAGAAGCAAATGACTAATGTGGAAAAACAAATTTTAAACTTTTTTGGGAATATTCAAAAACGGAAAAACTAAAGTAAATCGTTTTTGTTTTAACGGGAAAATAATTTGTAAACACATAAGCCCCACACACGCAAACATGAAAAAGAAAGAGATTCTTTTTTAATAACAAAACAAAACAACTCCAATTTTAGTTGGTTGGTTGGTTGTTTAGTTCGGTGATTGCTGCGGTTGCTGCTGCTGACTCTGTTTTTTTCTCTCTCTTTTTTTGCATTTTGCTGGTTGCTGCTTTGGTTTTTGTTGTTGCTCAACTCTCATTATTGCCATATATGTATTTTTTGCTCTTTTTTCCGCAAAAAAAGAATATTATTTTTTGTTCATGTTTTACATGGGTTTACATGAAAACAAAGTGAAAGAATAAAAAAAGATTTTGCTTCTGCAACAACGTGTTTTTATATCGCTTGAATGCATGCCTTTTTTATAGAGGAAAGGATGTTCGCTTTTTTTCATTCAAAAAAATATGTCGCAGCATTTTTGTGAATATCAAAAGTTTTTTATTCTTTTTTCAGCAGCAAAATTGAACGTTGCCTTAAGCAATAATCCCCAAAACTTAACCCAAAGCCGATATAAAAAATAAAATCTCACAATAAGATACAAAAAAAGAAATTATATAATAACGAAATTTTATATATTAATAAGTACTTCAGAAACGTAAAAATTTTACCAAAAAAAGCAAAAAATTTCTCAAAAAAGAAAAAAGGAAAAAAGTGGGTGGCGCTTAAGTGGCTTCCGTATGATTTTTATATTTTCCTTTTCACTTTTTTTGGTTCTAAAAAGTTTTACCCGCCTTTTGAAAGAAAAAAGCAAAAACAGCATTGAAGAAAAAAAAGAACCCAAAAGCTCCAAAATATCTTATTGAGATACTTTTTTTTATTTTGGAAAAAGCTTAAAAAATAGTAGACATGCGGCATGCCTTTTTTCCGTCAAAAAATTTCTTTTTTTTCAATTACATGCTTTTTTAAACATCAAAAAGAAACATGGTTTTTCTATGCTTTTAAAAATTTGAAATTATCGAGCTTTTTCAAGTTTTAGCGAGTTTGGGGCCTTCCTGCCGAATATTTTTGACGTAGCGTTTTTTTTTTTTTAAATTTAAATGCCAAAATGTTTAAAAATTGTTATTTTGGCCTTTTGTTCTGCAAAAAAAGGAAAATCGAAAACATTTTAACCGAAAAAGCAATCACTGAAAAATAGCATTGCCCTTTTAAATCAATTAATCACTTCCTTTTTTTCTTTTTCTTCTTTTTCGTTGCATTTTTCTTTCATTCAAAAAAACATAAATTTTTATACGAATTTTAGATCAATTTTTTGCTTTTTATAAACTCTTTGCTAAAAAATTATGTATTAAATCTTAATTTTTGTTATTTTATTTTAATGCGTGCAAAAATACAAGGGAAATGATGCGTGCAAAGAAAAAAAAAGTATGAACAATGGAAAAACATAGCTATTTTCAGACAAAATTTATCTCCATGTTTAAAACTAACGCAATTTCCGTTTCCTTTTTTAAGTGAACCAAAGCAGCCTTTTTTCGTCGAGATGCATGCAAGTTTTTGGAAGTTGTCGCTTTTTGAACACCACCCGAAATTAAAAGATATTTTTAAACCAATATTTAAAGCAGTTTGAATTTATATTAGTGTTCTGTTAACGAGGCCTGTAAATAATGAATCGTTAAAAAAAGAGCACTGTAAAAAAATTGAATCAAACGCCACTTTATTTTTTTTGTCATTGCATTTTTATTTTCCAAAAACAGTTTTTTCCTTTTTAAAAACAAAATAAAAATAACTTCCATCAAAAAACTTTAACGGTTTTTCCGTCACTGATTTTATCAATAAAAAAAATGTGAAAAAACACATGTCAAACATTCTTTTTCTTTTTTACGTTATTTTTCACTATTTAAAAAAATTAAAACATATAAGAAAAAGACAATATTAAAAAGTACAAAAGTTATATACGTTTAAAAAATGGTATAAGTTTAAAAATAAAAAAGTTTTTAGAAAAAAATCATGTTTTTTGTATGAAATATAAAAGCTGGAGTTTTATTGATACAAAAGATTAGAGTCTAAAAACAGATGATACGTCAAAAAACGAAGGAACTTTTAATGCGATTTTCGACTAAAATATTGAAAAACTGAAGAAAAAGAAAGAGAAAAAAAAGTTTCCGGTGAAATATGATTTAATTTTTGAATAACAACAAAAAAAAAGTAAATGTTTTATGAAAATAGTTTCCTCTTTTTGCTTTAAAAATTCTTTGGAGGAAGTTTGTATTCTGGAAAATAAAGAAATTCTTGCAAAAGTTGTTTGTAAAAGAAAAAAAATGATATAACGTCAAAAAAGAGATTTGTGTTTTTTCAAAAAAAGTTGAAATTGAAAGACAGAAAGAAAGAAAAGGGAAGCTTGTTGCCATGGAATAATAAAAAAAAAGAATGTTTTTTTGCAATAATAGTTTGAAAAATGTCTATCAAAAATGTTAACTTATAAAAAAACACGTAAAAAATGGAACAGAAACAAAATAAACTATAAAATAATCGCCCACAATTTTTATGCCAAAATACATTGAAATAAGTTACAATTTTGTTACGCCTAAAAAAATGCAAAACAAGAACTAATTTTTTTTCTTCAACAACAAAAATGAAAACACAAAAATGCGCTCCTTATTTGAGTCAAATTTTGCAAAAACAAAGTTCTTCAGCATCAAAAACAAAAGTGAATGAAAGAAATTTCAAGTTTTTGTTTTTTTTGTTGAAATATGTGTGTTAAAAAAGAGTGGTTTTTTATTAGCTGTTAATTATTTCAATAAATAGTTTTAAAGCAAGAAAATTCTTTACAAGACAAAAAAAAATTAAGTTAAAAAAAGAAAGTAATAAAAAAGAAGCAAGCATAAATGACGTTTAAAAAAGTTAATGAATTTAAAGAAAGAAAGGGATAACAAGGTTGAAAAGGGGGTAAATGGGAGAAGAAAGACTTTTTTTGCTGTCTTTTTTGACCAACTGTCATTTTGAAGTTCCCTTTTTGATTTGCTGCAAACTGAAACATTAACAAATTTGAGGTAAATATTTGGCGGTGAACAAAAAATATCAGCTGCAAAAAAAATCGAGAGGACAAGAAATCCAAAGATCAATGAATGAAAGTTATCAATTGGGAATAGACAAGACAGTTTTAAATTTTTCTTGAAGATTTATGATTATAAAACTTTTCTCTGGCCTAAACAGTTAATTTAAGTCTGATATATTTTAAGGTTTTTAAAAAGGTCAAAAGAACTGTTTCCAGAAACTACTTTTTTTCAAAAATCTTAAACAAAATTTGGCTTTTAAAGGATTAAAGTGAAGTGTATTTAAAAAGTGTCAGAACTTAAACATTTAAATCATTAATTTTTTTCATTTTTATGTCACAAAAACAAAAACATTTTTAAAATAATAAAAATATATACATGGTCTTAAAAAGAAACTGCAAGCGATTTTAAATCCTGTTTTTTACAACTCAGTTTTTAGGCATGCCATGAACTAGGGTGTATTTACAACGAAAAAATATGAAACATGATTTATTACAGCATCGTTTCAAGAAATTAAGCTTTTTAGAAATTTTATTTGCCAAAGAATCATGGAATAGCTTTTATAAAAACAGCTCTCAAAATCCAAAAATCACTTAATAAATTTTGGCTTTCATATATACGGTAGAAATGTTTAAAATGTTTTTGTAAAAGAAGATATGATATAGTCAAATGTTTTCGTTATGTGATATTTAAGATTACGAAGACCAAAAGCAAACATATTTGATGATCTTATCATTATAGTCAATAATCCGGTATATAATAGATTATATAATTCAAAATAAGATTACACAACTTTGCAGAAATATTTAAAAAAACAGCTGAAGCATTAATTCTCTATATTACAGTCAACACTCTTAGATCAAAAATATTTTCAAGGACAGGCCCAAGAAATAAAAATTTATGTCACAAAAGAAACTCTTGAAAAATATCGAAGTCATTTTTCTCTTTTACTATCTCATAAAAATATTAAAAGGGCGAAAATCATATTCACACATACATTACAAAAACAAACATATGAAGAAAAATTTGCAAAAAAGAAAGAATAATAAAAATGTTGAAACGCATTAAGTGAAGCAATTATTTCAAATTTGATAAAAGGCTATTTGGAAAAATATAAAAAAATCAAAAACAATTCTATTTTTTTACACTGCAAAAAAAGAAGAAAGCATAAAAAATTGCTGCCAGCTTTTTTGCTTCCCTGAAACTTTTTTTGTCTTATTTCCCGCTGGTTTTTTAGCAGCAGCTTGGTGATGTCTTTATGGAACCAAGAAAAAAAAGAAGAATAAACCATATTTCTTTTAACGGACAATTCTTTTCCATTGTTTAAAGAAAAAATTTTTTTTAAAGAAGAATTTCAAAGACAGAAAAAAAAACAGAAAAAGATAGAAGCTGGAAGTAGTTGTCAACTCAATTTAAGCTAAAATATTTTTTTTATTTCAAGAGTTAAGCTAAAATGGCATTTTACGCCATCGGTCATTGACATTCCAAAAGGATATCTTTGGTAAATTAACCCGAAAAAAAAGTTAAACGAAATTTCAGAAAAATAAAAAGCAGAATGAAGCCGCAAAAAAGAACTATAAATTATTTAAAAACAATCCATTTTTTCTGCTTTGGCTTTGAAAGAAAAAATATGGCATTGCATGAAAGTTTTTGTTTGACGATGACTATGTCATTTTTCAAATCTCGGAAAAAGTTTTTTGAAAAATGTGTTGTGTTTTTTCCATTGTTTTCGAAAAAGTTGTGTGTTCGTGTCAAGACAATCAAAATAATCAAAACTGCTGCCGGCCTTGTCACAACTCTGTCACCCCACATGAAGAAGAAGCTCATTTTTGCACAAAAAAACAGATAGTTGATATTATTTTATTTTAAGAACAAAATTAAAAATTTTTTTGTTGATTTTAGGCAATCCCCTTGTGGAAGGGTAGACGAATATCCATATTTGGGCTGCCCTTAAGGCAATTAAGACATCATAAAACAGAAAAAAAGCTTTTAATGAAATATAAATGTAAAATGCTTTTAATGCAATGTCTTATTCTGGAAATAAAAACGTATTTTTCATTGAAATTAAACAAGTATCTGCAAGAAAAAAAATGTTAAAATAGTTTCTGAAATTTTTGCTGGAAGCGTTTTGCAAAATAGAATAAAAATAAACAAATGTTTGCTAAAAGTGCATAAATAAGCTTCCATAAAAAACTTCTTCCCCGAAAACAGTAACCATATTTTTTAGGACAATAATAAAAAATGTTTTCTCTGTTTTACTGCAAATAGGGAAAAAGTAGTAAAAAAAAGTCAAAAGAATAATTTTTTATTTCTTGCAAAACAGTGAAAAATGTCAATTAAAGTCATAAATTTCTTTTGCTAATCAAATTTTAAGAAGGAGGCAATAAAAATGCAAGAAAAATAACTTTTTTAAAATTTTCATTTTATGTTGGAAAAAATGGAAGGAAGAAAACGTGAAAAAAAAGTCTTGCACCTGGCATTTAAAATCAAAAAAAATAGAAAAAATAATATATAAAAACAATGCAACAAAAAGTCAACAAGTATTGATCTGATAAGTTTTTCCAAGACAAATGAGGAAAAGAGAGAATTAGCAATTCAAGTAATTTGGATAAAAAAATTTTGATGACTTTGTGAAGAATATGAAATGGCAGGTTAAAATTGTTATGACGTTTTTTAAAACTGTTTTTATAGTTTTTAAATATAATCTTTTCTTACGACTTTATACATTATAACTCAAGTGAATACGAATAAATATCAGTTGTGTTTTTCAACTTTCACTCAAAACACCAAAAAAAAGTGAAACTAGCAAACCCACGTTGTTTGACGTAAAAAATTACCCGTAAAAACTTGAGTCAAAGAGTAATTATTTTTTTCAGCAAATTCCATTTTCTTTCATTTAATAACACTCAAAGTTTTCTACTTCTACTTTTTTTTCTCCAGCACAAAACAGAGTCATAAGTTTTTTATTCCCTCTTCAAAATTATAATTCCCGTTTTTAAAAAACACCGAAAGAAAAAATTGCAACAATTTTAAAATTATTAAAAAAAACATGTGAAATGAAAGAGGAAAAAACATTTATTAAAAAAAATTTTAAAACTCTTTTTATATATCAAAACTGGAAAATCCCATTTTGTCTACAAAAATTAATTATTTATTGATAATTTCTTACTGAAATTATTTCTCAGGGTTTTTTTGCTTCAAACATTTTTTGAAAAAAAAAACAGACTACAAGAAGAAGGAAAAAGCTTGAAAAGAAATTTGATGTAATCAGACCTTTTTGCTCATTTGCTCTTTTTCTTTAAGGGTCTCAAAAGGGAAACAATAGAATCTCAAATTTCATCCATGTTTTACACGTATTTCCGATATGAATAAATTTAACACAAGAATATTTATGTTATTAAACTTGTTAAAAAAAAAACAAAAAGAGGCATTTGTTTAAACTTTTTTTTCTCTTTTATCTTCTTTTTGAGAATAATGAAAAGTAAGCGGAAGTTTTTTTGAAGACATGAATTCATTAATTTTTTGCACACTTTTTCTTTTACTCCTTTCATAGAAGAAAAATACGCAAAGCAATGAAGCAAGTTTAAAAGTTTATCCAAGGAAAAAAAAACAAAATTGCGTTTCTCATTAAATTGGTTGTTAAAAGTTTTCGTTTGTGTATAAGTTTTTGGATACAAAAATATTGGAAAGAAAACAAGATTAAGCTTCTGTGTAAGATTAAATGAAGCAAACAAAAACACTTTTACCAAAGTATTATTTTTAGTGAAATTAATATTTTTGTTGTTGTAAAAGATAAATTATAATAGCGGAAGTTTAAAACTTTTTATGAAAAGACTTTAATAAGAAAAGATGACAATATTTGAATTAAGAATGATGAAATGAAAAAAACACATGACATTAAAAGATACACGTAATTTTTTATATTCAAGGTGTTTTTTAAAATTATCATTAAAACTCTGCAAAAAGTAGCAAATCTTTAATCACATGTTTTAATTCAAAAATTAGACTCTGAAAAAAATGAAACATAAAACACGAATTTGTAAATTATTAATTTACAGCTGATAACTTTCATATGATCGAATTTGATCATTCACATAATTTATGCTCTTTCTTGGTACAAATTTAATCCTTTGTTAATTTTTAAGTTTTAATGTTTCAATCCCCGTCAATTTTTACCCCCCTTATTTGCAATAACTTTAAAACCTTATTTTTTGAAATTTCATATTTTGTGCAAAAAATTTAAGTTTTTTGTGTGTATTGAAAAAAACGTGCATTGAAGAAATTGAACCAACCATTGCTCATTGTGCTAGCTTTTTTTAAATGTTCTTGAATCTGTACTCGATTATGATCTAATTCATTAAACATAAAATAATTATGTTCCATTCGATGCAGCCTTGATAAATATGGTTCCAATGATGCCATCATTAAATAACATTCTCCATATGGAATATCTAAAATATGAAACATTCAAAGCATGGAATAGGAATCTTTTATGAAAAATAATAATAATTGCAAGTCATTCAATTTTTCAATGATTAATATTTTTATGTTATTCATACTTACCAGGACTTGTCATTCCATGCCTTCGATCATGAAACAAATATACTGTACGTCGCCATTTAACTTTTTTAAAAAGTGCCAAAACTGCATCTTTGATAACTTTATATGGAGATGAAATTCGAGTCATTAACTGGTATTCTTTGCGGTTATCCAAATTAGCTGTAAGACCGATGGATGTGATAATCGGAATTCCATGGCTATTGTCGTCTTCCCAATGAGGTGACATCCGTGCTACAGGAGCTAACGCATATACAAAGGCATATCCTAAAAGGAATCAGGTTAGCGGAAATCAATAAACACCGAAAAAATTTAATTAAAATATTTTTGAAATGCTTGGGGTACTTCTGCACTTTCGCCTTCCCTCGCTTTTTTCATTCACAAATTTGCATAAAAATGGTGAGTTTGTACTACAAAAGGGGAGGGCGGGGGGAGAATAAGCGGTTGTGTTTGTGAATGAAAAAAAGCGAGGTGGCGAAACTGCAGAAGTATCATGTTTGGTTTTTAACTAACCAATAATACAATCCAGTTGATTTTTGACTAAGGCATGAATGGCAACATTTGGACCATGGGCATCACTGAGTCTTGTATCTTCAAAATTAATTTTTAATACGCCTTCAGGAATCAGTTCTCGACGATAGACTTCCGCTAATGCTTCATCCACAACAGGTTTAACCAAATCAATGGTAATTCCAAATGGATTATGTTCTGGTATCCCTCTTTCTTTTGGAAGCGGAAATAAAACATAAATTGGCTTTTCTTTTGAAACTTCATATTTGAAATATTTTTTTCCAGTGAGGGATCTCGATCTTCTTTCCAAATTAAAAGCTGATAATTCATCTTCAACACCTGAAGGTGTTACAATTGTGTTAAGCTGTTCACTGATGAGATCATCTGAACTTTCATTAATATCATCTGTTAACCCGTTTTCTGGTGAAGATATTGCTAATGGCCATATTTCGGCATGCCGACTATTTCCACCACCATGTAATCTCCATGCTTTTGAATTAACTTTTATAATATTTATCAAAACAATAATAAAAATTAAATGTTGATATCTCAGAATCATCAGTAAATTACAGAATACAAATTTTGATTAATAAATTAAGCGCCACGGTTTCGGTTTTTGCTGTTTGACGTATTTCCCAAAAAACCGAAATTCAGCGTGGCGCTAATAGTATTAAAATGAATGTTTAAAATTTTTTGATGAAATTCTTTTTTTCTTTGTTGAAAATATTACAGTAAAATTCTTTGTTCTTCGAAATTGCTTTTTGAATGTTCGTTGATAATTAAAAATTGCAAAACCCGAATATTAAATAACAAAAATAAATAAAATCCTGCAAAAAAATGGATTAGTTATTTTTAATCGTTAAAAACAAAATAAAAATGCAAAGAAAAGAAACGCCAAAAAATGAAAGCTGATGCCAATTAATATTTTTTTGTTCATCGGAATTATCTTTAAACAAAATCTACCAAAAATATTCTTTTGAGTTCAAAAATGAAACTTTTAAATGAAATTTTGAATGTCTAAATGAAAAATGAAAAAAACAAGCGGAAGCACTTATTTTTTATTGCTATTTTAAATATATATTTTTGACACTTTTAACAGTCATGCTTAAACGTTATCAAAAAAAGTAAAAATGAGTGATAAAATTAGAACAAAATTATGATAACACATACGAGGAAATGATTGGTGTTCGAAGACTTTTTTTACGTTGAGGGATCAAACATCGATATTCGAAAAAAATGTTTATTTGTGTAATAAAAGTTCCGCGAAAATTATCATCATCTTAAGGTCAGTTATCAAAATTCAAAGTTCTATCACAAGCTTAGCCGTACCAAAATTCAAGCCATTTGATTTCTGTTATGATTAATAAAAAAACAGAAAAATCTTAGAGCCGTTTTAAAAAAGAATGATTCAAAGTTAAATTGGGATTTCCTTGGTTATTTTTTAATAAATAAACCGTAAGAAATCACGCCACAAAGAAGTTGAAAACAGCTGATTCACGACAAAAAAACGTTGTGTATGTTATAAAAATAGCACATTTCTTCGACTGTTGCAAATTATAGGTCTTTATTCAAAATATGTTGAATATAATGTTTTAAAAATTTTTTGAATTTTATGTTAAAACTAGCAAACAAAAAATGAAATTTTTTGTTGAAAAACATTTTTAAACAAAAAAATCTGTTAAAAAAAACAAAAGAGATTATGAAATGATAAGGCCTGGATGTGTTTTAAAAAAACATTTTTAATCAATTAAAAACCATTTGCTTGCTTCAAAGGTCAACCTTCTAATATATCAGACAAAAAAAAAGAAAAGACGAAAAAGCAACAAAAAAATGAGTAATCAATAAAGAGATTTGAAGCAATATTAAAAAAGTAAAAAAAAATGTCTTCAAAAAAAAAACCAAAGCAGATGAGACTATAATAGCTCCCTTTTCAATTTGCTTTTTTTTAAGAAAGCCATTTTTTGCTTCCGTTATTTTATGTTTTTTTGTAAGGATTCTGATAACGTCAGAAGTTCTTTTGAAGTTTTTTGCAAGAACGAAAATGTTAAGACGTATGAATGAGGTACTGATTTAGCTAATATAAATAAAAAAAGGATTTGAAATTGATGAAAATGCCTTGTGGGAGGCATGGAATGGGAGACTGGTAAAGATACAAAATATTAGCAAAAGCACAAAAAAATATGCAAAAAAAATAAGCCTAAAAAATAGAATGCCTCGAAAGTTTATATTATGAGAAATTGGCAAAGTTTTTTAAAACATGTAAAAAGGAAAATGGAAAATAAATGGAAAAAATCAATTGTTAAAAACGTTTAAAAATGGTATTACTTCATACTTTTTAAGTCAAGGAGAAAACTTTTAACAAAAGCTAAAGAAAAGCAACCATGCGCGCAGAAAAAGCTAATTTTAAACTAGCTTCATTAAGGCTCTTTACTCAACTTCCATAAAAGGAAAAAAGTAAAAGTTTTTTTAAAGAAAATAGTTATAACGAACCACAAAAGCAAGCGCCCGTGTTAGAATTAATGTCACCACTTTTTTTTTTCTTCAGTCATAAGAATAAAAAAAACTGCAAAGGTAGCAAAACAAAGATAATATCACTTTTTAATTTCAGCCCTGTCAAATATTATTCCAAAAATGATTGAAAACTTTTTTTAAGCAAACAAAATTTTTTTTCCTCATTTTTGACTCCAAAGAAGGACAAAAAGATTTTCAAAACAAATGTTTGCAATTTTTAGAAAAAATTTTCAACGTTTAAAAAATTTGTTGCAAAAGCAACGAAAAAACAAAGCAGCAAAAAAAATTGGAATTAGTTCTTAAATTAGAAGACAAAAAACAGAAAGAAAAAAATAACGGAAAAACCTTTTTTTTAAAAATGAAAAGTGTTAAACATTTAAGAAGCAGAAAGAAAAAGAAGTTAATCAATTTGCTTTTTGGTTGGCGGCTGGCATAAGCTTTAACGTTTGCGGTCAGTTTTTTTTATCCTTTAAGGTGAAAGAGTATGACACAATGTGTTTTGTGTGACTTCATATAAATAAAAGGTAAAAATGCTTTTATTATGCATTTTACCATACCTAGAATAGGTTTCCTTTTACATGAAAATTAATTTTTGTTATGATGTGGAGCGGCTTTCCAGTGATAGTGATAGCGAAAAATAGTGATGAAAAAAATTTTTTTTGTTATTACTTTAATAATTTCAATTAAAAAGTAAAATGGGAATTTGGAATTAATATCATCAAAAAACCGCTCAACATAATAATAAAAATTATCGTGTCATTGATATCAAAAACAAAATATGTCAAAAACCCTTCAAGAATATGAAATTTTGAAGCTAAATAAAACAGGGAGTTTTCTTGGGCACACTGAATTTAACTGCTCCACTTAATAAAATTGTTCAAAGATTTTTGTTTCCTATCCGATCTTTCTTAAACCAAAACTTTGTCTTAATTCTCATGCGTAACGTTAATTTCGACATACAAAAGCTTCGTTTTAGCAACTTCAAAGCCTTTCCATAACTTTTAAAGAAAGTGTAATAAACTTATTTAATAATCTTTTTTCTTCAAAAAGAAAACATAAATTGCCAACTATGAAGCAAGAATTGATTTTTGATACTTTATTAAAAAGCGTTTATAAAAAAAGCAAAAGAAACATGCGAAAAAATATACATATTTTAATTAAAGGTTGCTTTGACATCATAATATTAATTTTAAACTTCACAGAAATAAAAAGCAGTAATTCCTAGAAAAGACAATACAAGGTGTTTTGTTTATTAAAACACGTATCGTCTGTTTTAAAGGATTTGTGGATTTATTACAAAAAATGCAGTACATAGTATATTTAAGCATAAAAAACATTTAAATTGCCTCTTACTTCTATGCCATTTTCCACTCACGAAACACAAAATGATAAACAGATTTACATAAAATAAATAAGTTCATAAGGAAGCAGCTTGCTAGGTCATCAAAATATACACAATTCTTTTCGACAAGATGTTGGTCCTGTTTAAAGAAATTCAATCTGTTTCTCAAATAAAGCTTTATTTTCTATAACAGCAATTAATTCGCTCTAATTAGTGGTATCTCTTTCGCTAATAACACAGTTTAGAAAAAATGATAACTTACGACCAAAACCTTAAATATCCTTTTTTGAAAGAAAATATTTCAAATTTCAAAACACTGAATGCAATTTGCAGCTGCCTTTTCATTAAATGATGAAGCCATATTAGTAACAGAAAGAAAAAAGTTGCAAATTCTTTTTTTTTGCACTCTTGTTGACGGCATCAAAAATAATAATTTGTAAAAGTATGTTCTTACAATTCTCATCAAAAGAAAAAAAAAGTGCAGAGTAATTTTCTTGAAAAAGCTGTAGAAAAGAAATATTAAAATTTAACCAAAGCAAAAAATATAAAGAAAGGAAATGAATAATTCCAAATCCAAAAAAAAGTCACAAAAAAAGAAATAAAGTAACAAGCAAGAGATTTTTTCTCCCCTTTTGAGCTTTCTTCTGTGTTAAAAAAATGGCAAAACGGAAAAAACAAAAAAATTTCAATAAAAAAGGTCTTCAAATCTTTCTAGCTTCTTAAAAGCTAAAATTATTATTAAAATTTTTCTTTTTTTTATTCCACGCAAGACATTGGACATCCCTTTTTTTCTTTTTTTAAATGTTAACAAAACTAATCCCTATTTTCGATGCAAATAAACAAGCTACTACTATCAAAAAAAGGATTAATCCATAAACGACAAGTTTTTTATTTTGTCTTCGTAATACGTATTTGATAAATTTTTTTTAAAGTTTAACTTTTATTTGGAGTCTTAGCAAAAAAAGAAAGCAGCAAAATGATGGCCTTTCGTCATTTTTTTATTTAAAAAAATTAGTACTAATTGATATTCAATGAAATAGCATCATTAATAAGCTAAAAAGTCTAGTTCCGGTTGCTGTATTTTGTTTTACAATTACTTTGCCAAGTTGAAATTTTGCAAAAATGTAAAAGGAAATTGTGAAGACGGAGAATTTTTATTTAAAAATAAGGTTATTAACACCTGAGTAAATATAAAAACGTGTCATGAATTATGGGTTTTTTATTAAAATTTTGTTTCTTCCATATGTCCTACCCTTAAAAAAACTTATGATTAAAATGCCGTATACAAGGTAAATAATTCAGAAGGAAAATTTAAAAAATCGTAGCAAAATTTTACAACTCCTACACATTCGAAAATGATTTTAGTCAGTAAAACATAACCTTCTACAAGAAGTAATTTAGTAATAAAATGCCACTTTGGAAACATTAAAGTAACTTGGTTCCAAAATCGTAAGAAAAAGTTCAATTTATCATAAGAAAGAAGTTAGAAATAAAGAAAAAAGGAGTTCTTTACCGGATATTAATAAGAAAAAAATTCAAGAATCCATGAAAGATATGAAAGCAACCTTTGTATATGTGTTTACTTCGTCCTTCTTTTGAAAGGATTAAAAGTCTTATTTTTAATAAGAAAATAAAAACTAAACAACTGCAAAAGCTTTTTTTGCAAAATTTTGAAAAAAAAATAAAGTAAATTATTACGTAAATAATCGCTTTCACAAAAGAAGAAAATGAAATAAATAAATTAGGTAGGAAACATATACCATTGGATTCATAGTATTGCACATTATTATCCGAGTAAAAATATAATGGCACCCAATAATAACCAATATTTTTCAAGGCACTTCTTTAGTTTGTCCCCCCCCCCCCATTTTTTTTTTCATTCACAAATTTGCATAAATACAGTGAGCTTGTGTTGAGAATTTAAAAGGGTGGGTGGGAGCAATGAGCGGTTGCTTTTGAGAATGAAAAAAATATTTTTTTGAGATGGGGGGGGGGGGGACAAACTAAAGAAGTACCTTTTTCAATTTATTTGCGATTGATTTATTGACAAAATGGGATACGCTCTGACTTTTTATACCAAAAAATCTATCAAACATTTAACTTAAGAAAACACATTTTGAAAATAGTTTAATGTTTCAGATATTTACATAAACTCTATAAACGTACAAAAATTGCACCTTGAAAAAGTTTTATACAAGCTCCAATCAACAAAAAAGAACTATAGAACTACGACTATGTCATAACATGTGCAGACACGCAAACTTTATTTTAAGAGCTTTTTTGCTTTAAAATTGCTATCCAAAATAAAACCTTTCATCACATCCCAAGAGTCACGAAATATAAAAAAATGCAAAAATAAATCTTAATTAGTTTCATTCATTTTTTCAAAAGTCTTTATTTTTGCTGCAAAAGTTTTTTTTTGAAGAAAATTTAACGCAAAAATAAAAAAATTTTTTCATAATTTTAAATGTCAAGTTCAAACATGAGGATTATGGTAGAAAAAAAGGATTTTCTTTAAGATTTTATGCAGCGGTTTTTGTTGATAGTAACACTAAAAAAATAAAAGTCGTATGTTTTAGTTACTATCATTTTGATCAATTTTATGAGATACAGGGTGCCCAAACATAACTGTGTCATTTGTTTTTAACGTATTTTTTTTCCTTTAAAGTTATTCAAAAATGGGACTTCACAGTTGAACCCTGTATTGGTTAGGATTCTGTGTGTGATAAAAAATTTTCGGCTATCTGATATGCAAATTTTTGGCGATTGTAACCAAAAATTTATTGTTTTTATTTTTTTCTGTTACTATCAATGGAAAACCGCTCCAATAAAAGAAAAAAATGATAGCCTAAAAGAAAATTATTTTGTACAGCAAGGCACAACCGAGAAGGGAGACATAACAACTCCTGATAAAAATGTTAAAAAGTGTTTTTGGCATTAGCTGTATTTACTATGAGATAAAAATAAGCAGGCAAAAAATGCTGAATCTACATTGGCATATTTTAGCTGGGATAGTTTCTGCCCCAAATTACAAAAAGTCTAACGCATTCAATAAGGTGTTGACTTCAAGCATATTGTATCAAAACTTTTAGAAATAATTCTTATAATCTCAAATGATATTTATGAGAAAATTTCAAATTTGAAAAACATTAACGGAAACCAGAAATATGAACATATTTTTTATAATATTCCGGTGAGAAACTAGTGACATTCAGAAGGAAAAAAATTAACGAAGCTAATGATATAAAAAAAGATTGAAGGCTTAAAAATGAGACATTTTCTTCTATTTCGCTTTAAATCCAAAATTGTTTTTAAGACTGAATGTAAATGTTACTCATAAAACAAACATGTGCCAACAACAAATGTAAAATAAATAAATTTGTAGCTTCTGATTCATACACGAAAGCAAACACATTGCAAGGCCATGGCATACCATATTAAAAGAGAACATTTATTAAAAAAGTGCAACTGTTTAGATTTTATTTTTGTGCAAAGCAAAATTATTTTTATATGTAAAAGTTGTAATTAATTCACAAAATTCCCTTCATCTCATTTTAATGTTTTCTAACCTACAAAGTAAAAATTTTAAAAATTATTATTAAAAGCTTTTTTCATAAACATATTTGTTATAGCTTCAAAGCATCAAAACACAAAAAAAACTATGCAACAAAAAATTTTTTGTCAAATCTTTGCCGTTGTCGATATTGAAAAAAATGCAAATTAGAGCATAAAAAAGCTTACTTCCACAATTTTTATCTTCTCAGAAATGCTCTTTCAACAGTCAAAAAACAATAAGCTTTAAAAATAGAATATTTTGTGAAAAAAAGAGATGAAATGATAAAAAAAATAATATATAATTTTGAGGAAATGAATCTTTTACAAAACTTTTTTTGAGGTTTCCATTCAGAAAAATGTATTTTTAACGATGGTTAATATGATTTCCAACTTTAATATTTACTCTATCACGTAATATTTTAATTTTACAATTATTGAAAAATCGGCAAATGCTAGAAAATGCTACAATGTAGCCTAAAATAAATATTCACCACCCTCGACAAAATAAAAAAAATGGACATTTAAGAAGATTTCCTTTTTTTAAACAAATAAAGATTCTTTTTTTCAAAAAAAAGCAAAAAAATAGGTTAAAAACGTCCTCTCATGGGAATTTTAGTTTTTTCAATTTTCAAAACGGTATAAATACTTTTAAAAAAATATGTGGTAAAAACTGCTGGGAATTGTGAACAAAAAAGTTTTTTATTTAAAAATTTTGTTTTCTTTTAAAATATAATGTAAGAAAAATGAAACATCTTTGGCGACCAATGAACTTTTAACTTTTGGTTTCTTTATTATTTTATTTAAAATTTAAGAAAAGGTGTCAAAAAGTTACTTTAAGGATTGCGTGTTTTTATTGAAATGTCTAAGAATATTTTAAATGAAGTTAGATTAAATTTTTAAAAATAAAGGCTCTGCAAAAAAAGAAAGAAAAAAATATAAAAATGAAAATAAAGGGTTTACAAAACTTAAAAAAAATTCCAACGGATGAATATTAAATTGATTAAAAGTGTTTTTTTTAAAATATAATACATTTGACATTTTAAGGTCTCAAAAATATAATAAAATTAATTCAGAAAATTATCCAATCAAAAAATGAAGCACGAATTTGTTTGTGTTTTTAGCTTTGCTTTTTTTAAAGAATAATAAACACTAAAAAAGCATCCATAAAAATGAAAGGGGGGAAAGGCGCGAAATATTTTAGCAAGAAAATTGTCATTGTTTGCAGAAAAAAGGAAGAAAGAAAAAAAAAGATGCAAACGTGTTGAGACTGGGATGACTGGAAGGAAGAAAAAAAAAACAAAGAAAAAATGCTGCTTTTTCTTCGACCAAAGCTATGACTTGTGGTTCATGAGACACCTTCGAAGACTAAAAAAATGAATGTCCAAATAGATCAATGGCAAGATAGTAAATAAAAGAAGTAGAAATTAAAACTATTATTTTAATTTTTTTCGTACAACTAATTATAAAAAATACTATGTAACATAAGTATAAAAATGATAGAAGGTTAGCAATAAGGCTTCTAAAAGTAAAAAATAAACAAAAACTAGAAACCCTAGTTTTTGATGCTATAAATAAACCAACATTTTAATTTTATTTCTTTTTATTAATAATAATTATAAATAATTGTAAGAGATAAAAGCGAATAAAAAATTAGGCGGAAGAAAGAGTATAAAAACTTATTTCTCTGAAAAAGTTACAATGATAGCTTTAGATTTACAACCTCAACATGGAGGTTGGTTTAATATGTTTAAAATGCTGAAACGATTGTACTAAAAATATGTTTCTATAAACTTCGCAAAACATCTGACAATATGACGCACACTACATGTTTTTAAAAAATAAGAAAAACATTGAATTTAAAACAGAAAATACAAGACTTTTAAAACCATTAATTCAACCATAAAAAGGCAGCCTTTTAATTAATAAATTTCAACCTCCAAAAGAAAAACATTTGTAACTTTATAACAAGAAAAAAATAGTAAGAGAGTTAAAAGATGTGTCAAAAAAAAGAATGAAAAAAAAAACTTGGGGAGGTCAAAAAAAAGGCAATTTGAAAGGAAGAACAGGTATGCTTGATTGAACAACGAAAAAGAAAAAAAAAGCCACAGCAGCACCAAGCAACTGCAAACTATTGAAGCAAAAGGCATAACATTATATTTCTATTTTGCTTATTGCTTCACTATTTTATTTTATTCATTTTCAAAAAATGAAAAAAGAAAGTCGTCCCTGAAGGGCATATAAGCAAGACACAACACAAAAAAAAGATGGGTACTACTTACTCTTTAGCTCTTTTTTCTTCAATGAAAATGTAAAGCCTTTAAGAAAAAAGGATTCAAATAACAGTGAAAAAATGAAGAAGAAAAAAAGAAAGAAATAATTCAACTAATTATATGCCTTCTTTAAAAAAGCCTCTTTTTTTAACAAACACTAAACGGAAATAACAACATTTTTTTAAAGATTATTAACATCGTTTGAAATAAAAAAAATAATACAGTGCATTAACATTTTCAATCAGAAAAAGCAAAAAAGATTTGAAAAGCGGAGAAATTTTAACTAAAAGCCAAGAAGAAAAAAAGAAAGGAAACATGAGAAATTAAAAAAAGTTTGCAAAAAAGACTGCAAAAGTGACAAATGTCTTTGTGGCTTAATTACCTCAAATAAAAAAGGATAAAAGTGAATGATCAAGATATCAGTTGTCGAAATAATACAAGAATAATTGGATTTTTTCCTTAGGCTTTTATCAAGTGGAAACTCCTTTAAAATTGGCCATAAGGAAATACAATGAGTTAGAGAGGGAAATGGAAAAATTTTTTTTCCAAAAAAACTGTAAATGTTTTTTAATTAATATAGAGCCAAAAAACGACAAAAATCAAATATGTTTTAAAACTTTTTTTGATGTATCAAATATTGATTCAAGTGCATAAAAAATGAGATTGAAATCGAGCAGAACAAGAAGAATGAAAAGAAGAAAGAAGAAGCTTTATGTCTCAGTGATTGTATTCCCCTTACTTTTTTCTATAAAAATAGATTTTTTCATTCATTGTTTACATTTTGGCCTTTTTATTTCTTGGCGAATCTTTTCTTCATTTTTTTGATTTCAAAAATTTCTGTTTTTTTTGTTGTAAGGTACAACAATGAAATTTATTTAATTTATTTGATTTTTTAAACAAACTTACAACTTTTAACTTTAGTCGGCTGCTTTTTTTTCTTTGGTTGCATTCTTTACCAAGTTAATGGATGACAAAGAATAGATTGAGTAAATAAATATGAACTCGGTCATTTCAATTCTGCTGCTTTTACATTTCGTTAGCGATGCCCGAAGAAATAATCACAAATTAAATATCTAACACTATTTTCCCAATTATTTTTATTCGAGTTTGAATTTTAACCCTCCGAAAAAAGGTATATAAACATATACCCGTTTAGAAATAAGGTTTTAAAGTTTATGCAAATATTTACTTTTCTCTTTTTTCATTTAATCCCCTTTTTATAATGCCAATAATCAAATAATCACCATTCAATAACAAAAACAAAAGCATTAAACCAACCTCCATGATTAACTCCTACATTATCAATTAAAAATTCACGAAAAAATTGCCGAGGATTTTTGTAATCCCAATATGATGGAAGTATTCGAGGTGAAACTTGTAAATCCCATTTTTTCTCTATAGACCAGACATACATACCCTAAAATAAAAAATAAAAGAAATTTCTTTATTTTATTAGGCTTACATTCATTAAAAGTTTACAAAATCCAGCTTCATGCAGCTCACTTTCCCAGAAGGATTTTTCATACATTAATTGTGGCTTTTTCCAATTAAATCGGTTAGCTAATTTAGAAACCATCATTGTTATGTGATTCTATAAATTAATACTTATCAAAATGTAATCGAATTAGAAAGGCTTTACCTGAAGGGGTCCAACTCTTGTAAGCAGCGCATCATCTTTGCTTTCAAAATATTCACTGAAACCGGCATTGGTAAACATTGGAACTCGATAAAAGCTAAGAATTCGAGAAATCGAAGCTAGAACATAATCACAAGCTGGCCCAAATGTTACATCGAGCTAAAAAAGATGTGTTTTCTTTATGTGCCTTTTTGCGTAAAAACTTTCATTTATTTATAAAAGCAATATTTAATAAAAGGAACGGTATTTGTACCAAAAATGTTTTACAAAAAACCGTTCAACTGAGTTTCAGTAATAATCAAAAAAATGATGTTATGAAATGTTTTTGTTTGTTATTATCAAATGAATAGTAACGTTAAAATTAAAAAGGAAAAATTTGGTTTTGCTATCACTAAAAACCGTTCAACAGAAATAATGTGATATAAATACAGGGACCCAAACATAATTGACTCCTTTATTTTTAATGGCATATTTTTTCGATTGGAGTTATTCAAAAATGGCCTTCACATTCAAACTCAGAATTATTTCGGAATCTTTTGATATACATTTTTCCGCATATCTGATACGATAATTTTTCATTGGGGATAGTAACGAAAGATTTTTCATTTTCTTTTTTTATTATTATTATCATCAAAAACCGCTCCAATAAAGAGAAAAATGACATCAAAAATTTTTTTTAAGATTTAAATGTTACTCTCAAAATCCACATTTTTAACAGGGGACACTGTTTAAATCTCAAAATTTCGGAATTTTTTCGGACATTTATATCGGCTCAGAAAAAATTCAAAGCGTGCTGAATTAAACTGTGAAGTCCAAAATAAATAACTCTGGGTATATGTTTGGACATTATGTAAAGCTTTAGTTTTCAACTTACTCCACTTCCATTTGTCCACGCCAATGCTTCAAGGGCAGCATGTGCTGCACGTTTTTGATCATCACATTCAAAAACTGGAACTTCACGGATTTGTAGCCAATTTTTATGATTCGGAATCCATGGTAATAAATATTTGTTATGAGCATCATTGATTGCAATATCCAAAATTGGCATAACCGATTCTAATGTTGCTAAGAATTTTGTGGGGATTTCATTTTTATAAGAGCCAAATGATTTTTTAGTTTTATAAAAATCTCTGTGTCGATCATGCGGCAAAAAAACACTTCCATGCAATGGAAAATATCTTGAATAATCTCTTCCCAATGATGCTCTCAAAGTTGCTGCCTCTGTTATTGCTTTTCCCAAAAATAATATTAAAAGTGCGTTTAATATTAAAATGATAAATTTGGCATAAAAAGCCATTGATGTCGTTGATGGTTAACAAAATTCAAGGACGGCATTCGTAAATAATAATTTCATATAATATATTTGTATGTTTTAATTTATGAACATAGAGAACTGGAACAAATTTTGCTTGAAGATTTCAGTACTAAAGAAAGGGAAATCTTTAAAATAACACTTTTATTTTCTTTTAAAATTTTTTAGATGAAAAAAGGACTATTAAAAAAGAAAGATCAATGGCACAAAAAAATAAGGGCAAAAAAAGGAGGAAAAAGAAAAAGCTTGAATAAAATATTGGCAAAAGAAAACACGATGAATTTTAAATGAAAAATGAAAACAAAATGAGCACAATAAAAGGGTAATAAAAAGACCTGAAATAAATGAAATAAATAAATGTTTATAGAAAGTTACAGATATCTTATGTAGATAATAATGTCGATGAAAGTTTATATTGATGTTCACCTTTTAAATAATGGCTTTTAAGAATTTATTTAAAAATGAGAATCAATCAAAGGAATAAAAATGTGCAAAGTTTTTTGTCATTTATAAATTATAAATTAGCAAGTTTAACACGTTCTCATTTAACTCGTATTTTGTGCTGCATTAACTTTATAAAAACATTTTTTCAGCTTGTTTTAATATAACAGTTCGTGCCCAAAAAAAAAGAAAAGTAAAATGATAATTAGAAAAAATTTAGAGGTGTTACGAGTAATTTAAATAAATTTTTCCACATTTTGTATTTTATTAAAAAAGATTAAAATTTTGTCAATTTTGGTTAACTAAACGGAAAAATCTTTATAAAGTAGCATTGCAACATTAATGTAAAAGAAATAAGGAAGCTTTTAAGTAATACAAAATTTGTTTTTCTAAAAAATTGAAACAAAAAGAAGTAAGTTTCTTCTAAAATAAACCCAAAGGAATCATTTGAATTTGCATTATTTCTTTTGAAAAAAGTTTTTATCTGAAGTACTTCCAATACCAAAATAAAAACAGATTAAAACTTTGTATTTGCATTTCATTTTTTTCTTTAACAAAAAAAAATACCGCCTTATTTATTACACTTTTTTCTAAGAGAAAAAACTTTAAAACTTGGAAGAAGCAACAGATAGTTAATAGAAAGGGGAAAAAAGATGGCCTTTATTGGTCCTATCTTTTTCATCACCCAAGCTTGCCTTTTTCTTGGACACTTTTTTCTTCTACAAAAAAGGCTCCACATTTCTTTGTAAAATAAAAAAAGGGTATTAGCAAGCGCTAACTAAATTTCTCCAAAAAATAAAAGAAAATTTGTTTCAAAAATGTATTTTTCGAGCTTTTTTAAGACTTTAAAAGGATAAAAAAGAAAAAAGAAAAAAAATTGGTCAAACACAACGGAACCCTTTTGAATCAATTAAAAAAATGCTTTCAACAAATTTGTTTAACAAAAAGAAAAAATGCCGAAGAAATATATGTTTTTTCCAGAAAGATAAAAATGGATTAAGGATCAGTTTAAGGGTTTACACATCTGAAATTGAAATGGAAAAAAAAGATTATACAGCTGAAAAAAATTAGCGGAATTGCTGTTAGATGTATCATAGATGTTAAAGTTTATCCAAAGTTTGGTACGAAATTTTCGCCCCACAATAAGATTTATTTGGCCATATTTTTTATTTGTTAAATAAAAGTGTTATTAATAATTAAACGAAAAATAAAAATTCATAGTAAAAAGCAAATGTTAGAAAACGAATGTCGGTAAAAAGAAACAAATTATTTTATAATGGCAATATGACGAAATATTTTAATTCCAAATTTTAAGAAACCTCAAAACAGTCAGAACTGTAATTATCACAGAAATTACTACATTGCACTTAACTTATTTTTCAATGTGAAAAAAAAACATTCTGCAATAAATAAAAGAAAAACAGTTGTTCAAAAAAATAATTTATCAAAAAACCAATTTGGATTTTAAAAATATTTGAAACAATCTAATTCCATCTACAAAAAAAATTATAAAATTATGAAAAAATTTTTAGACAATAAAAAAGTAAGCATAAGAAGAGTCGTTTCAAATTTTTAAAAAACAAGCATTTAAAAAAGGCGTCAAAAAGTAGAAGGAGAAAAAAAGAAAACGGAAATCGTTAAAGGTTTGATTCAGTAAAAAAAAGAAAAAAAAAGCAGAAGCGAAAGACTGCAGCTTGAAACGCTAAGTTTTGAAATGAATTATTTGAATAAAAATAGTTTTGTCGGGAATTCTATTCTTAAAAGAGTATCACGCGGTAATAAAATGAAATGACCATGCACATTTATAGGTTATGAGATTATTTTTGAGTCAAAAAGGCTTACATAAGAAAAAATCCAAGTTTAAAAAAATCACACAAAAATATTTCAACAGTTTCTTTAATTGAAATTACATGAAAAAAACAGTCTTTAATATTAAACTGAAGAAATCAGTTTTTTAACTTCCTAAAAGTTTGTGAGAAAAAAAAGTTTTAGTACAGTTGACACCTTTACTGGAACATGTATTGCCATGTTTTTTAAACTACAGGAATGTAATGAAGAAAAAAGAAGAGAAAAATTTGGGAAAACAATGAAACAAAAAAGCTAAAGAAATGTGCAGTGAAGCAGAAGATGTCAAATTGGTCCTCATTTTTCATCATAAAAACACATACGGCAACAACAAAAAAAGGGCAACACGTTGTAGAAAGAGGAAACGATGCAAAATGTGAAACAAAAAAACTTTTAAGCTAATAAATAAAAGAATTTTAATTTAGAGTGTTGGTTATTATTTTAAGTGACGTTCAAAAGAAAAATTTTAATAAATAATCATTTGTGTTTCCAATGTTTAAGCACAACCCGAATTATACAAAAGTGTTTGTATTATTACTGAAAGAATTTGTTTATAAAGAGCTTACAATATTTTGCGCAACAATAATTTTGTTTAGTTGGCTACTTTTTAAAATAAGCTTTAAAAAAACACTATATGCTAAGAAAATGATATAAATAAAATACAATTTCTGTTGCAAGAAGAAAAAATTTCATGATAAAATATATCAACAAATTTTTAAAAATGTATTTGTCATAAAAAAACGGAACAATAATTTATTGTTTTTTTGCCGCTTTTGATCCGTGTTTTGCTATATTTTCCCCAAAATTTTGAATAAATTAAAAAGTATTGATTCTTGCGTTTGAGTTTTTAATAAAGTTTAAAAAGCATGAGTTTTTTGTCTTAAACAAAATTTGTCAATTTAGATTTTTAAGATAAGATCAAACTGTTTTCTGCTTCATTGAGTTGACGTAGCTGCAAAAAAGGGTGGAAAAAAGGGTCTCAAATTAATTAATTAAATTTAATTAAAGATTATAATTTCAGAGGGGATAAGCGATATAAGCGTTCAAACCATAACAAAAGCTTGTAATGCACAGCTTATAATCTTATGAATGCTATACATTATTTATAAAAATTCAGAAATATACAGAAATGGGAATATTTTTTTACGAATATGAATATTTTCTAATATTAAAAATACAAGAACCATGTATATCATATTAAATGCTTTTAAAATAAATAACCCAAAATTTCAAAAAAAAAAGAAAAGTAAGTTAAAAATAGCAAACAGATATTTAATACGATTATCACAAACACCCGTGAATATCCAATAAATATTACATTTATCACGGAAGTGCAACCATTGAATCGACTTCAATAAATCTTAATTCGTTGTTATCCAAGGTTTTTTTGAAAACACATTTATCGATCAAAAAAGCGAAATAATTTCAAGTTTAAAATTAGAAAAAAGTAGCCTTTAATTTTTTGCAGAAATTTAAACTTCCAAGATAATTTTTTTCGTCGTTTTCTTTTCTCTTTGCTTTGAGCCAAGGAAAAAAAGTTCAATCACTCAAGAAAAAATTTTTCAATTTTAATAGATAATGATGCAAACCGCCGAAAGCAACAGTTGTCCAAAGTTCCTCAAAAGATTTGTTATTTTTCAAGCCAATTGATCACCCACAATTTTTTTTTTCATTTTCTTTCTTTTTTTGCGTGTCTTATTTTAAAATCTTTATTTAAAAAAGAGAAAAATAGATAAGCATAAGCCAATCTAAATGACATGTCAAAGTGTCAATAATTGAATCACAAAAGTGCTTTTGTGACATTTCATGAAACATCAAGAAAAATATTAGCACAACCTTTTGCAACACTTTTTAGGTCAAACAGTATTCCAAAAGACATTTTTTGTGAATTTTTAAATAAAACTGTTGTTTAAAAAAGTTAAGATTACAATATAGAGGACGATAATTGGAAAATTTTTACTTTATAACATGTTTTCGTTTGAGACAAATTTTTAAAAGCTCTTCTTTTCAAAAATCCAGAACTTGAAAAATATATTAATTACTTTATTTTCTTAAATTATAAATAAAATTTACATTCTTAAACTTTGATTAAAATATTGTGAACCGCCTGCCTTCTGCCATAAAGCTTCAAATTCACTGGCCAAAATTTCAGCACCCTTTTTCCTTGTCAATTGAGATTGATCCAATGTTAGCTCACACATTTTATGATCATCCCTTCCAGCAATTAACAAAATTGGCGCTTTTTGTGGACGAAATTCCATTTGGCGTGCAATGAATTGTCCATCAAAGTGTGCATACCATAACCCAGTTTGAGATGTTGATGATGAAGCTGAATTTGTTGATGGAGGAGGAGTAAATGGTACACGAAAATATCTTTGAATTGGAGGTGGAGCAGCTTTTGAGGACATTTCAGGATGTGGCACTGCATTAGTTAAAACTGAATCCGGTGCACGTGAAAATGGATTTGTGTAATTTGTTGATTCATTCTGTGATTTCCATTGATGATATTGTTGCAATCTTGAACTTAATTCTTGCCGACAAGCGAATAAAAGTTCAATATCTAAAAAAGTCAGATTTTTTTATTCCCCAAAATTCTGGAACTTACTATTAGAATTATTTATAGTATCCCGAAGTTGGGCATAGGTCCATTTATTTAAGTCAACTTTAGCTCCATTAACAATTGCAATACTTTTGTTATTGTTGTTGAGGGAATTTGCATTTCTACTACTTTCGGCATTCATCATTACTTGCCCTTCTTCTGCTGCAATTCTTCTAGCTAATTCTGCATCCAATCTTTCTTGCTCTAATTGCTTTAACCTTTGAGCTTGCGATTCAATTTCTGCAGCATTTTGGGTATGTTGTTCTTTTTGTTTTCGTTTTTGAATTTCTTCTTCGACTTGTCGTTTTGCTTCCATATCTCGAAGCTCTTTCAACCTTTTTTCTTGGGCTTCTTTTTCTCGCAATTCTGTAATTTGCCTTTCTTTTTCAACTCGAAGTTTTGCTTCCATTTTTTTCATTTTTTCTTGCTCATCTACAGCTGCTTGCGCTTTAATTTCTTTCATCATTGTATTAAGTTCTACATCTAATCGTCCGCAAATCTGACTTGCTTGTGTTGGATTAAACAATTTTGGATCCTAAAGCACTACTTTTATTTTCAAAAGTTCTTTAAATTTAATAAACTTACTTGAATTACAGCAATAAGTTGTTTAATGCCTTGTGAAAAACTTTGTATTTTTGCAAGCCATTGTTGTTTACTTTTATCAGATAACTTTGATCCCAATGGACCTAATTCATTAAACCGATTTTGCAATGCTTTTGCCCTTTTAAAGGCCGATAACCTTGGTTGTTGACGTTTTCGAGTTAAAAATCCCCGAACAGATGATTGAATTTTTATGAGCGCTGCCGCCCGATATTTAATTTTTTGATCCACTAAAATGTAAATGACGTTTATGTAAATTCATTAAAGATAACATACATTTTATAACGGACCAAGCCCCATATTGAACCTTTTTCCATCTCATTCGATGCAGCCATGTTTGAACTTTTGCAATTAAGGCACTCATATGTTCTTTATCTTGACGCATCAGTTGGTCGAATTCAGCAAATTTACCAGGACGGAAAAATACTCGAGTCATACCAAATTTAAAATCAATATCATTAAGGCCAAGGGCATGAAAGAGACACTAAAAGGGGAATGCTTTAATGAAAAGCATCAGTAACAAACTTTGCAAAACAATCTCGGATCTAATCTTTTTAGTTTGGGTGGCAGCAAATCTTTATATAAATCATACAAATCAGCGAAAGAAGTTCTTGATGGAAAACCTAAAAATAATTTTAAATTTGTTAAAAAGTGTAAGTGCCTAACCTTTTTGCATTAATTTCAGTACACTTGCCATTCCAGCACATTTAAGCTGGGATAAAATTTGAGCTCCATCAAATTTTGAGGGCTCCATTGTTGAATTTGGTTTTATACATCGAACAAAATGTGTACCCTAAAACAATTTAGTTGAAAATATTTAATTTTTTTTCTCAAAATTACCGTAATTCTGAGCTTTTCCAATAATGCAGCAAGTTGTGTTCGAAATTTACTGCTCACAGATGCAAATGCTAATTTGTTTCCAGTTGGACGAGATTTTGATGCTGCTTTAATTGCTTCCGGAGATGGTTTAAAAATTTCAGAAATAAGTGTATTTGAGCTCATTTCCATCAAAATTTCCAATGACATATGTAAAGCATCATTATTTTTATCCAAAAACTGTGCAGTTTGATAACAAACAGTTCCTGCATAATGTCTTATTAGAAATCCTTCATCGTCTCTCATATCTCTGTGTTCCCTTAATCGAGATTTTCTTGGTGTCTAAAAAATGTTTTACTATTTAATTTGTACCATATCTGTTTCCGAAACTTACACTTAATCTAAAATGATTTTTTTGAGCACGATGAACACAATCAGTAAAATGCTGAGATGAAGGCTTTGGAAGCCTAGCCTCCTCATCTAACAAATCGAGTAAACCGGTTGGCTTCTCTTCAAATAATTCAATGCAATCTTGATTGTCAGCATATTCAATTTTTGGAACATTAAGACCTTCTTTTGCATATAATTCTTGTTCTTGCTTCAAGATTCTGTCATTGAAAAACTGCTGCAATTTTTCGTTACAATAATTTATGCAAAATTGTTCGAATGAATTAATTGCAAAGAATTCTAAAAATATGAAAAAGTTATTTCAAAAACATTATTAACTTCTATTTTTCAAATACTTTTTGAATTTAAAATACTCGTGAAAAAAAGATTATGGAATTTTTTATCCTTGTTTTGCAGCTATAAAAACAAAATTTTAGCAATCGAAAAAATGTCTTCTCTTTTAAAAGTAACCTGTTTGGGATTTTAAAAGAAAAAAAGACTTTAAAAGTAATGTTTGAATTTTTTAAAAATTTTTTACAGATACCATCACTTTTTTCTTTATTGGAGTGGTTTTTCAATGATGGTTACCAAAAAAGACGAAAACCAAAAATTTTTAGTCACTATCCCTACATGGCGCTCCGAGACATTTGGACGGTTTGTCAGAGCCGGCATATTTTGATTTCGTAAATCATTCAAAAACGAACTTCATAATTGTAATCAGTGCGACTTAGGAACTTTTTTAAAACATAAATTTACCTCTAATACGCAAATTTTTCAGTAAAAATAGTGACAAAAAATTTTCATTTTTTGTGATTACCGCTCCAATAAAAGGAAAACATGATAGTAATTTCAAAAATTTTTCTCAAGATTTAAATGTAATTTTCAAAATCCGAGTTTTTCAAAAGTTAAAATTATATTATATAGAAATTTTTTAAAAATTTTTATGAGCTCAAACAAAAAACAATTTTTGTTGGACGCTGGATCAAAAGCTTACCAAAACCAGCAATATCAAGCACACCAATATAATTTACAGAATCAGTGAATGGAATTGATTTATTGATTGACAGAACAACTGTATCGAAAATTCTGTTATAAATTGCTTTTGCTAAAGCATCTCTTGCATTTGATGCTTCTCGAGGTTTTAGAGGAACTCGGATAATAGTTCCAAGTACACCACCTTTTGCAGGTTGCATTACACGAGTTATTAATCCATTTAATAATTCTGATTTTTCAACTCCCAAAAGTTTTGAAGCATAATTTAGCGAAGACGTAGACTTCGGTAAAATCATACAACCACCTTTTGAATCTTCAACATTATCTTCAAATTCAATATTTCCCAAATGTAAAATTCCGGCAATAACTTTGAAAACATTGTCACGTTTTGATTCAGAGAATCCCGTATCAAGTAAAGATTTTCTAAGACGATGAAAATCAAAATAGTCATCAATGAGGTCATCGTTCAGAACATTGGATGAAATTTGTGAAAAACGAGATTGGGGAATTTTTGATTTTGATTTTGAAGTAGCGAAAAACTGAGTGCATCCACCAGCAAGATACTGAAAAAACACGGTTTTTATTATTTATTGGATCTTTCTATATTTATTAAGAGCTGGTAGGAGAAACAAAAAACAATTTTTTATTTATTATCAACTGGAGATAATAGCTTACCCTGAATTTATCTGGTGATCCTAAATTCCATTCTTTTACAGTTGCATCATCAGCTCCAGCCAACAATTGATAAAAAATATGATAATTTCTTTCGCCTTCCGATTGATGACACAGTCTTGATTTCTCAAGCAAATATGTGTCCAGATGGCCGCCAGCAACTTGAAATTTTGTGTTAAAATGAATTTCAACAAATTTTCCAAATCGAGATGAATTATTATTTCTCAAAGTTTTTGCATTACCAAATGCTTCAAGAATTGGATTTGCTGCAATACGCAAAAATTTAAGTTATTTTGAGAAAAACTTTAAGGCATACTTTCAAGGAGTCGCTGTTCTATTTTTCCATCTGATGCTCCCCAACAATCACAAAGATATCTTAAAATTGATTTTTGTGATTCTGTTTTTCCTGCACCTGATTCTCCAGAAACGATAACAGATTGTGATCGTTTCAAGCGTTTCATATCTCGATATGCCATATCAGCTTTAAAAAAATAAAAATTACAAAAATCAAAAATTCCTAATAAGAATTTACCAATTGCAAAAACATGTGGTGGCATTGTTCCTAATGATTTTCCCATATAAGCTTTTATTGTTTTAGAACTATAAAGATCTGGGATTTGTTCATATGGATTAATAGAAATAAGAATATTGGCTACATAAGTCTAAAATAAATACGATGATTGCCAATAAATTAATTTAAAAACGATTACATAAATTTGTTTTCGATTGTAACGAATTTGGCAATTATGGAGAAGAGTTGCTTCATTCAAATACATTAATGCACCTAAAAAGATGTTGTAATAATTAAAAGCTTAATTTAATTTTTTGTTAATTTTATACATGGAATTTAGAAAATATTTTTTATACTAAAAGGACACTTACAATTATCATCAACATCAGATCTTTGATTATCTTCAGCTGGAAACACTTCATCATGATTAACTTTAACAACATCTTGAGTGCCTAATAATTCAACTGCTAAACCATCTGAACGAATATCGACCAATTTTCCTAATTGAAAGCCAGAAATTTCATGTGGAATATAAACAAGCTTTCCAAAATCAATTCCAATCAACGATTTGCTTGGAGATGATTGCGGTTTTGGAGCCATTTTTCTACAATCAATTTTTTTTGCAGTTTTAAAAAATACAAAAAAACAATCGATTCACGCATAGGGTTTTTTATTGTTAGCTTTTTTCATCATTCTTTTTTAACTCTTTAAAAAACTATATTTTTTTGTAAAATGGTGTTTTAACAAAATATTTGAGAAAATAAAGCGCGGTCCATTGACAAAAAAAAGAAATGAAAAGTGAAAGCTTTGACACTCCTTTGATTGTGTTTGTTTGAAACAATTTCAAGAAACAAGATATTTGCTTTTTTTTCTTTTTGTTTCTTGGGAGAAAAAATTTGGATGGGATATGTGTTTATAATTAAAAATAAACAAATGTTTCAGGATTATAAATCTGAATTTGACAAAAATGAAAAATGAAAAAAAAAAACAAAGAAAATGAACAAAATGAACAAAAAGGGAAAAAACGCTGACATAGACTATGTCACATAGTAATAAAAAAAAATATTTTTTTCCGAAAATTTCTTTTGAAATTGTGTGGAAAATAGGATTGTTTAACATAAAAATCCTAAAATACTTTGGCTATAATATTTAAATTAAAAGGATTTTTAATCAATCAGAAGCTAAATTGAAAGAACCACAAACAACAGCTGAAATAATATGACTAATGAAAAAAGTAAAAGTTTAACGCATCAATTAAAAGAAAAGAATAAACAATCGCTGATAAGAAAAAGACTTAATGAAATAACTCTTTCTTTTTTATTGTGTTTCAAGATAAAATGACGTAATTTGAAGTTATCTTAATTGGTCAAATCTTTAAATGTGTTGTAAAATACAAAAAAAAATACATTTAAAGTTTAAGTTAAACGGTTTTACGAATTTCAAAACTTAAGTAAAATAAAAAAGATTGATTAAAGTTTTTAAAAACTAAAAGCCTAAAAACTAACAAAAGAAAAACTGTTTTTCAGAAACAAAAACCAGTAATTTTGCACTTTTTTGAAAAATTGAAGAACAAAAAGAATTGAATTTAGTTGGGATTAATACAAAAAAACAGGAACAAAATCTGAAAAGCTGGAAAAATAGAAGTCTTTTTTGGAAAAAAGAAGGGGAAAAAATACAATGGATGAGACTTTGAAAAAAAGATAAAGCAATCAAAAAAACAACAATTTCAAAAACAAAGTGACCTTGAAAAGTGTAAAAGTGAAAAAAGTGAAACGTGGATATCGCTGACTCAAGACAAAAATAAATGAATCAGCTTTTATCCAATTTCATTCCTTTATAGTGATTTTAAAATTTCTCAAAAAAAGATTGCAAAAAAAATAACTGAATACGAAAATAAACACCGTGTTTTTTACATTTTTTATAAAAGGAAAATGCATTTTAAAATTTGTTATTTGTGTAGTTTGTTGTTTCACATGTGGGGACATTTTTTTCCTTTCTTTTAAAAAAAAATCGACATTTTTTTTGTTTGCTTCTTCACTCTTGTTTTGAAAGAAAGTTCTCCGTCAAGTGTGAGCTTGTTGAAAAAATAAAATAAAAACGGAGTTTAAAAAAGTATCCGACAATGATTAAAAGTTTTGGTCATTATTTAAGATGTTTTAATATTATTTAATTCTTAATTTTTATGTCTTAATACATGTAAATTTAGCATTTAAAATGATTTTTATGTTTTGAAAGAATATTGTGTTAATTAAAGTTTAATAAGAGATGAAGAAGACGATTATATTAAAAAATGCAAAAACTTTAATGATATGAGTTTTAAAAAAATAAGAAAAAATGGAGCATTATTTAAATTATAACGCATTAACTTAAAGGAAAGATATACACACACGCAAAAAACTGTAAGACAAAAATTAACGCAAAGATTTACGAACCAGAAACTAAAACGATTTTTTCTCTCTAAAAAAATTTAAATCAAAAAGTTAAAAAACGAAATTCAAAATAGAGATTAATATTTGCACTTTTCAATGAATATTTGTGGTCACGATTGACGAAAGGCAATGACTCATTTTTGTTCAATAAATTCTGAAACTTTTATGTAATCTTTTTTTGTGTGGTGTTTTATAAAGCAATAAAAATATGGAAAATGTACATAAAAGTTTATGGGCCTTTGAAAATATTGATATAATAAGTAATAAAAGAATGTTTATAATTCTTTAGAAAATATAGAAAACCGGAAATTAGAACAGCAAAAAAACAATTAATTTGCTGACAGAAATGAATGTGATTGTATAATAATATGTGAAAATCATTAATGAAACAAATCGCCCTCAGATAGAATCATCATGAAGTTTTGAGTCACAGAATTATTGTAAAAATTTTTTCCAAAGCGATACTAACAAAAACGATAAAATATTTTCTGTAATACTGTGTCCATTTAGGTAACCTAAAACTCAATCAAAAAGCTCTAAAAAATTCTATGTTTTTTCTATGAAAAAGCGACAATGACGGAATAAGCAAAGTAAAATACAAAATTTTAAAAGGTGTAATTCGACCTTTTTTAAAAATCCTTTTTTTGTAAAGTAAAAGATGAAAAAAGAGTGAAAGAGGGTTTGATGAAAAAAAAGGGATTTTTGAATGAGTGAAATCGACGACAGACGACATCCTCCCTTTCCTTTCCTGTCGAATGACTGACTGACTCTGACTGTTGCTTGGGTCGTTGGTTTGCTTGTATTTGCCATAAAAAAGAGATTGCGCGAAATTGAGACTTTTTTATGGAAAAAAAGAAAATCTATTTTTGTGTGACCAAAATTGACCGTTTGAATTGTCTTTAATCTTTTCATTTTGCAAAAAGTGACCATACAAAAGGAAAATTGACGGTAAAGTAAAAAAATAAGAAAAAGAAAACGGGATTTGACAGCCCTGGCACAGAGGGAAAGAAAGAAGACATAATTTTCAAAATAAAGGAAGGAAAAAGCAGGTGGTTAAAAAATTGTAGCTATAATTATATACAATAGCATGTGATTTATTGATTTTAAAGGCCAAAATGGCATAATGAAATTTTCATGAATTTAGAAATTAATGTAAAAATGTTGTTAAAATATATCAGAAACGTATTCTCTATAATGCACCTTTTATGTGATATATTGTTTTGCAAAAAATACAATTGATCAAATTTATTGCCAAATAAAAGCTCAACCTAAACAACCATGAAATAATGGAAAGACCTGTTGCATTAGCTAACGTTTTAATTATTACTATCAAAAGCTTTGATTGAGCTGTTTTTGGGGGCAAAATATGCTACCAGCTTCCGGTTGCACATTCCTATTCTTAAAAATCTGTGTTACAACGAATTTTAAAAAATTTCTGTTATTTATATAAATTTATAATTTATCACAAGCTTGTTTCAGCTGTTTTTTTTTTTGAAAAAACTGCTTTAACAAAAATTAGAAAGTAACGCTAAAAACTTTGAAGTAACTTTTTTTATTTACTGTCAAACTTTTAATGAAGTGAATGTTTTTTGGTTAGAGGTGACATAGCTTGAACTTAAAATGATCCCGCGTTTTTAATCCTTTAATCAAACAAGATCAACGCTTAATCAATAAATCTTTTTTTTCATTGTTTCAATCATTTCATATTTTACCAAAAAGGTACCAAAATCAAACAAAAACCGTTTTTCATTTGTATAAATAGGCTCTCTCTGTTTGGTAATCTCTCATAAAATATTAATTTTACGCCTTCTCATTTGTAAATTCAGTCAAGCAGTCAACAGGAAAAAAAAGTGATGACTCGGTTTCTCTTTCAACAGTTTTTATTAATTTCTTTATCGCTTTGTTTCTATTCTGTTCAAACACGGGAACTTCGTTTTGTTCAAGCAATTTGGAGACATGGAGATCGAGCTCCTGGTAAACTTCCCTATCCAAATGACCAATATAATGAAGATTACTGGCCAAGAGGTTGGGAACAATTAACTGATGTAAGTTTTGATATTTAAATATTTGTTGTGAATACAGAATAAATTTCTTTAGCTTGGAGCAGAACAACTTGAAGAGCTTGGAAATTTTTTCAGAGATCGATATGTTGGAAAATTTGTTAATGAAACTTTCAAAGCCAGTGAAGTAAGAGGGTACAGAGTTATTGCAAATATGTAATAAATTTATTATAGACTTACATTTTATCATCAGAATCTGATAGAGCAACCGCTTCCGCTCAAGCATTTGCAAATGGAATGTTTCAATTAAATCAATGCAACACTAATGGAGCTGCAAGAAAAGCCCCCGTACCCATTCACACTACCGGAACAGAAGATGAAGATTTTGTAAGTGTCGAAAAAATGTGAATCACAAATATAATATTATTTTAAATATGTTTTAAACATTTAGTTGCTAAAACCTACCAGCACAGATTGTCCTAAATATGATCAATATTTCACTGAAAAAGCTTCGGGTCTTTTGAATGAACTTTCCACAAAATATGCTGATCTATATCTTTTCTTAGCAAATGTTACAGGTTTTGGTCCTGGAATTACAACAGATAATGTTGCTGATTTATCTAATGTTAAAAGAGAAGTAATATTTTTTATTTCTTTTCATCGATACAAAACCCAAATTACAGATTGCTCATAATCTTACTCAACCAAATTGGTTTAGCCAAACTTGGCCTCAATATGATGGAAATACAACATTAGATATTATTTCTGAAATTGATCGACAAGTTCGATTAAATGAGTTTTCTTTGGACAATTTACATAAATTTCGAGGTGGTTTTTTACTTGGTGATTGGTTGCAAAGAGCTAAAAATGTTGCAAATAAAAGTCAAAGTGATCCTTCAAAAATGTTATTGTATTCTTCAGTAAGTTTATGCCCAAAACTAAATATTTAGATAGATTTGTTTTGAAAATTTTCCATAATTTGCCGAAAATTCTTTGTCAAAAAATTGCTTTATATGGTATTATGTGAAATTTAAAATACAGTAACCACGCCATATTGGTTGCTTACCTTTTTTTATTTTCCAAAAAAATCATTATAAACCATATTTTATTTCAGCATGATGGAACCCTTTTATCACTTCTTTATTCTTTAAAAATTGCTGATGACGAACAAATCCCATATGCAGCAGCAATAATTATGGAAATTTATGAAGGCGATGCTGGAAGTTTTGAAGTCGAAGTAAGCTTACAACAAATTGCAAGTCCATCCAACATAAGGTTAATTTTTCAGATTTATTATCGCAAAAACGAAAATCTTATTCCCAAAATTGTACCAGGATGTGATCAAGCTTGCCCTGTGAATAAACTATATGATATTCTTCAAGATAATGCTTATTTTTCATTGGATAAAGTTTTAAAAGTTAGTTTTTTTTCTGCAGAACTACAGTTATTTTTTGCCGTTTTAGAAATGCAAAGTTGGCAAAACAAATAAGGACGACAAGAAAAAGCATCATAAGCATGAAAACAATAGCAGCGAAGAAAATGATTAATTTACAAATTTGACATTCGATTTAATTTTGATTATTGCTTTGAAAAAAAACTTTTGATAAAGCATTTATTTTAAATAAAAATGTTGTAATCAGGCCTTACATCAATATTTTCCTAAATTATAACTCGAAAATTTTAATAATTTAAACCCGATAGTTTTTTAATTTTTCCCTCGGCTAAACAATTCAAAATTAAAATTTTTCAAAGACAGTGTTAAAAATCTTCTTTTTAGCTTCAACAGTTTAACCGACTAAATTTTTTATCACTATAAAAAGTGACAAACAGAAAAAAATAACAGCACTTTTTTTGCTGCGATAATAAACGGACCCCCGGAACTTTTCTCTTTCTCTTTTTTTTCACTTGCAGCTTATCAAATCAATGTTAACGTGCTTTTTTCTTTATTTTTTGACAGCTCTCATTTTTTGCTATCACATTAGTTTTTTAAACAATTAAAACAAAGTTTACAACGTTTTTCTAAATATTTGCAACGTGGATTCTTTAAATTATGGCCTTCTTTTCTCCATTTTTAATCATCAGAAAACCCATGAAAATTGCTTTTTTTCTTTTTTTTGTTGTTTTCTGTTACGTGTCCCTCTTCTCTCTTTTTTTCCTCTGCCGTTATTTATTGATGAATGAAGAAAAAACAGCAGGCGATGCAATAAAAAACGGACAAACATTTTGCGCACTTTTTTCTTTCTTTTTCACTGCTCCGCTTTTTTTCCGCATTTTGTCCTCATTTTTGCTGAACTTTTGTTCTAAATTTTAAACGTTTTTTAAGATCCATTTGAAAATTATTTATCAAAAAAGGAGATGAATTCAACATTAGAAAAGCTTTTATTTCCTCCATCAATAAAAACTGAAGAATCAAATTTAGAAGTTAAGTTGGAAAAAGAAGAAGACGAAACAAGAAATGAAGCAGAAAGCAATGAATCGATTGTTGAAATAAAGCAAGAAATGTAAGTTCTTTTTCCTACATAGTTTTGAAGATTTTTAATTTGATATTTTTATAGTTTTGATGATAAAACCATTTCACAAAGTGATCAAAAGTTATTAAGTGAAATTGCTCATTTATTGAATGGCACAAATTCTACTTCTTCACAATCAATTAAATTAGAACCAAATTCTGTTATAAATGAAAATCCAATAGCTGGTTTTGGTGAACCAAGAATTTTTACAAATGAAAGGTTTGTTAACTTTACTTTAAAATGTTAACCAAATTCCACAGGTTTTTGTGAGATTTAATACACGTGTAAAAAACTTATTGAAAATGTGGTTTGCAATTCTTATCAAACAAATGTTTTTCTTTACATTTTCTGTGGAATTAAAACCCTTTTTTCGGTTGTAGCAAAAAGACCACACTCGCGTGCTTGTGTATTCTAAGGTTACCAAACGTGTGCACGCGTGTGGCAACCTTATAATTAAATGTGTACACTGTACAACGATATTTTTCTAAAATGACAAAAAACGCTAATGTTAAACATTATTTTGAGAATAATCTTTTTGCTTCTATTTTTTGTTTATGGTTTCCATTGTTGAATGGAAAAATCATCCGAAAAATAGATATTGTACGCAAAAATTATACTGTATTTATGTAATTTTTTGATAAATATTTTCTTACATACATGGTTGATCAATAATATGTTTTCGTAACTTTACTTATTTATTTTAGAACAACATGGGAATTAAAGCCAAATCAAATGTATAATCCAATGCATGATAATGGAACAATTCGTGGAAGACATTTAATTTGTGAAAATGCTACATACAGAAATAATGGAACAAAAAATAATATTATTTATTGGAAATGTTGTTTTACAAATTGTAAAGCTCGTTTAAGCACTACTGTCAATGGTGACACAATTATAAAATATCCTGGAAAACATAGCCATAGACTTGATGGACTTGATGCTCAAATTCTTGATGCAAAATTTCAACTTCGTAATGCAACAACTTCTGAAGAATTGAAGCAAGCTGTCGAAAATATTCAAGCAAATTATCCAAAATATGTACAAAATAAAATCAAAACTGGTCATATCAGTCGTTTAACTATTAAAAAAAAGCCAAAATTAGGTAAATTTATTTTTGATTTTGATAAATTTAAGGCTGATACTAAAAAAGTTACAAAATAGCAACTTTAAATTTTAATAGTTTTTGAAAGATTGCTTTTTGGTGAGGGTAATTTATTCGTTTTATTGTATTTTATTCAAAATATGTATTTTATGTTTTGTTTTTCACGTATTTAATAAATATTTTTTGACGAAACATTCATTCGATTGATTAATTATTCAATATGAATGTTCAAAAAACCTTGAAGTTTCCAGTAAATGTTATTCCCATCACGAAAGTTTTCCTTCTGTATTTCCCCCATTTTATGCAAATTTTTTCCGTTATTAAAAAGTAAAATTAAAAAAGTTTTTTTAAAAAAGTTATCATTCATTTGATATTTACCCTGTCGTCTCTTGGTGAAATTCAACAATGTGTATCGTTCTTTGGATTATTTTATGCATAATTTGCCCACCTCTTGCTGTTGGATTAAAGCATGGTTGTGATGTTCAATTATTGATAAATATCCTTCTTACAATTTTGGGGTATGTTATTGATTTTTGTTATACACCTACTAAAAAAATAATTTTTTTAGCATTGTTCCGGGTATTATTCATGGCTTATTTGTTGTTTGTTGCATGGATGATGATGATGAATAATTAAACATCCAATGAATCTCATCAGTTGCTGCTGACATACTTCTTTCAACTTTTATATATATAACCTTTGTTTACGGAACTCAATCTCTCATCGTATTTGCAGTTATATAATCTTTATATATGTAATTTTTGTATGTATATATGTTTACCATGTTTTCATTGTCTGATAAAAATATTAAAGTATATAAATGAATGGGACTGAATCAAGAAAAAAAAACTACTGTTTATTACTTAAATAAATGTAAAACACCAAAATTATACAAAAAACCACACGAATGAATATTTTAATCACAATCACGTTTATCGCAACATGAACCTTCTTTTTCTGGAACTAAAAAGATATCAGAAACTACATCACCACCAGGATATCGCATTTCATGAGCAAAATATGGGATACCATTATCAAAAAGTGTACCAAAATCAACAAGAAAATCTTGATTAATTTTCATTCGATTTGCTGCAGTACTTTTTTCTTCAGTATCAACATCAATCTGAATAAGTTTGCCACCAGATATAAAATTTTGAGGATAAAATTGTCGTTCCCATGGTGAAAAAAGTTGATTTGTAACATAGAGACGCTTTCCATCAAGACTTAACATTAAACGATGTGGACCACCTTCAATTTTGATTCCTTTGACATATGTTGCATCGGGTTGTCCCTAAAAAAATATAATTTAGATATAGGACTTACATATCATAAAATATGTAAAACATACAACAAGTTCAGAATCTTCTTCAACAATTACACCACTTTCTTTGTGAATACTTCCACCAACAAAAACACGTCCAACAAGTTTAATACTAAATGGATCGCGAATATTATACATCCGAATATCGCCGTGAGCCCAATTCGACATAAAGAGATAATTATCATCCATTGAAATAACTAAATCTGTTGGCATAGATGGCATTGTAGGAAGGATCCAATTTTTAACAGTTTTTGATGGAATTGATACAGCGACTCGATGCTTCCATTCAATATCTTCATCAGAATCTTTGTAAACATGATAAAGAGCCGATCCAAGAGCGGTCAAAATAAAAGCATTACGATCTTTTGGATCATGTTTGAAACGCATTTCAAATGGACACCATCCTTCATCACCTTCAAATGTAATTGTTTGTCGAAGAGTTCCATCAGGAAAATCAAAGATATTAATTTTATGACCATAATAACCTAAAAAAGAAAAATCTGAAAGAATGATGTAAAAACAAAAAAGCAAACCTAAGGCAACATCTGTCGGTTTAAATTTATCTCTAACACATTTTGGTGCACCCCATTCACTTGAAATGAGAACTTTGTGATAAGGTTGATACCAAAAATCATAACAGAAAAATTTATTGTCTTTATTGATGTCCCCTTTGACCCATGTTCCAGTAGGTTCAAAAGTTTTATTATCAATAAGCAAGAAATCACCTAAAAGTTTAAATTAGGGAAAAAAACTTTTATGGCGCAAAAAAGCCTGGGAAAGCTATAAAAAACTTACATTTATTATTATCATTTGCATCACCAAGTGTACTAATCATAATATGATTTTTTGTACAATGAATTGTATGCGGAAAATGAACATCAAATTTCTTTAAAGTTTCACCTTCAATTGTTTTGGTTAAAATAAGATTTCTTGGATCTTCAGCATTAACAATATAAATTCTTGATGATAATAAACATGTAATAATTAAATGTGATCTTTTTGCATCTTTACAGCCATGACATGATGAACAAATATTCCAACCCATATGATGGATTTCATCACCCAAATTCGGCATCATAAGTTTAGATACAGCTTGGCCATAAGTTTCTGAATTTGGATCAACATCAATTGAAACTATAGCATCCGGAGCTTTTTCAGGTTCTGATGATGGACATGTAATATAAAGATATTTTTCACGCGGACCTTTACATGCTTCGGCTGGGCTTGCATAACCTGGTCCATTTACAGCATCAAAATTACTATCTTTGTTTGGATTAAGAATATCTGGCAAAAGTGAAGAAAGCATAGTTTTTTAGATTCACTAAAATAAATAATTACAGACTAAAATGAAAAAAACGTATGATTAAAAAGAACGAAACACAAAAAACGAGAAGAGTTGTTGTTTATCTAATGCAAGGGAAAAAAATAAAACAACCGATTTTTGGTCGACTTATTTCAACGTTAAACAACAAAAAAAGGACAAGAGAGAGAGAGGTGAAAGAAAGAGTAAGCGCGCCACAGCGTGCTGTTTGCAGGGATTGAAAATGAGGCCGGCCGGGCGGGCCTTAGTAATTCTGGCCCGCGGGCCGGCCGGGCCGCGTTAAGAAGCCCGCGGGCCGGCCCGGCATATTTTTCAAATTTTGTTTTTTGGTAGTTTTTATGTTTGTGGTGTGCGCAGTACGCACTTTTTCTTTTCTCATCACTATGAATCATTGTTATATTAATTCATATTGATGAGAAAAGATGCAAAAAACTATTTTTTGCAAGCTGCAGGTTTCGAAAAATATTCTAAAAAACTTTTAAAAAAACTTGAAATATTTTAGGGCCGGCCCGGGCCGGCCGCGGGCCTGCCGGGCCGGCCGTCAATTTTTAGGCCCCGGGCCGGGCCGGCCGACTTTTTCGGCCCGATTTTCAATCCCTGGCTGTTTGTTGCGTTTTTAACTTTTTGCCAAAAAAAATTTTTCTCAAAAAGCACTCTTTTTGTTTTTGATTGCATTTACTTTGTATTAATTTTTTTGGGTTTTTTTTATTTCTATGGTAAAAAAAGGTGAGAAATCTGATAAAACGATATAAAATTTACCCAAAAGCTATGGAAATATGTGTTTTTCAGGTGTTTGAAAAGTAACCTATATTTCAAAGTGCCAGAACATTATTTTTTTAACGGTGTTTTATAAAATCGGAGATTACAGAAATGATCAGCAGGATCGAATTAGTCAAATGTCCAGTCAGAATTTTTTTTGGTCTTTAAAAAGTTGATATATCTTATATTCAATATTCTATACCATCACCATGTACTACGACATCATTTATTCTAAATATATTCTTCAATAATTACTCAAAATAGCAATAATTCAATCTAAAATGATCAACTAAATGAATTTTGAATGATAGAAACACTTCTTAAATGAATATATTCGCGACAACCTATACTCAAAGTCATCAACATCTCCAACATCAAAAAATTTATTAAAATCGACAAAATATCATCAAATAATGATTCCTGAAAGGCTGTAAAAGATGAAAAATGTTTTTCTCACATAAACGTAAGTATTAAATATATTAACTTGTATTAATTTTGCAATTTCAGGTCATTTTTTGCATATCAACAATGTTGCGTATATACTGTAATCTATGAATACTACTGTGGACACCTCAATTCGATTTTTCTGATTTGCTATTGTTAAATTTTTCATATATTAGGAACATGTGAAATTTTAAAGCTATTATTGGCTTTTATAAAAGTGTGATTTGTAACTGTTAAACTGTTTATCAATAATATGTTTTAAATCAATGACGTTTAAGGGGTTTATATATTAATAATAACGTTGAAGTTATTCATTTGTGTTACATTAAGTATAAAATAACTCCAGAATTTTTTATAATCACATAAGATACAAAATAAGACTTCTTTCATCAAACCATAAAATATTCATAGATTACAGTATATACGCAACATTGTTGATATGCAAAAAATGACCTGAAATTGCAAAATTAATACAAGTTAATATATTTAATACTTACGTTTATGTGAGAAAAACATTTTTCATCTTTTACAGCCTTTCAGGAATCATTATTTGATGATATTTTGTCGATTTTAATAAATTTTTTGATGTTGGAGATGTTGATGACTTTGAGTATAGTTGTCGCGAATATATTCATTTAAGAAGTGTTTCTATCATTCAAAATTCATTTAGTTGATCATTTTAGATTGAATTATTGCTATTTTGAGTAATTATTGAAGAATATATTTAGAATAAATGATGTCGTAGTACATGGTGATGGTATAGAATATTGAATATAAGATATATCAACTTTTTAAAGACCAAAAAAAATTCTGACTGGACATTTGACTAATTCGATCCTGCTGATCATTTCTGTAATCTCCGATTTTATAAAACACCGTTAAAAAATAATGTTCTGGCACTTTGAAATATAGGTTACTTTTCAAACACCTGAAAAACACATATTTCCATAGCTTTTGGGTAAATTTTATATCGTTTTATCAGATTTCTCACCTTTTTTTACCATAGAAATAAAAAAAACCCAAAAAAATTAATACAAAGTAAATGCAATCAAAAACAAAAAGAGTGCTTTTTGAGAAAAATTTTTTTTGGCAAAAAGTTAAAAACGCAGCAAACAGCACGCTGTGCTTGTCAGTAGAAATATTAAAAAATAACTATTTATAAAAATCTTTAGAAGACTCACGGTGAGTCGACTCCCTTATAAATTGTCCATTTGAAAAAAACTTCGCTTGAGTCCGCGAACACTTTTTCCCATATTAAATCTTTAAACATAAATTCTGAAGCCACAAAACACTTTAAAAATAAGCTGTTGCTGCTAAAAATTAGCTAAGGGGTACCAGAAGCTATATTTGCAGGGACTAAGAAAAATATGGATTCTGGAGCCCAGGATTCAGAATCCAAGATAAAATTTTTTTTCAAATGCTTCAAATTTGGTATCATTCGATTCGTCTCGATGAGTAGATTACAATGAATGTAAAATTGATCTTTGTAAAAGGGTTCAGAAGCGAAATACAGAAGGCGAAAAATTTATTTAAAAGATATATTTTTAGATGATTGAAGCTTTCTGAAGCCTTTTACAAAGATAAATTTTACATTCATTGTAATCTACTCATCGAGACGAATCGAATGATACCAAATTTGAAGCATTTGAAAAAAATTTTTATCTTGGATTCTGAATCCTGGGCTCCAGAATCCATATTTTTCTTAGTCCCTGCAAATATAGCTTCTGGTACCCCTTAGCTAATTTTTAGCAGCGACAGCTTATTTTTAAAGTGTTTTTCGGCTTCAGAATTTATGTTTAAAGATTTAATATGGGAAAAAGTGTTCGCGGACTCAAGCGAAGTTTTTTTCAAATGGACAGTTCAGCTCACCGTGAGACTGTGTACAAATTTGGCAAAACGTCTCTCAAGAAACGAATACGTTGTCAAAGATTTTTTTAGAGGATAAAATTGATGAGTTGGCTTTTATATTTTTACATTTACATTCAACTCTAAATTTTATATTTTTGTTATTCAAAATAAAAAAATATGCGGAACGATAAGAAAGACGATGAAGTTGCAGGATCAAATCCATATGCTCGTTTGGATAAAACAGCGGTGATTCAAGAAGCTCGAGCATTCAATGAAACTCCAATTAATCCGAGAAAATGTTCCCAAATTCTCTGCAAATTACTTTATTTATTCCAACATGGTGAAGTTATTAGCCGTACAGAAGCAACAGATACGTTTTTTGCTATGACAAAATTATGGAATTGCAAAGATCCCGTTGTTCGTCGCCTTGTTTTTCTTGCTATTAAAGAACTTTCTGTTTATGCTGATGATGTTATTATTGTTACAAGCTCGTAAGTGATTCTTTTTTTTAGTATTATTACTAACTATGTTTTTTTACAGTTTGATGAAAGATATGACTGGTCGTGAAGATGTTTATCGTCCAGCTGCTGTTCGAGCCCTTTGTCGTATTATTGATGTTAGTATGCTTCAAACAATTGAACGCTATCTTAAACAAGCTATCGTTGATAAAAATCCTGCTGTTGCATCTGCTGCACTTGTATCAACACTTCATATTCTTCGAAAGAATCCTGAATTTGTTCGCCGTCTTGTTAATGAAGTTCAAGAAGCTGTATCATCTGATAACCATATGGTTCAATTTCATGCCCTTGCTTTATTATATCATATTCGTTCATCAGATCGTCTTGCAGTATCAAAGCTTGTTCAAAAATTCAGTAAATCTGGTCTTCGTTCACCTCATGCAATTTGTTATTTAATTCGAATTGCTGCTAAACTTGTTGAAGAAGATGAAAGCAGTGATCGTTCTCCATTTCAATATATTGAATCATGTTTACGACATAAATCTGAAATGGTAATTTATGAAGCTGCATCAGCTATTGTTCGACTTCCAAATATTACAAGTGGTGAACTTGCATCAGCAATTAATGCCCTTCAGCAATTTTGTTCTTCACCAAAGCCATCTCTTCGTTTTGCTGCTGTTCGAACACTTAATCAAATTTCAATTAATTATCCACAAGCTGTTATTTCATGCAATGTTGATTTGGAACAACTTATTACTGATCAAAATCGTTCAATTGCTACCCTTGCAATTACAACTTTATTAAAAACAGGCGCGGAAGCCTCTGTTGAACGTTTAATGAAACAAATTAGTACATTTGTTTCGGAAATTAGTGATGAATTTAAGATTGTTGTTATTGAAGCAATTCGATCACTTTGTTTACGGTATCCACGTAAACATGCAACAATGATGAATTTCTTAGCTACAATGTTACGTGATGAAGGGGGATATGAATATAAAAAGTCAATTGTTGATACAATTATTACAATTATCGAAGATAATCCAGAAGCAAAAGAACTTGGTCTTTCACATCTTTGTGAATTTATTGAAGATTGTGAACACACAAATTTGGCAACTCGTGTTCTCCATTTACTTGGCCGCGAAGGTCCAACTGCACAAACCCCACAAAGATATATTCGTTTTATTTACAATCGAATTATTCTTGAAGCTGTTCAAGTTCGTGGTGCTGCTGTTACTGCTTTAGCTAAATTTGGTGCACAATGTCCTGATCTTCGTCCATCAATTATTGTTTTACTTCAACGTTCACTCTATGATACTGATGATGAAGTTCGTGATCGTGCAACATTTTATCTTGCTGTATTGCGTAAAGGTGATCAAAAAGCTATTGCTGATTTTGTTCTTAATCCACTTCAAGTAAGTTTTTTCGCTACTACGATAGCTACTCTACTTGTAAATTTTTAGATTTCTGTTGTTGGACTTGAACGTCAAACTGAACAATATCTTGCTAGTGGAGATTTCTCAAAACCATTTGATATTAAACAAGTTCCAATTTCTGCTCAACCAATTACTGCAAGTGAAACCAAGAAGTCTGCACTTTCTGTTGAAGCACCAGTGAAAAAAGAAGAAAAAACTAAAGCTTCACGTCAAGATATTTATGCTCGTATGTTTTTTTAAATTTATTCTAGAAAAATCAATTTATAATTACATTTTAGAACAACTTTCTGCAATTCCACAAATTGCACAACTTGGTCCATTATTCAAATCATCAACTCCAACTGAATTAACTGAATCTGTTACTGAATATACCGTATCTGTTGTTAAGCATATTTTCCAAGAACATGTCGTATTACAATTTGATTGCAAAAATACACTTAATGATCAACTTTTGACCGATGTACATGTTGAACTTGAACCATCAGATGAAAATGGTTGGGAAATTATTGAAAGTATTCCACTTCCCCAATTACCATATTCACAACTTGGAACAACTTATGCAATTTTAAAAGATGAAAGTATTACAGCAACATTTGGTGCAACACTTAAATTTAAAGTTGTTGATGTTGATCCTACAACCGGTGAACCAGAATCCGATGAATCATATGATGATTCGTATGTACTTGAAGAAGTTGAAATTCAACTTGGTGATCATATTCAAGGCCTTATGAAAGCAAATTTTTCATCGGCATGGGAATCTGCTGGTGAAGAAAATGAAGTTGAAGAAACTTATTCTCTTTCAACATATGATGGACTTCAAGATGCTGTACAAGGATTGCTTAAATTTTTATCAATGTCACCATGTGAACATACTGAAAAAGTTTCGGAAGGAAAATCATCTCATACATTGCTATTATCTGGAAAATTCCGTTCTGGTCAAGATGTTCTTGCTAAAGTTCGACTTGCATTAGATCCAACTGATAATTCTGTCACAATGAATATTATTGTTCGGTATGTTTTTTTAAATTTCTTATTTAATTATTTACCATTTCCTTTTTAGTGGTGAAGACAAAGACATCAGTGAAGTAATCGCCAATGCTATCTCTTAATTTTTTTTATTGTATAATCTAATTTTTATTTGTTTGAAATGTGTAATAAAGTTAAATTACGTAAAACACATAAAGCTTTTTATTTGATATAAATTTTTTCAATAAACACTTTTTTTGTTAAATATGTTAAATTGACGATGTTGAAGTTAGCTAAGAAAAACGTTTAAGAAATTTAGCAAGTTTTAAAATAAATTTATAATGCATATAGATGTGTATGTAACATATAACGTCATACCACAGGTACTCAAATGAGACTAACTTCTTCTGGGGAAAGTTTGAGCATTACGAGATATTTTTAAAACTTGGTACTTTACATATATATGTAAAATGACCAGGAAAAAAAGATTATCGAGTTAGATTTTTGATATAAGGTCTGTAAATCATGGAATCTGAAGGAATGTGCTTAAAAATCTGTTTTTTCTTACTTTTCTTCTTCAATTTTTCTTCTTGGCGTTGACTAGTCTGATTTGAGTACCAGTGTCATACTGTAACTTAAAAAATATAACTGCAAGGCTACCAGATATTTTCATCTTTTCTTCTTATTTTTTAGAAGCTTAAAACATTTTGGTTATCATTTTTTTCCATAGTTGATTTGGTTTTTTTTCTTTCATCTTTTTTCTATATCAGTTTTTTTATGTATGTTTTTTTTTACTTTTGAAGTTTGCCGCTTTTTTATAACTTTTTTATACCATACAAAAAAGGCTTTTGAATTTACCGACATTAATACTTTTTCAATGTTTAATCATTAATTTTCTTTTTCCCACAATCAACCAAATGAGGACAAAGAATGGATATTATTTTTTACTGATTTAATTTGTGAAAGAATTATAAACGTTTTGAAATGACAAAAATACAAAATTAAAATCGTGGTTAAAAACTATAAAAATACATTGAAATCATTATATTTTTAATAAAATTTTTGTTATATAAACATAAATTTTAGTCTAAAAATGTTTTAACGCATTTATCTCTTTTTTGGTGTTTTTAAAAATACCAGCCGAGGACGTCGCAAAAGAAATAAAACGCGGAAGAAAGGCTTTTCTCTTCTTTCTTTTTTTCTCCTCTAAAAATACAACATCATTCTTTTTTTTTGAAATAGCGGCAAGATCAAAGCTTTAAATGGAAATATAAGAAAGAAGACAGAAGGGGGGAAATGAGACAACTAAATGATTGAAGTAGTTTTGGGAAGAAAAAAGTTTATGTGAATTCAATGACGCTTTTTTTAAAAGTTTACACAAAATGGACAGAAATTTAGAACTGCTTGACGTTTGGGAGTTAATATTTTTTTTGATACATTTTAAAAATAGAAACCGATTGCCTTTTTTTAATATTCTAAATACACCCAATTTCGTTACCGTAATCTACTTTTTTATGTTTTAAAATTTTTAAAACAGCCGTTTAATTTTGAAAGCACCTAAAAATGATATAGTATATCTCTTTTTCAAAAACCAACTTTATTTTTTATTTTTCAAGTGTGCTTTGAAAGTGAGAAGCATTTTTTAAACCTCTTGAGGTTTGTTTCAAACGAGTCAAGAGTGCTGCTTTTTTCTTTTCTATACCTTTTAAGCTGGAGCAAAGTTTTTAAGTTATCATTTTTCTGTCAATATGCTTCTTCTTCTTTTTGAAAAGAAAACCAGATTTATTTTATCCATGTATAAAAAGCTTTAAACCATAAAAAAATAATAAACCAATCATTTATTTTGCTGCTTCATTCGAATTTTTTAAGCGATGATGGTCTCTCGTTGAGGATAGTTTCATGAAAGCTGTCTGCGATTTGAATGAATTCTACTTGGAAGCTTCCTTCATGGAAAATGGTTTTGTTAGATTTGAAAAAGCCTATATTGAAAAAGGGGATCATTTGTCATTGAATGGTCCATAAAGTTTATTATTTTTAATATTTTCTCTGAAAAATAAGTCTTCACTCTTTTCTCTCAGCTGTCAGCATCAAATCAAAATTTTGTTTTTCTTCATAGAAAAATATAAATAAAAACAATGGGCTTCTATTTTTTCGCGCCATTGTTCTTTTTTAATGCCTCCCTATTTTTCTTGGGGAGTTTTGCGCGAAACAATACTTCTTTCTTTAGTTTTAAAAAGCTGTTGGCTCTTTTTTACATTCTTGTCAGAGAAAAAACTTATTGAAAAATATGTTTTTTTGGCCCAATTGAAAATATTTTTTGGCAAATGTTTCTCAGTTTGCTAAGCCAGCAAATTTGCTAGTTAAAAAATTAACAATTCATCATTCTCCTATAAAAATTCAACTCTTTGCAATAAAAAATTCATTAGTAGTTTCTTAAAAATTTGGCTATTATTTTTGCTTTCAATTACAGTAAATTTATATTGGCTCTCATAAAGTTGCTCCTTCATTTTTATACAAAAAAAAATTTTAAATGCGCCAAATTGAACTTCTCTTTTACTTTTTTATTGGTTGTCTATCTTTCGAAATTTTTGTTTTAACAAATGTCATAAAAAGTCTTAATTGACTTGGTTTTTTTTTTATCGGGGCAAAAATGAATCAAACGCCCATAAAAAAAGATATTGGCTTCTTTTTCCCCATATAAAAACTTTTATTATGCGTCTTTTTCATTTTGGTTATATTTTGTTTTAATTTCAGATATCCACTTTTATTATTTTTAAAATTAGGTTTTACACAATCATTACCGGAAAGAATTCAATTTTGTTTGGTTTTTTTATATGGAGAAACTTTACACCTTAAACACATTTTTTAAGGACAAAGTTTGTTTGATAATTTTTCTCAAATGAAAAAAGATGTTGATAAAAAAGTGATTATATAGTTTACCCTTTTTTGTTCGGGACAAAATACGCTTTTGATTAGTTCCAATTTTATATTTGTGGTAATTTCAAATTTTCTGTTCAAGATCAACATATCAAAAGTCGTGCAACAGCCCAATCTAGTATGGTTGTCTTAGATGGATTAGCTTGAACTAAAATGATGAGAATTTTGTTTTTATTTGTAGACTGAATCCCCCCCACCATATAAGAGATAACAAAGATAAAGAAGTCTTTTTCTTTCTTTTGAAAGCTCGAAGCTATTTATTTTTGATTAAATCAACAGTTTTGATATCTTTGTATAATAGCTTTATGAAATTTTGAACAGCAAAAGCTTTGATTAACGTCATTCAAATAATATAGGCAACAACGAGTAAATTTTTATAGTTTTAAAAGTAAAGTCGCTAGAACAATAATTAACAATTATTCAGTTGCTCGTACATATTTATATATTATTTCTTCCCCTCTTTTTTTTCAATTTCACAAATTCTTTGACTCCAAAAAAACGAAAATATTTTTTACAGCAATTTAATTTATTTTTTCTGCCAAAAAATCACGCATTAAAAAAGCAATGAAAATGAACGCCATATTATTTTTCGGTGACTCCTTTTTTCTCTCATTTTCTTTGAAGTTCGCCGCTGATGCATTTTTTACCACTATGCGTGATATCAAAAAAAAATGAGGGAAGAAACAAAAGACATTTACTCAAATGAATCGGGGCACATTTTTTTGGATGGTTGATTTGCTTGTTATTGCTGTTAGCATCATCATCATCCTCGAAAAAAAAAAGTCGCCACCGTTGTCAGACGAGACATATCATAGAAAATAGTGGCAGCCGTAACAAACATTGAAAGTTGCTGCAACAACAAAAACACTGTTTCTTTTTTGCTTCCCTTTTGGCTGTCCTTTCCAAAAATACTAAACTGATAGAAAAAAAACGAAAGAATTGACTGATTGCTTTAACTGATTGCAAAAAAAACGAAGAAAAACTTTTTCTTTCCTCTATAATTTTCTCGCCCTTTTTTCCGACACTTTTTTTTATTTTTTTCCTTTGAAAAATGCCGCTTCGCTTTTATTGTGTTAAAAATGTTATAAAAAACTTTTTTTTACCCCCTGGTGTTCTTTTTCTTTTAAAAAACACACAGTTTTTGTCCCGTTTATTGTACAAAAAAGTATTTTTTCGAATGAAAATTGTACAAAAAGTTTTTGGGGAGCCTTCAAAGGGTCTTTGATACGAAGAAATTTATTGAATAGTCCATTAAATTTTTTTTATTAAATTTTGATTTAATTGATAATACCCACAAAAAAAAAACTACTATATAATTGTGGCGAATAATTTTCGGCTTTGTTTTTCCAATTTTAAATGCCAAAGTTTTAACCTTTTCAACAACTGTGTTCCCAAAGGAATAACAATTTTTTTGTTTAAAAATTTTTTAAATGCACATTATTTACTTAAAAATATTCCAAAATGTGTTATTATTTTTTTTTCACTTTTTTAAGCTGTAAAACGCCCAATAATTCCCTTTTTTTGCTTATTTAACTCCAACAATTTCTTCTTTGGTGTTCCTGCAGAAAAATAAGTTAATGCTTTATGAAAGGGAATTTTGCTTTGTTAAAAAAAAGCTCTATTTCCCATTATTTCCGGTTTCTTATTTCCGGACATTTACGTCTTTTCAGCGTGTTTTTCTTGTTGCCAAAAATTATTATTTTTTACTGCAAAATTTGTCACTTTTTTTTGTTCTTGTCTATCTCGGCGGCAAATATTTTTAAAGTATTTTTGAAAAACGCGTGATTCCTTTTTTCTTACAAATCTTTGATGCCATCTATCTATTTTATCCTTCTAAAATTCATTAATTTTCTATTTTCACCAATTATTCTTTCTTAAAGTTTTTCTGAAATTTAACAAAAAAAGTTTTCTTTGATAGAGAAAATAAGAAGACCAGAGAAAAGAAAAAAGGAAAACGAAGTAATCTATCTCTCTTTCATGGGGGCATTTTTATTGCTTTTTTCTGTTTTTGAGCTTTTTTTCGTTTTCGATGGATCACCCTCTCTTTTATTTTTTTGGGGCTGCTTTAGGGTGGCAAAGAAATGAAGAAGCACAGTCAAGTCAAAAATAAAGGAGGAAAAAAGATAGTGAATGAAAAAAAGGGAAAAAATGCGCGTGTCTAAGCGTTTTCATCTGCCCTTGGCGCTGGCGCCGAATGACAAATTGCAATGCTTTCAAAAAAAAAAAGAAAAAAAAGGAGAGAGGTTTGGTCGATTTTTGTTGTGAAAAATATAAGGAAAAAAATATAATAAGAGTGTAGTCAACTTTTAATTTACATTTTGCAGTAAAACAAAAAACTGTTAAATCATGTTAGTACTTTAATCTTTTTCTTAATATTTTTGTGTTCGTTGATGCTGTATGGAATTCTTTTACCATAAAATCCTCGTTTTTAGGATTTTAATTTTCTCTATAATTTTGAGCTTAAGCAGTTAAAATATTTCTTTTTAATTTACCCTTGAAATTTAAGATTTTTTTAAAAATTTTAATTTATTTATTTTGTCACTTTCTTTCGCTATTTTAACCCCCCCCCCCAAAAGATCAAAGGCTTCAAAGAACTTTTCCCGCTTTATTTCAAATAATAAAATTCTATATATTTGTGTCCTTTTTTCAGTTCATTTTTTGGTATTTTTTTATTTAAAAATTGTTTTTGCATTAAAAATCCGTTTTCGAAAAAAGTCCTTTGAAGTCTTTTTTGTGAAAAAACCGGCCACGAAAAAACCAAAGATAATATTTTTTTTAGAAAAAGTTTGGATTGGGTCATCAGCGATAAAGTAAAATCAAACGAATGAATAATGGTAAAGCTTTAACTGTTTTTGCTCAAATCTCTAGGAAGCAGTAAGAAAGAAAAACATTTAAGCAATGATTTGTTTTTTGGCGGCAAATTCCTTTTGTCGGTACTTTTTACTTTGTTTAAAATGGTCCTCGCTTTAGTATTTAAAAAATATTTAAAAAAGCGGCATTTTTAGAAAGGAAAAAATTTAATTAAAATAAAAATACGCTTTATTTAATTGTTTACTTTTTTTAAAAAAATTTAGAATAGATTATGGAAGGGTTATTTTAGAAAGCATATTGTCTATGAAATATGATGATCGAAAACTTGCAAATTTCTGCCAGATCTTAAATTCATATTTACTGTGTCTAAATTTAATATTTTTATTTCATTTATTAAAATTTTTAACGTATTCCGCTCGAAATTTCTGAAAAAGGAATTCTTTGTAGATTTGCATGCTTACAATCCCTGCATTATGTCGTCTTCTGACTTTTATGATTTGTTTTGATTGTCTACTTTTTTTTTAATTTTTAATTCATTTGCAAAAACAGAACAGGATGAAGCCTTTTCACAGAAAAAAGTCTGGTTTATGAACAAAGTCCATTTTTAGGGAAAAAAACTGTCAAAAATAAAAAAACGGATTTCTTGCTTAATTTTTTTGCTTTTTAAATCGAACAAAAAAGTGACAATTAATTTTGACCAAATTTTTGTAAACAAAATAATTGACCGGCTGACCAGTCAATTAAAGACTTGATAAAAACTTTATGGACTTCCTTTATCCAGTTTTTAATTAAATTGTTCTAAAAATAAGCAAAATTATATTTGTCGTTAAAAGATTTTCTGTGTTTTAATGTTAAATGTTCTGAAAATTTTTTAAAGATTCTTTTATTTTTAAAGATTAAATTTTAAATTAAAAGTATAGTTATAATGAATTATAGTAATATTTAGCATTTATGTATCACTCCTTTTTTTAAAGAAAAACAAGTTAAAATATTAATAATCTTTGACATTTAAAAACATTTAAGAGACCTTTTAGAACTCCTTTCTATTTTTAATACCCCATCTGGTAGTCATAATTTTAAAACTTCACATTTTTGCCACATTTTTCATTAAAACTATTGCATTTTTTATTCATTTTTTTGTTTTGACTTTTTCGAAAAAAAGAAGAGACCTTCCATATTATTTTATGTTATTTTTCCATTATTAAGACTCTTTTTTATTGATTGATATTCCTTTTTGTTCCTCTCTTTTTTTTTCTGCTGTTGCAACAAAATAAAAGGTTTTTTTTAAATAAAAAAGATGACTTTAAATAATTAAATACTTTTTTTTGTTGTTTATCAATCTTTGTTTCAAAATTAAAATTGTGGCATGAACTTTAAAGCTTAACTTTAATTGCCTGATAAAGATTTAAAATTGTTACTATGTAAATTTGAAAACATAAAACTATAAAAGCTTATATCACAACATAAATGCCCCTAGGGTATAATAGATAAAAACTTTTTTAGATGACCGCACCATTATACAAAAGTCATTTTATGACATAAACTTCAAAGGAAAAAAATAACACTTCTCTTTTACATTAATTTAGCGGGAAATGAAGAACAACAAAAAAAAAGAGAGAGAGACCTCCTTAAAGTTTTTTTTTTTTTCACTTTGAACTTTGCCGATTTTTTCTCTGTCTTTTGCTGCGCGCTTCAAATTTGTCTTACGTCCGATTGTCGCCTTTTTTGGGGACTTCAAAAACAAAAAAAACGAGAAGAAAGAAAAAGGAGGGCAAGTGGGGTGTTTCGCTTCCTTCTATTTTTTCCTTTGATTGGTTTTCATGTCATTTATCGGCACCTAACAAAAAAATTTGAAAAAACCAAAGGTAGCGGGATAAAAGGAAAAAAAAGACAAAAAAATTTGGAAGTAAATAGGATTTTCTCGATTCTTTCCTTTTGATTGAGATTTTTTTAAATAGAAAAATGCCGACAAAATGGATTGAATAAGGTTGGCTTTTCTCTCTGTTTTTTATTAACGGTTGGTACCTTTTTTTTATTCGTTGCTTGTATATTCTGGTTTTTGTCTATTGCCTATGATTTTTCGCGCAATTTTTTAAAAATTTTTTTCCCTCCATTCTATGATTCGAACTTTATAATGTAAAAAAGCATTTTACAAAGTTATAATTGTTTTACCCATTTTGGGAAATAATTTTAATTTAAAGGCAAAAAGTAAAATGATGTGAATTTGTTGGCATAGATTTGTCTCACTTTTTTTATAAGTAGTTTTAATCTCTTTCAAATTTGTATTTGAATAATACTAAAGTGATGTTAAAGAAAGGAAAAAAAGAAAAGGAAAAAATGTAAAAGATTTGTTTTTGTTACGGAAGATTTTAGATTAATTGACAGTTCTTTTACAAATTTGAAAATAGTAAATATTCATGTAAAAAACTAATATAGCTGTTTGAAATTAGCTGCATTTTTTAAACTCGCTTTATTCATATGTTTTATGCCCTTTGACAATTTTCATGCAACCCCGTTCACATGGCACCCCAGACCTCCGCAATTCTTTCCTTACAAGTCTCCCCGAAAAGAATCATAAAAACTATTAATTTAAAATATAGTTTTTTTTTTTCACGCAAAGCAATTTCTTTTTTCTTCTTCTGTTTTGTTCGTTTTTATTTTTTTTTTTCAAAAGTCGGCATCTTTTTTATTGTCGCCGCTGCCATATTATTTTTTTCGCCTTTTGGTCGTTTTTCTCTTTTTTTCAAATTTGATCAAATAAAAGCCGCCAAAACCGCCGCCAAAGCACAGATTCAACGCTTATTTTGTTTCTTTCATTTTTCCTTTGATTTTCTGTTTTTTTTTTTTTTTCAAAAAAAGAGAATAAGAGCAAAGAATTGTTGGTCTTAACACTTTTTTCAAATACCACTAACATCATCATCAGAAGTCTATTATTAGAAGAAGTTGTTGTACATTGTTTTCATTTTTCGCTGCTTTAACAGCTCTACCTTTCTGTTCACAGTTTTGATTTGATAGTCTTTTATAAACTATTTTATTTATCGTAAGTATTTTATGCTGGTCCGACTCTGTTTTTAGGTTTTTCGTAAATCTGGTTGGCGCCAAATTTTGTTTACTGTAAAAATAATTTAACCTTTTGTAAGTATACGCTGATTTATTTGCCGCAAACTTTGTATTTCTCAATAAAAAACATTTAGACTTTTTTCCTTTCAAATTTTAATCCGTTGTCTTTTTTCTTACATCCTAAATTCCGTTCTTCCCTTTACCCGATAATTTTACAACTATTCAGTGTCTTTGATTTCGGCAAAGATCAAAACCTTCTTTTTTTCCCAATCCCTTGAAGCATACACAGATTTTTCCCCCAATAAAAAACAATATTACTTTTATATATTTTTTTTGTCTAACTTTTTTTTGTTTCCTGCTTTCTTTCTTTTTCGGCTTTCAATCTTATTTCATTTCGAAGTGTTTATAAGTGGCACCCATTTTTTTACAAATATCAAAGTGGCACCGGTTTTTTTGTTTTTAAGAAACAAACTTAGTAATAATAAATGTGCTAAAAAGGTAGCAAAGCAGAGGTTTTTTCCTTCATCACAAATATAATTTTTGTTTTCAAAGTCTTAGTTTCGCGCATTTTCAAATCAATTTATATTCCCTTTTCATTTAAGAATAAAAAGTCTCCATGACGACTTAAGAAAAAGTGGAAGAAGCTTTTACCATTTAAGAAAAAGGAAACCGTTTCAAATTCACTTGTTTGTGATTATATTTTTACTTCTTTTTGGAATTCATACTGCCACCAAAAACCGTCTGATATCCGTAAATTTTTTTGAACCAAAATAAATGTCCAAAAAATTCCAAAATTTTGGCGATTAAATAGGGCGCTGTGTAAAAATTTTTGATTTTGAGAGTTAAATAAAATTTAAAATATTTTTTGGAGTCAGCGTCATTTTTTTCTTTACTGCAACGGTTTTGTAGTGAAAGTAATAGCAAAAAAGATAAGTGTACTTTTTTCTGTTACTATCCAGATGGATTAAAAGTCAAAAAAGCGAAACTTACACATTTTGTGTTACTATCACGGAAAACAGCTTTAAAAATTTATAAAACCGTTTCAAATTTATTATTTAATATTTTTTACTTCTTTTTGCAATTTATTGTGCAACAAATAGCAAAATTAATAGAGGATTAAATTAAGCTCTTACAAATGTTAGTATCCTTGTGACACTGGCTTATAACCAATTTTCTATCAAATATTATTCATGCGTGAATTTAAGTTTTTATTGTTTCTACTTTGACATTTAAAAATAATTTCTTTTTTTAAGAAACAAATGAATGAAGATTGCCAAAAATTTGAGCAAGCAAAAATGGCTTTAATTAAGTCTGATTCAGAATTATTTAGTCCAACTTCCGTATCCGCTGCAACAACAGCTCCATCTGGATTTACTTTGAATGCAATTTTATCAGATCGTGAAGCATTGGATGTTTTTCGGGCATGGATGTTATCAGATCCAAATCGTTCTGCTGATGGATTAGATTTATATTTTGCAATTCAAGGTTTCAAACAAGCTGCTCAAAAAAATGACCCAAAATCTTTAGCCATTGCATCCCAACTTCATCGAAGATTTATTTCGTTGAATTCTGGATCATGTGATTTTATTTATCATCTAACTCGAGTTGAAATTTCAAATAAAGTTCACAGATGTGTTAAGTCAAATAGTTTTCCAAATCCAACAATTTTTGATGCTTCTTTGAAATATTTATCAACATTTCTTCAACAACAATATGCTTTATTTATTGATTCACAAGAATTTAATGAGGTAATTTTTATCATAATTTTTTCCACTTGTAATGTGACAAATCTCCGACTTAATAACTTTAAAAAGATTACTGTAATTTCAAATTTTGGATAACTTTTTCAAATTAAATAACTCTTTCGTGAAATTATTTTGAAATACTTGTATATTTTTCATTTCATTTCAGTTTATCAATCGTTATTCAAATGGCTTTGGACAAATACCACCAAGTGATATTGATTATTCTGAACATTGTTATGTAAATGAAGAAACTTTTGAAGAAATGACATTAAAACATCCAGGAACAATTGCATCATCATCTGTTGTTGGTTCAAGTGTTGTGGATGATGATCTTCAACCATCAACTTCTTCAAAACATCACCAACTTCATTATTCAAGGAATACATTGGATGAATCAAATTCATTACGAAAGGCTTATGCACAACAAAATGGTATGACAAAAAGTGAACCAGATGTTAACAAAAAATTTAATCTTATTTCACTTGATCAACATTCAAGTACTGATGATGGATTTAATGGAAAAGGATATCGAAATAATCGAAAAGAAAATCGTGAAAAACAAAAGTATAAAGAGAAGGTAATTTAAAATTATATTGGACAATAATGAATACTATAGCAACTATTGTTCGAAATCTCATTTTTTAAATAATAAATCCTATTAATTTATAGCAGAATCAACATTCTGGAATGCCACATGATCGACCTGAACAACGTATAGAATTTGCAAATATTCTTACACAAAAGTTATCAGCAATTGCCGATGAAATTGCAATATTGGAAAGGCATTTTGATAAACAAATATTTGCAAGAGAAATTCCAGAATATCGACAAAAAATTCTACAATCACAATCTTTTCACCAACAACAACAACAACAACAACAACCATCATATATTAATCAACCACAAATGGCATCAAATCCATCAGCATTTAAAATGTGGGGACAATCATCTATACTTCAACAACAACAACTTCCACTTCAATTTCAAACATCATCATCACAAGCAGCAAAATCAATTGCTGAAGCAACTATTTGTGCAACAAGTGGATTTGATGCTGATGAAGAGGATATCGATTATTATGAGTCAAAAATTCGTGGAAATGATCGATCAAGTAAGCCTTATTTTTCTAGCATTTGTGAAAGTTTTACTAAATATTCTTTTTAGATTCAATATCACCTGCCCCATGTCCGATACCAATACGTGATCGAAGATTCTCACCATATGGTAATGGAGGATTTGCACCACCACCACCAGCAAATTCAAATAAATCTGCAAGTACAACAACAACCCAACATCCACAATATCCAAGATATGAGCAGAATCGACAACAATATCCATATATGGGTTCAACATATATGCCACAATATTTGTCATTTAGTGATAGCTCTGGATTCTTTTCTGGTGAAAGTAATCATGGTAATCCGACTTCATTCATTGATCCAGCACGAATGAAAAAATTGTATGAAAAAGCTAGAGAAACAAATGCACAAGCTTCTTCAACAATTAGTGCTCCAAATGCCCCAACAATTTCAAATCATCATCGTAAGTTTTTTTTATTATTCTTTTCAAAGTGTTTTATTGTATATAATTTAGAAATGAATCATATTGGACATTCTCAAACATTAATAAGAAAAACTTCAGCTGTTCCAAACCAAGTTGTAAATCATCAACAGTCTCAGACGTTACCGTAAATATGAAAACTTTTTTGAAATTAAATAATTTAATGTCTCTTTTTAGGCGTCCAAGTAGACCGACTGGAAATACAAATGAAATGACTGTAAGCCTACGTGAGCCAGGTAAAATTTCTAGGTTTTTAAATAATAAAAATAATGTTTTTTTTGATTACAGGACAAATGGCATTTGTATCTAAATGTGAACCAAAACCAATCACTCTTCGAGAATTTCGTCATCTATTTGGTGTTTCATCACGATCAACAAAACGCTTCTTTTTTAAATCATCATGTGAAGATGGAGAAGATCCATATCAGTGGAATCTAATCGATGGAGATGATCAAATTGTGCCAATGTTTGAAGGAAAAGTTGTATGTGAATGCCGTACAATGTCTGATTCGGATTAAATGAAAAACGAAATTTTTCGAAACTTTTTTTGTAATGTAATAATTCTTAAAACTATCTGGTGAATTCAGGTCCCACTTACTTTTTTATTTTTTTGTGCTACTTTTTATACGAGTATTTATTCATCTCTTTTTTATTAACGAAATTTTATTTATATACGAAACATATATAGTGTGCCTGCAAAATTTTTTATAAAAAATTTAAATGCGAAAAATAAAAAATATTATAATTGATTTGGTGTTGAATCTTATAATTTCTCTCAAAAAATTAAAAAAAAATCGAAAATCAACATTTGACAAAAATTAGCATAAGGTTGTAATTAGAATGACTCAAAAAGTCTATAAAATGCTATTATTAAAGGAAATGCAGTTCATTTTATTCAAAGAAAGCAAAATATATTCGCAATGAATGGTCGTTTACTTTTTCTCCTTCCTCTTCTCTGCATTTTCAATGTTGCTATCGCTGCTGCCGCTCCGGAACGAAGTCCATTTTATTTAATTCCTGTTCTCTCACCTGATGGAAAAACAACACAAACTGGAGCAGTAAGTTCTTTTTTTATATGAGGGTTTTTTTTAATGGCATTGATATGATGATTGATGCGCATTTCGTTGGTTATATGTTTTTATAAATCCATTTTTTAGTGTATTGGTGCTCTTATCACTAATAAACATATCATCGCTCCTGCTAGCTGTATGAAAATTAATAAAAGTAATCCTTCTGGTGTTTTTATTGATTTTCGTCCTCCTGGAAACAAGACATATCCTGAAAACACAGATCTTTTTCCAATCTCTGAATTTACATTTTCAAAGAATATTGTTATTAAAGATAAATTTGCTCTTATTACTGTAAGTTTTTTATAATTATTTAACTGGATATATAAATTATTATTAATTTTTAGTTACATGTTCCATTCACTGATGGCAATACAATGGGTATTGAACCCGTTTTTATTGATTCAACTGGTAAAGTAGTAAGAACATTTAGCTATGAACGCAAAAAACGTAAGTTTTTTAAAATAAATTTCAATGACAATGATTGTTTGTTTTAGAAAATGTTGATCTTGGTACTGATGGAAAGGGTAAACCAAATGCTAGTTATGGTGAAGATAATGCAACTCTTATTTCATTTGATGATGCCAAATTTGATAAAGAAGGTGTATGTGAATGGATTAATTCAATCGTCAAAGATTTCTCCAAAGGTTTTAAATGCAAATAATGTGTAAAATTATACTTTAGTTATTATATTGTATGCATTTTTTTGGTAAAAAAAATAAATAATTTATAATAAAATTTTGATTATACCGGCTAATCTTGTTCTTACGGGGATCACATTTGTCGAGATGTTTATCGTTTGATTTTGCATCAGCTAGCTTGTCAAAAAGTTATACAATTGCCTTGTTTTAAGTTTCATAATTCAATGCCTTTGTGGTAGCTATCGTATTTGGGGCTTTTTAGTTTTTAACTGGGCTTATTAAAATCAAGAATTTAGCGAAAAAAATTGAGGAAACAAAATTTTTTGCTGCTATAGCATTGAATGAAAAAAAATGCTTTTGTTTAACACTCATTTGATCGTTAATTATGTTGTTTGTGTTTACAAATTTTAGCTGATCGCATGTTGTTTATCGGATTAAAAGCATTCATTTACGAATATTTAAGTCTGCTGACTTTCATTCAATTTTTTAGTTGCTTTACTTTTTCACTTTGTAAAGATGAGATTTTTTATTATATTGGCTTTTTTATTTGTTGTAACGGTTGAAGCAGTTTATAACCCTGAATTGGAATATCCACAACCAGCAAGTCCTTTAGCATCAAAAATGGCTGATGAAGCTGTTAAAGAATCAGGTGCAAATCCATTTGGTGATCCTGAACCTACGGTTAAAGTTCCAATTCAACGTTTTAAGCGATTAACTTTAATTGGTCAAAAAACTCCTCCAACGGATAATGTAATTTTAATGGAACCAAATCCGGATAAAATTAAAGATGATATTAGTGCAACGTTTTCTCGTTCAACTTAAACATGCTTTAAAAATATGTCCTTTGTATATAAAGTTTGTATTTTTGAAATATAAATAATTTTTAATAAACTCTTATTTTTTATTTTAACCGTTTGAAAGATGTTGCAAAAAGTTTTGTATAATTGTTTCATTTTGTGGTCCACATGCAAAATACCCTTCAATAAAAATAAGATTATATGGAGGACAACAAGAGGGTTGAGGGAATTGACAAACTCCAATGTTGCATGGTTCCATTTGTTTATATTCACCACTAAAAATACTGTTTTCTAGTTCCGTGTACAGGGATAATTACACGTTTTGCATGCTTTGATTATTTATTTAAATTCCTTACCGACAAGGACATCCACTTCCATTTTTAGTATTGAAAGAAAGGCATTGTCTTGTTCTTGTCAAACGACCACATGATCCGCAATCAGCTGAACACGCTTTATCTATTATCCATTGACTCCAAGTTCCATTTGGTTGATCGGCAGAGCATCCAATAATATTTGTTGAAGGTGTTATTGTAACATTTTCTGGGGGTCGAAAAGTTACAGGACTTGTTTGTTGGAGATTTTCTTTAACAGGTAGGGTGATACCATTAATGGATATAATTGGCTGATTGCTGGCCATTGTATTGTTAATAGAAGTTTTGGGCTATAATATTTACACTTTAGAACTCAATCATCAAATTTACATGGCAAATCGAATCACAATTTTAAGCCGATAACAAATTAAGTTAAAAAACTAACAGTAAATTTATGCTGCTGAATAACCGGATCATCTATTTCGTGAAATTTAACATTCGTTTTCCGACTTTTAAAACCCGGATAATATTTTTGAATATATTCTATATGGCGATTTCTGTCTATCAAAACATTTTTATTATTGCTTAAATTTGCAGGTTTAAAACGTTTCAGATTCAATTCATTCAATGAAGAATACGGCTTTTTCATTTTTAAAAATTCTGCAGAAACTACTAAAAAAATTATGTAAAAATTGTATTTTCTTTTAAAGTAAAAACATACTATAGCACAGAGATTGAAAAATTATTAAACACTGAAATTTTATTTTCATATTTTATTATTTAAATTACAGTAAAAATTATAAAAAAATAACATTTTCAGGAAACAAAAATAATTCTTTTTACGATTTAGTCTTTTTTTTAAAGCTTTTAGAAATACAAATCAATAAAACAGGAGGCTTTAAAAAAAAAAGATGGACATTGGCTTTGAAATTTCTAAGTCTCCAAAAAAGAAAATTTACAGCTGTGCAAATTTTGTTATACTTTTCGGACATCAAAAATGCTAACTCTTTTTTTTTGTTGATTTTTCTGACGAAAAAAATGTAGAAAACATTTTATCATTTCAAGTGATAAAATGTTTTGCTACCGCAAATTTTGTTTCTCAAAATTTAATGGAATACTTTACTTAAACTCAATTTCTCTCAAGTTCGATTAAAAATAAATTTTCTGTCGTTCACTTTCTTCTATCATTAAAAAGATCATTAAAAACAAAAATTGTTTATATTTTTTGCTTGTTTTTTGCAAAATATTTTTCCTAAAAAAATACTTTTAATGAAATCAAAAATCATTCATTTTTGGGTGTTGTTTATTTTATTTTTCAATCATTTTTTTTATATTAATCGCTCCCATACGTAGCGTGATAGGCTGTTTCCCCGAGGGGTAGGCTGTAAAGTTGGATATTTTTAACCTGGGATCCCCCCAGACTCCGTATACCCGGAAGACGGTCTCTTGCAACCCGCAGGAGCACAGGCCAGTGGTAACCCGAGTGGACCGGGAACGTCGCGCATACTCATTTTCAAACATAGCCCGGACGGGGATTCGAACCAATGAGTGATTGTCCTCCACATGAACGCCCTGGACCACTCGACTATAAAAGAAGATATTAAATTTAAAAAAATATAAATATTTTCTATGGGATAAACATTGGTTTTTGGGAGCAAAAAAATTATACGTTTTTTGAAGTTAAAGTTTTTTAACTGTTGACTTTTCTTGCTTATACCGTATGCTTTTAAAACAATCGCTGTTTTATCCAGAAACCAATTTTAAGACTGCATAAAATGCGACATCTCATAATTTTGTTAACTTTGTGCACTGCGGTACAATCAAAAATTGTTGAAATTCCATTTGTGACATTTTCGAATGGTATCAAATTCCCAAAGTTGGGACTTGGAACATGGCAGGTGAGATTATTTAAATGTTGAAAATCACATTTGAAAAATTTCTTTCTTTTCAGAATACTGATCATCCAGAAGCAATTAAAACAGCCTTGGATTTAGGATATCGATTAATTGATACAGCATTTTTATATAACAATGAAAAAATGATCGGAAATGCATTAAAAGAATATTTTGAAAATGGAAATTTAACAAGAAAAGATGTTTTTATAACTTCCAAGGTTTGTGGTCTGGTTTTTGAGAAAGAAAAAAGTGAACTTGAGAATGAAAAAATCCTTTATTTTAGTTACCTTATTATGGATTTAAACCAGAAGATGCTGAAAAATATATTGATCGACAACTTGAAAGCCTTCAAACTGATTACATTGATTTATATCTCATTCATTGGTCGATGTGTGCTGAAGTAAGCAATTTTGTACTTTTTAGCTTTTCTATGAAACAAATTTTTAAGAAAAAGCCAAATAAAGATGAACCTGTTACTGATAAAGACGGTTACAATGTCCCTTGTAATATTTCTCACAATGAAATATGGAAAGTTCTTGAAAAATATTACAAAAAAGGAGTTTTTAAAGTAATAATAAAAATGAAAAAACTCTCTTTCATATTTATTAATATATTTATAGGCAATTGGTCTTTCAAATTTTAATGAAAGCCAAATTCAAAAAATGTATGATCAAGCTGAAATAAAACCACATAATTATCAGGTTTTATATAACTTTTATAATTTTTAAAAAACCGTATATAATTTTTTTAAAGGAGAATGTCATATATTATTTCCACAAACAAAAATGATTGAATTCCTTCGAAATTTAAATATTTCATTTACTGCTTATGCTCCTATAGGTATAAAAAAAGATAAATTTATTTTATCAAAAATAAGGGGTTTTAGGTTCACGAGGCCGTAATAAAAGCAATAGCAATTTCCGTTCTGATGGGGATGTATTTGAACAAGCTCCCGTAAAAGAACTTGCAGAAAAATACAATAAAACACGAGCACAAGTAATTTTTTGTTTTTATTATTTACATTTCATGAGTTAAGTTTAAGATACTTCTTCGAAATCATTTTCAACGCGGATACACAGCAATTCCAAAAAGTTCAAATCCTAAACATGTTGCAGAAAATATTGACATTTTTGATTTTACATTATCAACAGATGACATGGAAATGTTGGATAATGTTGAACATAAAAGATTGTTCATATTTGATAAGTACGTATTAAAAATTAGAAATTAATTTAATTACTTTTTTTCCCTTTTTTAGAGCAATCAAATCTCCTGAGTTTCCATTCAAGGATGTTGCTGATGAATTCTCTAAAGAATAAATGAATTTGCAAACAATATGGATAAATATTAAATTAATTTCACCTTAAATATTTGATATTCATTTAAAATTATTTGTACTAATGTTAATAAATGATATAAATCAAAAAAATATTGTCAACAAATAAATTTCTTTGTTTCTTCGATCATTTGATTTCTGTGTGCATTAAATTACAGAAACGACCAAAATGAAAGCATTTTTGTAGGAATTTTTTAGAAATGAAGAATTTCATCAATATCGTTTTTAATTGTTACATTTTCACATATTCTTCATTTTTTATGTCGAATTTTTATAAAGATTACGCACAAAAAATTTTATGAAAATTTATGAATGTTCAACAAATTCTGCAATAACATCTTTAAAGGAAAACTCTGGTAATTTCCATGCATTAAAAATCTAATTACAGCATAAAAATACAAAAGAAAGCCGACTTTCTAAAAAAGAACAATCTTTTGTGCTCAACATCATCCAAATTCTTCATTTCGCCACGTAATAATTTAAAATCAAATATATTAAGATTCTCTGCCAGATGCTTCGGATTTTTACTTTTTGGAATTGATGTATATCTACGCTGAAGGTGATTTCGAAGAAGGATCTAAAATTTTATATAATATGTCAGCGAGAAGGAATCGTAAAAGATTACTTGTGCAGACGTTTTATTATATTTTTTAGAAAGTTTTTTTACTATTTCCTGTTCAAATACATCTCGAGTTATTTACTCCTCGAGTTCTTGAACCTGTTGATATTAAATCAGTTGTATTAAAAAGCTATCATATATCGATCTCTTTTTTTTACCTATAGGAGCATAAGCAGTAAATGAAATATTTAAATTTCGAAGGAATTCAATCATTTTTGTTTGTGGAAATAATATATGACATTCTCCCTTAAAAAAATTATATACGGTTTTTTAAAAATTATAAAAGTTATATAAAACCTGATAATTATGTGGTTTTATTTCAGCTTGATCATACATTTTTTGAATTTGGCTTTCATTAAAATTTGAAAGACCAATTGCCTATAAATATATTAATAAATATGAAAGAGAGTTTTTTCATTTTTATTATTACTTTAAAAACTCCTTTTTTGTAATATTTTTCAAGAACTTTCCAAGTAAGCGACGTTACATGAAACAAGTGATCCATCGATGTCTGTAATTCCTTCATCTTTACCTGATTTCCTCTGAAAATTTAAGCTAATCTAAATGTGGGCTTTCCCAAATAAAAATTACCTTAGCACACATTGATGAATGGATTAAATATAAATCAAAATAATTTGTTTGCATATTTTCAAGTTGTCGAGTAATAAATTCATCTTCGGGTTTATGAGCATACCATGGGAGCTAAAATATTTTTTCTTTATTGAATAAAACGAAAATATCGATAATTTACTTTTGATCCAATAAAAATATCTTTTCTTTTTAAATTTCCATTTTCAAAATATTCTTTTAATGCATTTCCAATCATTTTTTCATTGTTATATAAAAATGCTGTATCAATTAATCGATATCCTAAATCCAAGGCTGTTTTAATTGCTTCTGGGTGATCAGTATTCTGAAAGCAAAGACATATTTGCTTTTACAAATTATGTCAATACAAATTTGAAACTAACCTGCCATGTTCCAAGTCCCAATTGGGGAAACTTAATGCCATTTGAAAATGTCACTGATGGAATTTCAGCAATTGCGATGACAGTACCCACCATTGTAAGAAAAGTTAGCTGCAGTGTCATTTTTTGATATGTGAAAATTAAATTATGCTTGCCAACGAATTTGCAAAATTATCTTAAAAAAAAAAACACAGTTGTGCAATTTTTTCTAAATCAATGATGCCTTTATATTTTTTTCACATTATCTGTAACTCAGAAATTGTGTTTATTTTCACTGATGTCATAGTTTAAATATTGAAGTTGATTTAAGCTACATTGAAGCAAAACAAATGAAAAAATATCATCAAAACTGATAACATTAACATTAAGAGATCAAAGAATATGCATTTATACAACAATTGCTGTTAGAAATTTTATCCGTTTTTAAGAGCGATTATTTGTTGTGGTCTATTGAATAAAATTTAAAAAAGCAAAAAGATGTTTTCATTTTTTAAAGCGTTTCAAAATACGAACTAACTAATTGCTCATAATCTCATCAAAGATTTAAGAAGCCGAAATTCTCAACAATGCCTATAAACATCTTAAGTAAGAAAAAAATGTGTGATTTTTTGCAAAAAAAATTTAAACATTCATGCAATTTTTTGTTATGTCAATCGATGAACATCAGTTTGGTTTTTAATGCATCAAAGAATAAAATAAATTTGTTGTTGTTTATTTCAAGTGTTTCGAAAAAAGTGAAAAGAACAACAATTTTTGCAATGAGGAAAACAGTGTTTTCGTTTTTTTTGCATTGGAGCAGTTTTTTGCGACATTTGGGTGCAAAAGTAAAGAAGTGCCAATTTGTTGCAATAATTTAAAAACTTTTTAGATTTTTGTGAATCTGTAAAAACCTTAAAAATGCCAGTTAAAGTTCCATATTTAACAATGCACAATGGATTAAAATATCCGCAAATTGGACTTGGAAATTTTTCTGTGAGTCATTTTAGGTTATGATTTTTAATAAATCTTTGCAGTCAAAAGATCCAAATGAATTAAAGCCAGCCTTAAAATTAGCATTAAAAGAGGGATATCGGCTTATTGATACAGCGTTTTTATATCAAAATGAAGAAATTATTGGTGAAACTTTGCAAGAAGTTTTTAAAGAAGGAAAACTTTCACGTCAAGATATATTTATTGAAACAAAAGTAAATTATAATTTAATGAAATAATATTGACGCATTTAATTTGCGACTACTTTTTAGTTACCATATTTCTGTCACAAACCCGAAGATGCTGAAGAAATGATTGCAAAACAATTAAAACATCTTCAAACAGATTACATTGATTTATTTTTAATTCATTGGGGAATGCCCGCAAAAGTTTGTTAATTTTCTTCTAAAACTTTAAAAGCATTAAAATTTGCAGAAAAAAGAAGGTGAAGATGATGCAGAAAAAGATTCGGATGGCAAACTTGTTCCTGCATTAATCCCTTTCATGGATACTTGGAAAGTTTTAGAAAAATATTATAAAAAAGGCGTTTTTAAAGTAAGCTTAAAATGCAAAAAACTTAGCGGAAAATAAAAATTTTTTAGTCCATTGGATTATCAAATTTTACAAATGAAGACATTCAAAAAATTTATGATGAATCTGAAATTAAACCACACAATTATCAGGTTAAATTTATATCTCTATCGCATTTTAATAAATAAAATTTTATTTTAGGGTGAATGTCACATTTTATTACCGGAACATGAAAGGGCAGCATTTTTAGAAAAATTAAAAATAATTTTTACTGCTTATGCTCCAATTGGTTTGTTTTTTATCAATTAGTGTGATAGTGACAGTCATGTTTTGCATATTTTTTAAATAAAAGGATCCTCATAAAATTATTAAGCTATCTTCAACAAATTTTGAATCAAAAATTTTAGGCTCTCCAGGACGATATGATGAAGAAACTGGAGATACCGGAAATTCAACACCAAAAGGCGACGTTCTTGGTCATCCAGTTCCACAAGAATTGGCAAAAAAATACAATAAAACTCCTGCACAAGTATTTTATTTTTTTTTCAAGCTCCTTTTTAATTATTACTTCTTTAGATTTTACTTCGTCATTTAATTCAGCGTGGACTAGCTGTTATCCCAAAATCGGTTACACCTGAACATATCAAAGATAATATTAATATTTTTGATTTTGAATTGGCTCCAGAAGATGTCGAAAAACTAGATGATATCAAAGAGCGACAAAGACTTTTCCTGTTTCAGAGGTTTGTAAAAACAAAATAAAACGTACATAAATTAATATAAACTTTAGTGCATCCACGCATCCATGGTTTCCTTTTCCTGATGCAATGGAACAAATCAAAAGTGGAACCGATAAATAAATCAAAAAAATTAAGCAACTTTTTTGTATAAAGTTAAATATCAGTGTTTTGTATATTATCTTTTTCCATAAGCTATAGTTTGCTTAAAAGCAAAAATACCATAAAAAGTTTAATATTTCAGTTTCGTGTTTTTGCATAAATAATTTATAAAAAAAACTATTATACAAAAATGTACAACAAAAGAAAAACAATAAAAAAATATCATATAATTAACAATATTCGAAATCAGAAGTAACATGAATCAATGAAAATGATGGAGAAAGTTTTAAAGATTCTATGATAAAACTTAAAGACATCCATGGTTTTGATTTGTTTTTAAAAAAAAATCTTTTAATTTTTTCCAAAAATGAAATTTTTACTTCTGGTTTCGGTCTTTCTGGAATTTTACATAATGAAATATAGGCAGATTCAGAGAGCGAAAGCATTCGTTTTGGAATTGTTACAATTGCCTGAGAAGATTGAAAGACGAAAAAATTTGGTGATACAAAAATTGAAGACATATCAAATGATGGAAAATTTGAGTCAACTGTAAAATTAAAAAGTCCAGTAAATCTGAAACAAAAAAATAGTATAATATCAAAAAATAGGTTGTGAAAAACTTACTTGATTCGATTTAAACCATGTGAAAATCTTACACTAAAAAGTCCAATTCGAACATTATCATGTTTAAAAAATTTTGCTAGACAATAACTTGTACCGCCATCATTAAAAAATGCAACATCTTCCCATTTTTTGAATTTATTACTTTTTTCTCTATGCATCCGACCATTGACAATCGAAAAGTTTTCAATTCTTCCATTAATTGAATTTTTATTTGCATATAATATTTCATTTCCATCATTTATTGCAATATTTGACATTATTGTATCTCTAATATATCGTTCACCGTGATATTCAAAAAAACAACTTTGATGCAATGAATTTATTGTAAAAGTAAAAATTATAATATTATGTGGCTTCTTTGTTATAACACGATTTGGAACAATAAGGAATCGAAGTGGATTTGATTCATAATTTCGAATATATGGCATTATACATTTGTGACATGGTATTAATGGTGAAAATAAAGCATTTCTGTTTTCAAAGACTTTAAAAATTTGAAGTTTCATGGAAATAATATCGACAGAGCATACAAAAGTTTTGACCCAATTTTTCTGAAAAAAAGAAATAAATAAAATTTCAAAATCATTAAAAATAAGTCAACTCAAACACCGTCAGCAAACGTATGATATTTCATATCCACCATTAAAACCAACCTTTCCAACAATCCATATTTTTGAATCAATTATTGCTGAAGCAAGATGTAAGCCATTTGAGCATTTACAAATATATGATTTCATAATATTTACATCAATTACCAAAAACTTGTTCCATTTACCGATATCAAATATTGATTTCTGATAAATATGCAATTTTCCATTTCTTTTACAAAATCCATATAGCTGATTTTCGTAAATTCCAATTAAAAACGTGTTTGAACATTTAGGAGTAATAAAATACATTTTTCAAAAAAAATTATATTTTAGCAACAAAATGAAAGAATTATGCTTTGTTATTATCATATTTTTTGATGACGGAAGTTAAATAGTGACACAATAAGAACTAACGGTGCCATTTCATGCCCAGTTTTTTTTAGCAAAATTATTGATATATGTTTGTGGTATTGCTTTCACAGTGATATAAATGAAATAATTTCTTTCTTTCGTATCGATTTTACTTTAACCATCCGTCTTTTTTGATACTATCCTAAGGTCTGAAAATAAATGTTAAATTTTTTTATTATTATTGTTTTCATGTAAAAAAATTTAACACCAAAGTTATTAATTTAATTAATGCTGCTTTATTCTATTATTTATAAAATTTGTCAATATCGGTGTTATAAAAAATAACCGGAGCGGTTTTTGGAGAAAGTAATTACAAATCATTCATTTTTGTTTTGTAATAGTAAACGAAATATTGTTTTTTTTCTTGAAGTTACTCTCTCCAAAAACCGCTTCATAGAATTTGTCCAATTTGCATAACATAAGCTTCTTTTCAGACATAAAAAACAATGAAAAAAGTGTGCTTTCTGTATATTAACTGTTTTATGGAAATCTGTTATTCGAGTTAAAACATGATCATTTATTGAGATGCAGGATTCCTGCATAAATTAAGACAACCTAAATTTATTAAAAAAAGGCATAATTATACCTAAATATATTATTTTGACAACATTAAAAAATTATAATTATTGCACAATATTGACCAAACATTTTTCTTCTTTTCAACAAAGCAGCAAAACGTTCTTTCCAATATTGTGTTTATAAGAATAAATAATGTAGAAGTGGAACATCAATGATTTCATTAATTATACCAATAAAAGATCAAATTTCGCGGTACTCAAAGATGCTTGCTGAGGAATACGGTACTGCTGCAAATATTAAATCCAGCATTAATCGACAATCTGTACTTCCTGCGATTACATCTGTGCATGCTCGACTTCGGTTGTACACTAAAGGTTTGAATTTATTGAAATATTTTAAAAAAAATCTCCTAATTTTAAGTTCCACCAAATGGCCTTGTAATTTTTTGCGGAACAATTATTACAGACGATGGAAACGAAAAGAAAGTTATTATTGATTTTAAACCTTTCAAACCGATTCACAGATTCATTTATCTGTGAATCGGTTTGAAATTTGTGACAACAAATTTCATACTGAAATTTTGCAAGGTTTGCTCATATATTACTTTACTCCATGCAAAAAAAAACGGAAATGAATTTATAATTCCGATATTTCTGTATTCCAAAAACAGTTTGTTACAAAAACTTTATTCTGAGCTCTTTAAGTTTTCTATAAAATATTTATTAATTCAAATTCCGAATCAAAACGGGAATTGTAGTTTAGAATCTTGGTATTTAAAAAAAATAGTTTCATCGTGTCTTTTTAGCACTTTTAAATGATCACAAAAAGTTTGGTTTTATTATTATTGATGGAAATGGTGCATTATGTGGAATTTTACAAGGAAATAATCGAGAAATTCTCCATAAATTTACTGTTGATTTACCAAATAAAAACGATAGAGGAGGTCAATCTGCTTTACGTTTTGCTAGCAGTGTTCTGCGGTGCTGGCGCGACGCGCCGCGCCGCAGTCGCGCCGGCTACTAGAAATTAAGTTTAAACTTAAAGTAATAATTCCACGTGATAGCCTTTATAGCTGAATATCTTTTACCAAAGTTGTAGGAAAATCTGTAATCTAATAGAAGTTTAAATGTAGCCGGCGCGACTGCGGCGCGGCGCGTCGCGCCAGCACCGCAGAACACTGTTTGCTAGACTGCGAATAGAAAAAAGACATAATTATTTTTGAAAAGTTGCTGAAATTTCTACGGAAATATTTATCGCCAACAATAATGTAATCGTTGAAGGACTGATTATAGCTGGAAATTTAAATTTTAAAAATGAATTAGCAAAATCCGATATGTTTGATCAAAGTCTAAAAATGAGAACTGTTAAAATTGTTGATATTTCATATTGTGGTGAAAATGGTTTTAATCAGGCGATTGAACTTTCTAATGATTCTCTTTTAAATGTGAAATTTAATTAAGAAAATAAAATTATTGGTTCATTTTTTCAAGAAATTGCACATGTTTGTTTTAATGAGAAATCAATAATAAAAAAAAAAAAATTATTTTTTAAGATTCCGGAAAATTTGTCTTTGGACTTCAAAATATTTGGCAAGCTCTGGAAATTCGAGCAATTGAAACGCTTATTTGTTGGGAAAATTTGGATATTAGTCGTTTGAAACTAATAAATGCAAACGGAAAAGAGAATGTTCTTAATTTACGCCCAAATCAAATGTCACATGATAATTATCTTGTTGATCCAAATGATGGAAGTAAAATGGAATTAGTTGAAACTGTTTCACTTTTATATAAAAAATTTGGAACACAAATAGAAATAGTAACAGATCATTCACAAGAAGGTGCACAATTTACACGCGGTTTTGGTGGTATTGGAGGTGTGTTTCCTTTAAGAGATATTTCCTTCGAAAGACTTATATATAATCTTTATTTTTTATTAGGTATATTACGGTACATAATTGACTTTTCTCTAATAGAAGAAAATGGTGACGAAAATGAAATTAATCTTGACGACTATTAAAGCTCTTTGGTTTTTTTAAGTGAAAAATCAAAAGTACAAAATATGAACTACAAAATTAAATTTTTACGAAAACAATTTTGTAAATTTCTTTTTTTAGATTTCATTCAACTTTCTATAACGTAATAAAACAACAAATTTTATGCAACTAATTAAATAAATAAAGACACAAATAAAATTTACTCAAATGAAGATATTAATTCGAATTTCTTTGACAATTTTAGAGTTTTCTTGATAAAATTCATTGACATCCATGGATCATCAACTTTCTTTTGATGTGGAAAAACTTTTTTCAAAAAGCGAAAAATTGTTGGTTTAATTTTTTGAGGTTCAGGAATTCCAAGACATGAAATATATGCATATTCAGAAAGTGAAAGCATTCGGCGAGGAATTGTTGTAATTCGTTTTGAAGATTGAAAGACGAAAAAATTTGAAGTAACAAAAATAGATGAGGATTCAAAGGTTGGAAAGCCCGAATCAACATTGAAAGTTGAAAGCTTTTTGAAACTAAAACAGGGATTTAAAAGGATGAATTAAAAATATATAAACTTACATAATTTTTCCTTCAAAGTAAGAAAAATTAACAGAGCAAACATCAATGATATAATATGGTGCAACTTTTCTGTTACTATCAAAATAAAACAACTTTGATTTTAATAAACAACATAACTTTTCACCATCATAAAAAAACATAATATTATTCCATGTATCATTCTTCTGAGCTTCAACAACTTTTTGACCAAGATAACTATTCATAGAAAATGCTTTAATTCTTCCAGAAAAATATTTTTCTTTGACATAAAGAATATCTCTTCCATTATTAACAATAAAATTAGAATAAATCGTAGATCCAATTCGAGTTAAACCAATAAATTCAAATTGACATATTTGTTGTAATTCATCAATGATAACATTGTAAAAATAAACATTTCGAGGAAAATATAATTCATGGCGGGATTTCATAAATGCAAAACAAAGTTTTCCATCATTCATTTTTTTCATATATTGTATATTTGAAGTTGAACAATTACAGCATGAAAGTTTTGAAGCAGGAAATTCATCAATAACTTTAAAAGTTGTAAATTCTTTAGTAAAAATATCCAAAGAAAAAAAACGAGTTGTTATTGTTGAACTCTAAATTATCTTTGATTAAATACTAATGTTTGAGGAAAAAAATCTTTAACTTACTTTTTCATTTATAGCAATCCAAATTTTTGTTTCATTTAATATTGCAGAAATATGTAAACCATAAATACAACATTGACCTTCCAAAACATTTATATCAATTTTAAATAAAACTTCCCAATTTCCAACATCAAAAATAGATTTTCTATAAATATAAAGCTTTTTGTTTTCTTTTCCAAAACCATATAAATAATTATCATAAATTCCAACAGTAAAAATTCGTGGATTTCGTTTCGTAATATAATACATTTTTGAAAATAAAAGGTTAAAATGAAATGAAAAAAATTTCAAATGAATATTCTTTTTATATTCTTTCAAAAAATCAAAATTAATAAAGAAAAAGCATTAAATAGAGCTCTGAGGGTTTTTTGCCAAGAAATTTGTTTTTATACAACAGAATGACAAAATTTATAAGCTTTGGCAAAAAAATCAAATTTATGCAAATAGGAAAAATAAAAGTGCATAAAAAATGATTAAAAAAAGAATAAAAATGATTTGTTATTTTTGGTTCCATTTGAATGTGTTAAACAAATCAATTATTTCCCTCAAATAATGTGACGTTTGTTTTCAATGCATTTAATATTTATCTTTGAAAATTAAGATTTTTCGAATTAAACATGAGAAAATATCGTAAATGTAAATATTGTAACAAAAAATTGTAAAAAACGCTTTTTGTAATCATTTGCTTTACAAAATAGTAAAAAATGTATTTTGTATTTTCTATTTATCACCAAAAAATAACTTAATCTGACTAAATTGTATTTTCATTTGACTGTATTTTTTTCCAAGATTTTTATACCTGTCGTAAATTAATCAAATTCAAACCACTTTGAACGTATATAAAAAAGTAAAAAAAAAATAAATAAAAGATTAAATTAGCGTGGTATGCCATAAAAGATTTTATTAACGCAAATGTGACATGTCACACAGTTTTAGTAATCATATTTCTTTAGGCAATAAAACTTTTAATATAAAACTTAAGTCGACAAAAAATTTTTTACCATTTTAAAATTTGTTTTAACTAAGCTTTTGTCATTTTTCTATAATTTTCAAATCTATATAATGAATTACTCAAAGATACTATATTTTTCCTTAAAAGATCAACAAAAAGGATACACTGCGTATATCTATGCTATGTTAGGGTTCTTTGTTAGCTTTATTCCACTCTATATTTTTTTGATGATAAAAGTATTGCCAAAAGTAATGATGACATATCGCTATTTAATGACGTCATGTGGATGTACAGCAACTGCTTTGACAATTCTTCGAGCTTTATGGATACCTATTCCAACTGCTCCTGTAATGGGAGTTTATTCTGCTGGAATAATTGGAAAATTTGGTCCTACGGCAAATTTGATTTGTCTAAATCTTTATTTTACATTATTGGTAAAAATGCAACTTTGTGTTGTATGCTGTTTAATATATCAATTCTCTGCTCTACGACCATTTTCATGGATTTCACATTTGGGAAATTGTCCAACACGTGTATTAAAATGTTATGCTGCATATTTTATTGGCATGTCTATCATACTTTCCACATTCATTTATACATCGATTGTTGATCGTGTTCAATTTTTTGAATATGCAAATCGAACAAATAATTTTTATGTTATGGAAATAATAAAGAATGAGCCAACATGGATTGGATTTTCATCAGCTTTAAAGCCAGCAGTCATTGGGCTTGGAATTTTTGCTACAGTGCCTGATCTTTGTGTTGCATTACTTGCAATATTTTTAACAATTAAACTTTGGTTTATTATTGAAGCTGATAAATCTATTGTTAGTACATTAACCCAAAAGCTTGAAAGAAATTTATATCATACATTTATTTTTCGGACTACCGTATTAATTTTGTTTTATACTCTACCGTATATGGGAATTGCAATTTCAATTTTATTTGAAATTCAAAGTTCAAAACTTGGAATTATTTGTCATTCTTCAATTATTCTTCAAGGTGCAATTTGTTTAATTGGAACAATTTTAATGATTAAACATTTTCGAGTTTATATTTTTGGTTGTTGTTTCAATGAAAAAGTTCATGATTCTTCATCACCATCAAATTCAAATGGAATTCCAACAACTCTTACTGCACGCTCTGAAACATTCCCCTCTTCTCCTTCTAAACTTCCACCTTTGAACTTGAAAAATGTTATGAAATAATTTTTTAAAAGTTTTTTTTTCAGTATTTGAAACGATTACAAACATTTTGGGTTATTATAAATTTGTTCATGATAATAAAGGCATAGAAACTATTATCATTAAATTTTTGAAGTGTTGTTAGTAAAAACATTGAAATTCCTCTAATTTGCAATATCACTATTCATTTTAGTTAACATACGGTAGACATTTATTTAAATTTCAATAAAGAAAATTTTATCATTTTTTAAAAAATTTAAATAAGTTTGGTGCCGTAATTATTTTCACTTGTACTTTTAACTTCCACCTCGTCTTCCTCTGGTTTACTTGCAACTTCTTCAGCTGGTTTTTCTGTACGTTTTGGACAAGGACAATATCCAGCATCATCACCTGGAATTGCAGATAATCCATCAGGTCCAGGATGTCCTGGTTGGCCTTCTTTTCCAGGCATGCCTTCAGGTCCATGTTCTCCAGGCATACCAGGTTGGCCAGGATGTCCAGGCATACCAGCTGGGCCTTTGAATCCGGGTGGTCCAATTGAACCAGGGTTTCCGGGATTTCCAGGTTGACCATGTTGACCCATTGTACCAGGCATACCTACATTGAAAGTATATGTGTTAAAACATTTAAAAATCAAAAAAATTTTGTTTTACCATTGGGTCCTTTTGGTCCCATTTTTCCTGGTTCACCATGTTCGCCAGCTGGTCCTCTAGTGCCACGTGGTCCAGGATATCCAGGATGTCCGGAATTCCCTTTTGTGCCAGGCATACCAAGTGGACCTTGATCACCAGGTTTTCCAGGAGGACCGGGATAACCAGGTTCACCACCGGGACACATTCGGCAATTATTTGCAACATCAAGTGGCACAGGTGGATGATTACCAGCTAATCCAGGAGCTCCAGGGGCTCCAGGAATTCCAGGTGCTCCATCTTCCCCAGGAACACCGTCTTTCCCGGCAGGCCCAGGGGTACACTTATTTTCCAATTGGCATACTGTAACACAAAATATTATATATTCTAGTTATATAAAAATGATACATACCACACTGTCCTGGCTCTGATCGAGCATCATATTGACGCTTTTGACGAAGATATGGAAGAAGGACTCCTGCTGCATGTGATTTGCCATTACTTCCACCAACAGCTTTTAACCAAATTTCTGATTGTAAAGAACGGAATTCGCTCATATCCTTGAAAAAAAGACCTTAATATTCAATACAAAATCCTGAAACTTACAGTTTCAAGATTTGTTGTAATTGAATCAATTTTTGAAAGAAGCATTGGAATAAATGTAATACAAGCAAAAAATGACGTCAAGCTTAAGCCGACAGCCACATAAGCAATCGCATGATTCGACATCATTTTTTTCTCAATGAAATGAAGACAATGGTGGAACGCTAATATCCTTTTCGCCTTTTATACTCGCGGGAGATCATGATCTCCGAAATACCGGTTTACTCCTTTTTTAATTAAAAGAGATAAAAAAAAACAAGGATTTTTTTAATCAATTCGTTTATTTTTTACGCAAATAATTGTCCCAAAAATTTTCAGAGAACAAAAAATATACACAAATATAAGTTTTTATGTAAAAACACATACTTCAAATGAACACATACGGTATTTTACAAGAAAAAAAAGGTGTCAAAGAATCAGAGAGTGCGATAAGAGTTGTTGGAGTTCCATTGGACTCGGATGCAACAAATGTGAAATTATCGTATAGATATTGCATCAATACCGTTCTCGAGCAAAAAAATGGTCTTAGCTGAAAAATTGGATTTTTAAAACTATTAATATTTTTTGCAGTCATCATACTATTTTTTGTGTTTTCAGGTTACATAATTAAAAAAAAATTTTGGAGGAGGTATATTTTATATTAGATATCAACTTTCACCTCCATTTTTGAAAGGAAGTTTGTAATTTTGACTTGCCTCCCTTATTTTTTTTTAATTGCAGCTATTATTTGAAAACTTTCACAAAATATTTTTATTTTTGAAATAAAAAAGGCTGAAGATTAGTTATTGCAAATACCAAAATGGATACCGTTTAAAATTAAGAAGTATTGTTTATTTAGAAATTCTAAATTTAAAACATTTTATTGAAAATTAACTTTTCATTTTTACATCCATCTTCAAAATTTTCAAAAGAAGACGTTGCGGTTGAAAGTTGTAAGAGAATGTATAAAAAGCGGAAGTTGTAAAAAACATTTTATTACTGTAAAAATTTTCTTAAAAACGTGATCCTTAGCAGCAAATATTTTTTATTTCTACAATTTGTTAATAAGCCAATAACTTCTCGAACAAAAACATGGTGGTAAAAATTGTTGATTTGATTCGTTGGATTATTACTTTTATTTTGTTATTATTTCATATATCTGTGACATGGTTTGTATTTTATATGATGAAAATAAAAAAGAATAAACTTTACATGTCGCAATTTTATGTTCTCTATCTTATAATATCTGTCTCAGATATTGCATCAATATTGAAAAATTTTCTTCAGCAAAAAATTATTTTAATTGATCCATGGAAGCCATGGTTTTTTGATCATCCTCAATGGGATACTGTTCTTTGGCTAATTTCTGGATATTTAATTTATTTTCAATCACTTATTCACTCTGCTGTTGCAATTAATCGAGCATGGAGCTCTTTTGCATTTGTTGAAAAGAATTATTATTGGTGGTTAACTAAAATTGGAAGATGGTCAATTTGGTTATTACCAATAATCCCAATTGGAATTGCAGCTCCTAGATTTCCCGGACATTCTATGTATTATTACACAAAAGAAGGTGATTTGGCATCGAAATATGTGGAAACACATATTCAAATTGTAAGAATTTTTTAGTTGACTAAATTTTAAACACAACGAGGTTAAAACAAATAAAGACACTTAAATTTCGTAACATGAAAAAATTTATCTTAATCTCAAGAAAAAATTTGAGCGCAAAATAAACAAGGTTACTTAAAATCATAATCATATGTTTTTTAGTATCACTCTACAGCTGGTCCTGTAATTGTCTTGTCGACTTCTGCATTCTCATTCATTTTGGGGATTGCAACCATTTTAAGATATCGGTATTTATTTCAACAATATAAAACTTTGACATCATCAATGAAAAAAGATATGTTACTTTTTGGTCAAGCTATTATCGTTTTGTTATTCCAACTTGCTTTAGCGTCATATTACATTATGACTCTAATTGCAACATCAAATAATTTGCTTGAACTTAAAGCATTTGCATCAATTTATTTTGGTTTTATCAATGATATTTCATGTTTATGCAGTCCAATTGCACTTTTAATTATTTGCAAATTTATTCAAAGAGATTACATCAACTATTTTTTGAATAAACAAACAAAAATTGGATCATCAATGAAAAGTGTATGGAATAATACTTCAATCGCTCCCCAAAAACGTGCATCTTTTATAACCATTACATAATTTTTTGTTCAAATGTTCCAAACAAAAACATTTTTATTTATTGTTTACTTTTTATAATTTTTAAACAAGGAATTCTATTCTATTTTACCCCCGTAAATTAATTTTTCTATGCGTTTTCTTTCTCCTTTTTCTTTGAATAAAAAATGTAATAAAACAACATTTGTTTAACAACTTACGTTATTTCGATACAAAATAAACACCATGTTGTTTTGCTAATCTCAAGTTATTAACAACACGGAAAAAACTTTTGGATCACCGTTATAAAACAACAATTTTTTCTGCTACATTAAATGACAAAGTTACAGTACTCTCTACTTGAAATGACAATGGCAGATGCGATTTAAAAGAAGTTGAAGTCCGAGTGAATACTCCCTCGGAAATAAATTAAGTGTTATTGTATTACACAACAAGGAAACCCTTGTTATAATGATTTTTTCATGTTTATAATTGTTTGTCAAATTTTGTAATTTTATGACACATTTCTTTTAAATATTCTTTTTCTTAGCAACAAAAGGGTGTATATTTTCTTTTTGAAAAAAAGAATATAATTTTATGAAAAAATAAGTTAAACTACAAAGTGACAGGTGTATGTGTGTGCCTACTTACTTTTACTTCCCTTTTCTACTATTTTTCTTCGAGTAAGTATTAACCTTCTTTTTTTCTATCCATTTTCCACTCCTTTTTATAATAACACTGTGGGATGAAAAATAGCTTATAGTTACTCTGATGCCGTAAAAAAGTGAGCTCATTGAACGCAAAATAGGCGGTGTGAAAAAAAGAGTGACATAGAAACAGACATTTTAAGAAATTGTTTCTTTTGTCTTGATTTTTCAATAAAAATAACTTAAATATGAAAATGTTATTGTCAACAAATTTAAATAATGATAAAAATAAAGCTTTGTGTAAACTGAAAAATAAATTTGGATGTACGATTTGCGGAGGCCCATGTACAAGTCGACATTTTGGTTGTTTATCCTGTAAAGCATGTGCTGCCTTTTTTAGGTTTGTTTTTAAAAAATGGAATCTCTTGGAATAATTATATCAGTAATAAAAATGGGGTTTTCTTTAGTTGCTCTTTCAAAAATAATCTTTTCATTTAATTTCCTTAAAGTAGGCGGACCCTTTGATCCATTTAAAAAAAAAAGGATTTCGAAATATTTCTTTTTTTTCCAAACCATCGATATTCGTGATCAGGGTGACTCTTGAAACGAAAATGCAGCTTCCATTGTTTTTATTTTTTTAACAAAGGAAACTGCATTTTCGTTTCAAGAGTCACCCTGATCACGAATATCGATGGTTTGGAAAAAAAAGAAATATTTCGAAATCCTTTTTTTTTAAAAATGGATCAAAGGGTCCGCTTCCTTTAAGTTTTTGTAAAAAATATTCATACCATTTAAATTTTAATGATTGTATTTGGATTTAAAAAAAGTTCAAAATAAAACGAAATTTCAGGCGGACTATTGTTGGTAAACGATATTATTTGGTGGAATGCAATAAAGAATGTGAATTAATTGTTGGTATGTTTTTTATTACTATTCTTTTTAATCCTTTTCGTTGTCAAACTCTATGAGCTCGGGAAAATTGTATCGAAAAATTTTCCATTTGACTTAAAACTTTTTGATTTTCTTGTATTTTTATGTTGAAAAGTTGTTTTACTCATATTTTAAAATTCTAAATTGTTCCCTTTGGGAGGTTAAATCTCAATTTTTTTAATAGTTTTACTTTAATCAAAAACCATTTTTATTATATGGTTTTTGGTTCATTAAAATAACAAACCAAAAATCTGCTTATAAAATATTGGTAATTTAATTAAAAATAATTTTAAAAATGGAAACAATTTTAAGTGATAAACAAGAAAAGTACAAGGTTACTGTATAAATTTTAGGTGAAAATATGTGCAAATACTGCCGATATAAAAAATGCCTTGAAAATGGAATGGAAGCAAGTTTAGTTTCAACAAAACCAACAATTATCATTTTAAAAAATAATACTCACACATCAAATATTTCAATTCATAATTTTTTGAAAAGTTATAATTCTGTTTTTCATACACGAAAATTTGTTGTAAATTTGGTAAGCTTTCCAATAACAGAATAATATACCATAAAAATTAAAGAGATAACTTTTTTTAATGCGTATGAAAGACAAATACTTTTAGAATCATCAATTTGAACAAGAATCACATTTGCCTTCTCTAACGGAAAATGCAATGAAAGAAAAAACTGTTTTTGAACAATTTTTACTTTTCTCGGGTCTTATTGAACATTTCGATTATACAACTCATGTAAGTTTAATTAGCTTTGTTTAATTAATGTATTGTTTTACAAATTTAGAGTTCAAGACGTGTATTTAGTACATGGTGTGTTCTTCAATTTCTTCATAATACATTCAAAAGAGATGGATTATCAGAAAAAAAATTTTATAATTTTGACAACACATACTTTAAATGTACTCAACAAGGACTTATTGATTGGTATGGAAGCGATAAACATTTAGCTGCCCATCGACTTTGTATTGAACGGTATAGTTTTTATATTTTAACATAAAACGTAAAAACTTATATTGAGGACTTTTTTTCTGCAAATCTGTGTTTTTTGTTTCAAATAATGTTTTATATTTACAGGGTTTCCACACCAATGTGGAAAAAAGTTGCTGAAATTATAAAACATTTTCAAGAGCTTCAATTAACAGATGTTGAAATTGCATGTTTTTTTATACTTATAATGGGGCAATCAATTATTCAGCATTCAATAAAGCCACGTGAAACAAGAAGAAGTGTTTCACTTTTATTTAATGAAGTTTTTAAAGGATTAAACAAATATTATCAAGAAAATTATAAATCCTTTGAATTTGCCATTAGAATGGGACAAATTTTAACATTTTTACCTCTATTTACTGTAAGATTTAGTTTAGAGCATTATTGAAACTATTATATCAAAATCTTTTTAGGAAATGGATGCGATAATGAATGAACATTTTCATCAATTAAGACTTTGTTCAACAGAAAAGAACCGAAAATCATTTGTATTTTTTGATCCAGAAATGGAAAGCAAATATTAATATTTTCTAACTGTCATTTATAATATATTTTAGCATCACTGAATAAAATTAAAGTAGCATATATTTAATTTCAATAATTACTTTTAAAACGACACAGAGACAGTTAGTCTAGTCAGGTGTATATTAGTAATTAACTGTCAAAGCTATATAGTGGAAAAAAAATTAAGCTTCCTACTTTTTGTCAACAATACTTTGTTTTATTTTCATTACTTCGGTAGTACGAAAGCAAAAATAATAAAGTCAAATTTATGTTTATGTGCACATATATTCGTCCAAGTCTTGAATATTGTTCACCATTATTTAATATTCAAAAACTCAAATTTGCCGACCAACTTGAAACACCTCAGCGAAAATTCACAAGAATACTGTACCGAAGAATATACGGTTTTACGTCAAATGTTCCATCATACGAAGAAAGACTTAAATTATTTCAAATGGACTCACTTGCTACCAGAAGAAATGTTGCTGATATAAAAATTGCTCACGATTTTATTACCAAGAATTCTAAAGAAAAATATATTTCTCTACATTATCTCAACCACGGAAAAACTCGTATTGGTGGAAATTATAATTACTATGGGAAAATCAAAAGAAGCCTAATTTCTCATCACTTCTCTTCAAGAATGGCATCGAAATTGAACAAGAACAAAATCAACTTATCCGACCACTCAACAGCATCACTACATCTTCTACTAACAAATATAAAAAGTAATCTTTGATCTCTTTTGTTTTTTATTGTCTTACTCTGTTAACTTTATTATTAACCTTTCATTGTTAAATTTTTATTTTGTTCTATTTTCCTCTTTTTATTGTACTCCCTCTTTTTCTATTGTATTACTGTTTTTATTATATCACGCTACGTATGGGAGCGATAAATAAAATAAAATAATAATAAATATTTTCTAACTGTCATTTATAATATATTTTAGCATCACTGAATAAAATTAAAGTAGCATATATTTAATTTCAATAATTACTTTTAAAACGACACAGAGACAGTTAGTCTAGTCAGGTGTATATTAGTAATTAACTGTCAAAGCTATATAGTGGAAAAAAAATTAAGCTTCCTACTTTTTGTCAACAATACTTTGTTTTATTTTCATTACTTCGGTAGTACGAAAGCAAAAATAATAAAGTCAAATTTATGTTTATGTGCTATAATTTTACAGCAGAAAATTATCTCTAAACTTATTCTTAGACTTTTCATTGACATCAAAGAGTTAAAAATATTTGTTTTTAAACAGTGATGAAAAATAAATATCTGTCAAAGAAAAACCTTTCCGAAAACATTTTAAGTTTAAAGTTCATAACACTTTCATTGTCGTTCCTTTTGATTGGTGATAAAAATATTATTGTAAACAGTTATTATCATTGTGATTTTTTAAATGCTATCTTTCAAATGATTTTCTGCACATACCTCATTAAAGGAGGCGGATGTTTTGATACAGTTTCGTAATCTTAGATTTTCGTGATTTTCAGGTAAAGTGAGAGTCTCGAAACGAAAATGCATCTTTTTTGATAAGAAAAATTTAAAAAAGGGTCATTTTTGTTTCAAGACTCTTTGTTTGCCTGAAAATCACGAAAATCTAAGATTACGAAACTGTATCAAAACATCCGCCTCCTTTAAAAGAAAACAATTTGTTGTTTATTCACTTTTATCAACTTTACTACTTTTACCACTTTTATTATCAATTTATTTAATATTTACAACTTTAAATATATTCAATAATGGGTTCTACAACAGCTGATGATGTTTTAATGAATGATCCACTTAATTCTGCACCTGTTTTTACTCAAAATTCTGCCAAAAGACATCGTCTTCCATCAAATAGCACAAAAGAAAATGCCATTCTTCATGAACATATTTCTGATCTTCGTAAAGCTTTGGATGAAGCATACAAAAACATTGAAGTATATCGTGGTCAATTTATTAAAGCTCAACAAGAAAAAGAACGAGAAAAAGAAGAAAAAGAATTTCTTCAAAAGCAACTTCGTCGAATGCAACAACAAAATGCAGCAAAAACTGGCAAAACTGGTGAACCTGAAGCAACTCCAAGTGAATCATCATATGATAAAACAATAATTGTAACAAATATTGAAGAATCAGATGATACAACAGATAATACAACTATTACAACACTCTTATCAAAGATGGATGATTCAATCAAAGCAACATCAATCAAACGTCTTGGAAGAAATGATGCTGGAAAGAAGCGAAAGATAGCTATTGAATTTAAAACCAAAGCTGAAAGAAATGCAGTTCTATCAAAAGCTCGTGATGTTATTAAAAATGATCCTAAACTTGGAGCTGCAAATATTTTCTTCAATAAATCTTTACCAAAGGAAGAACAAGAAATTCAATATACACTTCGAACTGAATCAAAGGCTCAAAAAGCTCGAGGTATGAATATCAAAATCATTAATAACCAAATCTGTGATGTTGCAACATCAACACCTATTTTATGTGATGCCAATGCAAAGGCAAAAGCTTTTTATGATCAACGGCATTCATTTCGTCCAAGAGGATATTCAATTGCTTCCTCCTATTGCGGTTGGTTCGGCTCCGCTTATTAATTGCTTCCTGATTAATTCAAGAAGCCTTGTAAAAAAGCTCCATGTATTAGACCAATTTATTATTGCTTGTAATCCAGATATTCTATTTATAACTGAAACTTGGCTGAATAGCTCAATCTGTGATTCAACTGTAACTCATCAAAACAATTATTCAATTATTCGTAAAGATCGTGATCAAATATCACATATTCGTGGTGGTGGTATTCTAATATTTATCAAAAATAATCTCAACTTCCTACCTCTATCTTTCTCATCAATCTTTGAAATGGACGGTATTGATTTATTTATTAATGATAATATTTTTCGTTTTGTTATTTTTTACCGACCACCAAAAACCAACTCAGCGGTTACGGTAAAAATGTTCGACGAATTGAACAACTGCTTTAATCAACCAACACCATTCCAACCAAATCATCTCATATGCCTTGGAGATTTCAACCTCCCAAAAATCAATTGGGTCAATGGTTCTCCAATTCCATCAACAAATACAAATATTGAGAAAAGAATTATCACTTTTACCAAAACTTTGCAACTCAAACAACACATCAGCTTCAACACTCGTGGGAATAATATTCTTGATCTTATTTTTTCAACTTCGGATGCAATTTCAAATATTAAAATATTCGATGAAAATCAAACAATTTTTCGTGGACTTGATCATGTTATTATTCAATTTAATATTAATGCTTCACCTCCAACATCAAATACAAACACCAAATTTCTCAATTTCCGCAAAGCTGATTTCAATAGCCTTTCATTTTTTCTTGCTACTGTTAATTGGACAAATGAAATACTGAAATGTAAATCTTCTTCCGATATTTTTTCTTTTATCAAGAAGCAAATATATGATGGCATATATAAGTATGGATTCATACCTCAACAATCTACAAAAAATTCCGATACAACCAGCAAACTTCCATTATTCATTCAAAAACAAATGAAGTATTTTACTGATTCTTTAAAGTCTTCAACTAAATCTGATAATGCCGAGAAAGCTGGAATTAAAGTGAGAAAGGAATATGCAAGATTTATCAAAAATCAACAAAACAAATTATTTGAAAAGCCAGCAATCATGTATTCGTATGTTTCAAGCTTAATCAAAACCAAACATAAACCTATTCCATTACTTATTTCTGATGATAATACTATTACTGATGATCAAACAAAAGCACAATTATTATGTGATTATTTTAAATCAGTCTACAATAAAGAATCTGAAGCAATTGAAGAACCATTATCTCCTATTCAAGATGAAAATATACTTGACAATATCACTTTTAATCGAGAAATGATAGAGGAAGAACTTAAAAAATGTTCAAATAAGAATACAGATGGACCTGATGGCATACCTGGTATTGTGCTTAAAAAATGTCGAAAGGTTTTATCTATTCCTCTTACATTTTTATTCAATCAAATGATTTCAAAAGGTGAAGTGCCGGAAGAATTTAAATTATCTCATGTAACTCCTGTACCAAAAGTTCAAAAGCCTACAACATGTCCTGATTATCGTCCTATTTCTGGTTTAAGTCAAGTTTTACATACATTCGAAAGAATAATGCTCATTTATATATTGCTCCATCTCAAAGAAATAAGCTTTTTACCGAAACAACAATTTGGATTTCGAAATGGATTTTCCACAACCAAACAACTTATTCATTACTTGGAACATATATATGCAAAAGTATCAGCTGGTGAAACTGTAGACGTGATATACTTTGATTTCGTCAAAGCATTTGATAAAGTGCCTATTTCAAAACTGATCAAATCACTAAAGAAAGCCGGAATTCGAGGTAAACTTTTAAGAATTATTACTGTATTGCTCTCAAATAGGAAATTTCTTGTGAAAGTAAATTCGGCTCGTTCAAATACCGCTAATGCAACATCTGGTATTGCTCAAGGTTCTGTTATGGGACCCATATATTTTATTATCTTCATTGCTGAATTAAGTAAAAGACTGGATTTACATAAATATATTCTTCACTTTCTGTTTGCCGACGATCTTAAAATACTGTATTCTTACAACATTAAAGACTTCGACAAATCAATTTTACAAAATGCTATCAATGACATTATTGAATGGTGTGATGAAAACTCTATGGATTTATCAACTCCTAAAACTCATCATATTCAATTTGGTAAACCAAATGATGCAGCTATTTACAGTATCAAAGAAATGGAAATCGAAAGAACCGAGACTGTTCGTGATCTTGGATTATTTATCTCAAGCAATTTATCATTCTCAATGCACATCGACAATATTGTTTCAAATGCAACAAAGAAATTATTCAGTATTACCAAAAAAGTGGTCACCAACAACAAGAATATTTTAATCAAAGTATTTAACACATATATTCGTCCAAGTCTTGAATATTGTTCACCATTATTTAATATTCAAAAACTCAAATTTGCCGACCAACTTGAAACACCTCAGCGAAAATTCACAAGAATACTGTACCGAAGAATATACGGTTTTACGTCAAATGTTCCATCATACGAAGAAAGACTTAAATTATTTCAAATGGACTCACTTGCTACCAGAAGAAATGTTGCTGATATAAAAATTGCTCACGATTTTATTACCAAGAATTCTAAAGAAAAATATATTTCTCTACATTATCTCAACCACGGAAAAACTCGTATTGGTGGAAATTATAATTACTATGGGAAAATCAAAAGAAGCCTAATTTCTCATCACTTCTCTTCAAGAATGGCATCGAAATTGAACAAGAACAAAATCAACTTATCCGACCACTCAACAGCATCACTACATCTTCTACTAACAAATATAAAAAGTAATCTTTGATCTCTTTTGTTTTTTATTGTCTTACTCTGTTAACTTTATTATTAACCTTTCATTGTTAAATTTTTATTTTGTTCTATTTTCCTCTTTTTATTGTACTCCCTCTTTTTCTATTGTATTACTGTTTTTATTATATCACGCTACGTATGGGAGCGATAAATAAAATAAAATAATAATAAATATTTTCTAACTGTCATTTATAATATATTTTAGCATCACTGAATAAAATTAAAGTAGCATATATTTAATTTCAATAATTACTTTTAAAACGACACAGAGACAGTTAGTCTAGTCAGGTGTATATTAGTAATTAACTGTCAAAGCTATATAGTGGAAAAAAAATTAAGCTTCCTACTTTTTGTCAACAATACTTTGTTTTATTTTCATTACTTCGGTAGTACGAAAGCAAAAATAATAAAGTCAAATTTATGTTTATGTGCTATAATTTTACAGCAGAAAATTATCTCTAAACTTATTCTTAGACTTTTCATTGACATCAAAGAGTTAAAAATATTTGTTTTTAAACAGTGATGAAAAATAAATATCTGTCAAAGAAAAACCTTTCCGAAAACATTTTAAGTTTAAAGTTCATAACACTTTCATTGTCGTTCCTTTTGATTGGTGATAAAAATATTATTGTAAACAGTTATTATCATTGTGATTTTTTAAATGCTATCTTTCAAATGATTTTCTGCACATACCTCATTAAAGGAGGCGGATGTTTTGATACAGTTTCGTAATCTTAGATTTTCGTGATTTTCAGGTAAAGTGAGAGTCTCGAAACGAAAATGCATCTTTTTTGATAAGAAAAATTTAAAAAAGGGTCATTTTTGTTTCAAGACTCTTTGTTTGCCTGAAAATCACGAAAATCTAAGATTACGAAACTGTATCAAAACATCCGCCTCCTTTAAAAGAAAACAATTTGTTGTTTATCCAGTTGTACAAAAAACGTCAAATTTTTTAATTAAAATTTTATTTCCTTTATATAGATATTTTGATTAGATTCGGATATTTTTAAAATTGCAACAATTTCATGTATTTCTTTTCCTTTTGTTTCTGGTAACACTGAATACAAATAAATCAGGGATATTGAAGAAGGTGCCATGAATAAAGGGATAAATGTATAAGCACCAATTATCTTTAAAGAATACGAATTAATTGAGAGTGATTTTTAAATTTAAATTACGTGAAAAAGTGGAACAGTTGAAAATCCAGTTACAACAACACTTGCACTGCATAAAGCTTGACAAACGCATAACATACTTGCACGATATTTAAGTGGAACCAATTCTGCTGGAAGATACCTATAAATAAAGCTTGACAAACTCGATATCTAAAAAAAGATATAATACCATGAAATTGGGCCAATTGCTAAACCATAGCATAGAACATAACCAATCAGTCCACCTAATGCCAAATATTTTGCCCATATAAATTGATTAATAAATGCTGCTGCAGCAACAAAAATTCCTAAGAAAACAATTGATCCAATGCCGAAAAAGAGAATTAAATTTCGACGACCATGATATTTTATAAGGCCACCAGCAATTAAAGAAGACAACACAAATGTTGCCATTAAAATGGTTGACGAAATTTGTGCAAAATTCCTGAAATTTCATTTGTTAAAACAGTAATAAAAACTGCATTAATTATTTAAAGAATATCCTTTGTTTCAAAATCACAAAAAATTGAATTCAAGTTAGAAGTTATTTTAAAGCTTACTTTGGAAGTTCAAGGAAAATGAAGAAATATGTTGATGATTGAAGGATAGCATAAAATGGAAGTGTGAGTACTAATACTCCATATGACATAAAAAGTGCTCTTCGAAGATATGCTTTTCCAAACAAATCAAGCATTGTTCTGCCATCTTTTTCATCAGGTTCTGTTTTCGCTTCACATAAATAATGTTCAAGAATTAAATGATTTTTTGATTTTTTACCTTGAAAAAATTCAAGTGATTTTAATGCTTTTTCTTTATCTTTTCTGAAAGCATTTAAATTAAAAAACCTATTAGAAGTATTTAATAAATGCTTACAAAGAAATCATTAAAAATTTTGGAGTTTCAGGTAACCAGAGCAAAAAGATTAAGGCTAATAATCCAGGAATTATTGGAATGGATAATAAATAAGTGAGATTATTTCCCAAAAATTCATCCATTCCTAATATAATCCCTAATAAAGCCATTACCGCATAACCTCCACTAAAGAATGAACTTAAAACACCACGAAGTTTTGTTGGAGAAATTTCTTGAAGATATAAAATTGCAACTGCATCACTCATTGGTGAAAAGAAAGAAGCCAGCATTCTTCCAGCTATTAACATTTCTGGTAACTTTATTAATGTTGATGCAGTTTGTATTATCAATGCAAATGTCATCATTGTGGTTGCAAGAAGATATGCTCCTATAAACATTTTTTTTAATCTTTATAGCAAAAAATAAAGTATTTGTACCTTTACGCCCCCATCGATCGGTTATAAATGGTGAAAGTAAACCGCCAGGTACTTGACCTGCATACCAACAACTATTCAAAATATCTCGAAGTAATGTGACTTCTGTATCACTTAAATCACCACCTCTTTTTGTATAGCTATCATTTATAAAATTATCAACTTCAATAACCGCTTCATTTAATACTGCATGAGTATATGAGCTAAAACAATTTGTTGCAACAGTTAAAATACTTCCAATCATAAAAAGTTTAAAAATTATTTTCCTGCGATTCTGGACATTTCTTTCATCAGAACTACTGCTTGAAGTTTCAGTGGAAACTTCAATAGAAGTAAGAGAACTTTGAGACATTTTTATTTTTAATCTAAAATATTAAATGTAAAATATGATGTGTATCTTTAATTTACATCAAAACATAAGAACTAGGAATTGGGAATACTGTAAAAATATATCGCGAATCGATTTGATAATTTATTAGAAACATACAACTTTTGAAAAAAACTTTTTTGGCACTACAATCATACTTATGATAAAAGTATCAAAATGATAGAATGGCTATTACCAAGAATCTTCCAAGATCAATGATGAATTAAAATAATCAGTTTCTTTTTTATATGCAAATAAAATATAAAAAAAAGAAAAAAAAAAGAAGAAACCAAAATAGAATTATTTTTTAATGATACAGTGCAAAGGGTTCATTTTCTAAATGAACAAAAGTCTGCTGAAATGGATTATTACCACCTAATCATCATGTAATACGTTATTAAATCTATGATTTAACACTAAATAAAATAACCTTTGTTCTGTCTTTGAATTAATACTCACAGGATTATATTATGCAAGAACTGCAAAATTGCAAAGGAATAAAAACGAAAATGGACATGGAAAATGCAACAACTTTGTGATAGCCTTTTTCGCTGCAAAAAAGGATATTTTTGTTAATAAATCTGTGTTTTATCCATTACATTTCGCAAATAAAATGAAAATATTTGAAGCACAAAAAGGTAATTTTTTTAAAAAGAAAATTCGACAATAAATAATTTATTATAAATTATTATAAAATGCCAAACATATTCTTCTAGAAGCTAATTAGAAACAAAATAATAAAAAAACACAAAAAGTTTCATATATTTTAATTTGAAATTTCATAAAAAATACGGGAGTCAAAAACTACAGAAACGTGACCAAGATCGCGTAGATACTTTTTCTTTTTTTACAAAAACCCATGCAAATGAAAGCACTTAAAATTTGTAATTCTAAAGAAAAACAATGAACGACATGAAAAGAGCTTTAAACGTTTGAACAAAGCGAAAGAAAAGAACAAATAAAAGAACTCAGTCTTTATCATCGTCATCAAGATCAATAATAATAATAATAATAATAGGTGCGTGATTGATTTCATTAATCATTTCAACAATTTGATTATCAGTTAATCGGCCTTTGTTGGAAATATTAGAAAGTGAATTAGAGCTTCCCTTGGACAGATCAAGAGAAAACACTGTTACAATTGTATTTTCCTCCATTTTAAATGTACATTCAACTTTCGCAGCACCAGCAGGCAGATGAATTTTATCCAAAGTAAAAATTCCCAACAATGCACTATTTTCAACAGATTTCACCATGATTAATTTTTAAAACAAATGGGCTTATGATTTTCAACCACAGTAGTCGGACATCTTTCTAATTTTTATTGTTTTTTCCGCTTTAATAATTTGTGTTGGTTTTTTCCTTAATAAATAAAAATAAAAATGGAGTCTTTTTTATCATTAATAAAATTCATTTATACCCAAAAAGAATCATGTTAAAAAGCGACATGACTTTTCTGTTGAATTTGATGAGAAGACTTTATGTAGCTACGATCTCATTTACGATTCGCAAACCTCTCTTCTTTTTCTCACTTTCGTTTATACATTTATTATTCTGTCGTTTTTATATTATACAATAATGCTATTAACACATCCACTGCTATTTAATTAATTAATTAATTATTTATTTGTATGCCCTAACACATACTGAAATTACGATAAATTAATAATACAATAAAATTAAACAACATAAAACATAGTAAAATTATTAAATTAATTTAAAGTCGCAATTATATTTTTTCAATTTTTAAGTTAAAAGAATATAATGTAGAGATTTTATAAAACTGTGAGAGATAGTATAAAATATAATAAATTAGGTTTTTTAAAATTTAAACTCTTTAATGCAGATAATTGTTCTCTAAAGGTTTTTGGATTAGTATACTGCATAGCTCTTGGAAGCTTAACATATCTTTGAGAAACCCGGACCGAAAAATAATTTGACCTTATAGGACCCTTGGCTAATGGAATAATAAGTTTTTCCTTAGCCCCGCTTGTTATAGTGGATTTAATGGTAAGGTTAAGTTTAAAGTTAACATTACCAGAAATGTAGCCATTGAGAAAAGAAAGGTCAAATTTATTTCTTCTAGTTTCAAGAGATTCAATTCCTAACATTTCGAGCTTATTTTCATAGGGAGCATTGGAGTACGGTCTTAAACCCTTTGATCTTGCGAAAATGAGTCTAACTGCCACCCGTTGAACTTTTTCAATTTTATCAACGAGTTTTTTTACGGTTGGGTTAAATACAGGAGTTTAATTCAACGTTATATTTTTGTAACCTAATTTAACAGTTCAATTACTTTTTTGTGTTCCAGATTTTTTTGCTAAATTTAACCATAATTGATGAATCAATAGCTTTTACAATTTTCTAAAAAACATAACATTTAGTCAGATTTTTTCTCAGAATAATGTGTTAATTCTACAAATCGTTAAAATATCGTTGAAGAAGTTGCTAAAATGATACAAAAATTTTCTGTTAACGTGTAGGTACATTTTGTAAGAAGTAATGAATGATATCTAAACAAGCTGTTGGAGAAGGAACACCTTATGAAAAAGCCATGTTTACCATTTAAACTTTCCTCTAAAACCTTTTCATTTTTTTCGGACAACAAAAATCCTCTGTTCAAGGTTAAAGATTTCTGGTTTTCCTAAATGCGAAAAAAAGGGAAAATCAGAATTGAAGAAAAAAATATTCTAACAAAAATTAAAAATATACGACCCCCATTTTTGTGGCTTTTCTTTGTATTGTTCTCAGTTTTTTTTGCGCTCCATTTTCTCTTTTGAAATTCAGGATGATTACTTTAGATGGCAAATGTCTGCCTTCAAAATTTAACCTTGATCTATGGTCATCCTCATCAATATTTTACGAAAGATAATTTATTCGAAGACGGAGTTTAAAACTTGAATTTGGCATGTGTTGCATCATAGAAATCGGCAAGGCCAATTGGCGATCCTTTCCTATTTTTAAGCCATGAGCTATGTAAAAATGCTGTAAATTACAAACCCTAACACGGGAAAAAATTGTTTTTAAAATGGAAATTTTGGATTTTTCTATTTTAAGATTTTGTCGAATTTGTTTGATAATTTAATAGCTACCGTTACCCAAAAAAGAGGAAAATAATTTTTAGATTTTGATTTTAAACAAAATGCGTATTCTAAAAATCATGAATAAAACATATATGCGGAGAAAGTCAAAGATAGGACGGAAAAACAATAACAAAAAAAAATTGCTTAATCCGGTATAATATAGATAATGACAACGTTTTGTATTATCCAACCAGAAAATGAAAATGCAGTCAACACTTCATTCTTGAAAAACATTGCTTTTTAAAAAAACATTGATGACCTCACAAAACCATTGTCTATTTGAAGTTTTAATAGCCAATGGTCAATAGTGTTTTTCAGTTCGTTTTATCCATAAAAAAGATATTCGGCGTTTTTGTCAGATAAAGAAGCCACAAAAACAAATATTTTATTACAATAAACTAGGTAAAAAGCCTGAATTGTGAAATTATGCTCTGTTTAATTTTACATTGTGCAAAAAATTTTGCACAAAATTGCGTGAAGTTTTTTTTATATATTCTGCTTTAATTGCAAATATGTTTGTTTAAAAAATTTAATCAACCGTATAAAATACGCAAAATAATGATATCTGAATTCCGGCTAAAGCTATTCCGTCACATTTTCGTATATGCTTCTAAGAATTCATTAATTTAAGAATCAACAATCTCCTTCCTCTCCCTTTTTTAATTTGAATTTTTTAGCATAAGCAGATTTTGCAAAAAGAAGAATTCCCTCATAAAGATTTTCTCTCGTGCTTTTTTCTGAGCAATAAAAAAGAATGCTTTTAAAAAACTGCATAAAATTTATGAGATTTTTATATGAATGAACCATAGAAAGATGGACTGCATTTTTTCCTTTCTCATTACAGATGTTTGTTAAACGAAATTGCCATGTAACCGAAAAAGAGAAGAAAAAAGCGAAAATCATTCTGACGTGATATTTCTTTTTTCTATTCTTAGAAACCTTTTATTTCTCGTTTTTGTGGTTTTTCCTTTGTTAAATTTTATTTTTAGTTTTTTTCTAAAAGTGTTGAATTTCTTTCTCTTTAAACTTTATGAATAGCTTGCCCTTTTTAATGAATTTTTAGGATTGTATGAAATTGGACTAAAAATAAGTTGAAATAACAAACAATTTTGTATCTTTATGAATATGGCTTTTTAACTTTAACAGCTGTATAATTTTGTGAACCCTTTCATCACAGTTATTTTCTGGGGCAGAAAAATGTTTTATTATTAATGCAATTTCTTAAAGTTTTTGTTCTAGCTAATCCAAGTTTGTCAGATTTCTTTTGCGATAAATGTTTCTTTCAACATTTTTTTAAAAACCCTCAATGTTACACTTTTGCCCCACCTAAAATTAGTTTAATTTTTAAAACTTAAAAACAAAATTCCTGTTTTTTTCTTATGTGTATTTTGAAATCAGTTTTTCGGGGAAACCCCCCTTAAAAGCAGTCATCGCTCCACTTCCATCTAAAAATCATTTCTATTGTGAAAGAAAAAACAGACTTGCATTCATTGATTCGGGCGTTGTCGCATTTTTTCTTCAAAAAAATCTGTTTACCTTTTTTTTATTTTGGTTCGGGGAAGACTGGAACGGGACAGTTTTCCATCCCATTCAACCGTCTTGGAGCATAAAATGCAAAAAAAACTTTTGTAAAGAATAATCGTTTTTTTATGAATAAAAGTTTTTGTTTATTTGAAAAATGTCTTTTTTTGAATATATAGACGGAACCCGACCGACAAGGATAGATCGTTCACGCGGTATTTCTGCTTTTTTTACAGGAAGCGATTATCATATGTGTGATTCCTTTTTTTGATAGAAACTTGTTTTTTAACTTTTTTTATTTATTGATAAGCTATCAAAACCATGGATGTTTTTTTTTATTGTATAAAGACCGTTTACGTCATTTCATGAAAGTTTTAATAGCTGCTAAACGTTTGACACAGAAACCCTATTTTTAGCTCTCAAAACACAAATTTTTTGCAACATTTTTCCTCCCTTACGTTTTTTTTGTTCATCAATAAACAATACAAAACAACAACGTGGTCTAACCCCCTTTTTCCTCTCTTGGCATTGAAAAGAAAGAAGCAAAGGGTCCCAGAACAAAAAACATTTCTTTTTTCTTCTCGAAGGAAAAAAAACTAAAATAGAGCCCCTCCAGTTTGTTTAAAAAAATTTTATTTTAAGGGATCATAGATTAACTTCATCATCATTTTTCCCTTCTTCAATGTTGCCAGCCAGCTGCAGCTTCAGTCTTTTTTTTTTCTTTATTTCTCTGTCATTTTTCAAAGTGGACTCTATTTTTTCAATGTTTCAAATTTGTTCGTTTTTTTCTTCTTTTCTTTGCTTCCAAAGAAGTTGGGCCCCATTCTTTCATATTTCTTTTTTGCTAAAAGCTTTTGAAAAAAAGACAGAGAAGAATGGAACAAAAAAAGAGAGGCCTGACAAATGTGATCTCTGTAAAAAATGCATGTGTTCCATTCTTTGTAAAAAAGAAGAAAAATGGAAAAAATCTTGTTAGCTTTCGCCTGCATCTCTTCTGGAAAATTCTTCTTTGCAACAGCTTTTTTAGTTAGCTAATTTTATGGATCAAAAATCATAGTATAGAGCTTTAAAAAAATGCCAAGAAAAGTGAGCCATTTAGTATTATTTTTCTTAAAGGAATGCTTAATAAGGCTTATGACGATATATGTATTTTACCTTATTTTAAACAAAAGAGCTCATATAATTTTTGGTGTCTTACCTTTTTTAGATATGCACATGCTACTTGTTTCCGTTGCCTCAGGCAACTTTTTCAGAATTAAAAAACTTTTTGAGTATAAAAAATTTTTTAAAAGTTTTTTTTAACCTTTTAGAGTTAACTGGAAAATTCTATTACAGTCAGATTTATTTTTTGATTTTAAATTAGTCTTCTAAATGTCCATTGAAGATAAAAGCGTACGTTTTTTTTTGTAATTGTATTTTTTTTGAAATTGTTTTTTAATTCGTTTTTTCCTTCTCATTTATAGTCGTTTCAATATTAGACATTTGATTTTATATTTCTTGTAACACATTTTCCCCCTTTACTGATCTCTGCAAAATGAACGTCTTTTTGACATTGGAAAAAATGATTATTCTTGGATGGCTGCAAAAAATGTTATTGCTTCTTTTTATAGCTGGCTTCATGAACCATAAAAAGCTTCGATATGGAAAAAGACTTGTATTAAAGAATAAAAGTTAACAGCTACAAGACTAAAATTTCACATTATTTTTTATTGATTATTTTTTTTTTGATTTTTACTTTATCACTTTGATTATCGTTTTTTTTCTTCTTTGTTACAGCTAAAAAAGACTCCAATCATCTGTCAAAATGGTTAACATCTTTTCTTCTTCCCCTAAAGCGGCCAAACACCACCCTTTTTTCAATCTGTTGTCACCTCTTTCTTTTTGCTTATCTTGTTTTTTCCAAGGACTTCTTCAAAGCAAATAAAAAGCTCCCCCCCCCCCCCTTCTATCAACCTGATTTTTTCTTCTTCCATCCTTTTTGCCTTAAAAACTTTATATAAGCTTTCGCCTGAAAAATAAAAACTTTCATTTTTGATCTAAAAAAAGTTATGTTTCTCATCAATTTTTTTCTATTGAATAATGTTTTTAATTTTTCGTGTGAAAAAAATGTAGAATTCATGTGATCTTTATTTTTTCACGCTATTTTATTTGTATAAAAAATATTTATTCCATTATAATTGAGCCCATTTTTTGATATTATTTTTTAACAAAGCTGTTATTTCGGTAAAAAAAGTAGAATCGATGATAGACGTTGTGCAAATATTTGAAATCGTTTCCTTTTATAGAAAAGTGTTTAAAAAATACAAAAGTAATTAGAATTTGATCTCGTTTCGCAATTTTTAATAGTCAGTAAAAACTTTGTTGAAGGAACGAATTTTATAGCGTATGATTTTTTTCAAATACTTTAAAGTGCATCCAAAAAAAACTATAAAAATTCAAACCCATTTGCGTTTTTTATTTTTTAAAAATTCCAACCCCTTCTTTCCCAAACTATTCCTTTGCTTCATTTTTTCTATTCTACATTTTTGGCGGAATTTTTCATTTTTTTACTTTGTTATTGCTTTTTTTATTTCTCATTGTTTCCCTCTCTTTTTTCCCTGTTTTATTTTCTCCATCTTTGCCCTTTTATCTTGACATTTTTCCAGCAACCTGTTGTTTGCTAAAATATTAGTCAGAAGACTGCTCCTTCTTTCTTCCTTCCTTCTTTCTGTCTTCTATTTTTTATTCAACCAATCAAAAAAAAGAACTAAAAACCAAAGCGATGTTTCATTCTTTTTTTTCTACTTGCAATTTAAAAATGCTTTTGCCAAATCTTTCTCATCAACTCTGCCTATTTATATTATTATTAAAATTAATTGATAAACTTAAAAATTATATATTTTAAAAGATTAAAAAGCAAACTTTGCAATTTTTTTCATTACAAATGTTTCAAGGCCATAACTTTCTTTTTTTTCTTTCAAAAAATGCATGTGTCTCTCTTTCACTTTTTTGCCTGCGACTTTAAAATGGCGCCCTCGAAATTCACAAAGTATTCAACTCTTTTTGTCTGTCATTTTTTTTCAATTTTTTTTAAAGGTTCATAGATTACGTAAAAATGTAAAAAAGCGCTTTTGGTCGTTATTTTTTTTGTTGTCTTTTTTTCTCCATTTTTCCGTGACTCAAAAAAATGTCTTTTTTAGTTTCTCTCTCTTTTTTGGCGCTCCATTTTTAATATTAAAAACGGTTCAAATAGCAGTAAAAATGGGGGGGGGGGAATGTTTCTCATTTTTTTAAACAACAAATAAACCACGTGAGTGAAACAACAGCAGCAGCAGAAACATTTTGCTTTAAGCTTTCACTTTTTTCGGAGAAAAATTGCAAAAAACGCTTTTTCCTATCGCTTCATTGCCCCTCTTTTTTCGCGTTCGCCTACATTTTAACAGCCATAAAAGTTTTTAAAAATTTTATCCGAATTACTTTCCTAGAAAAGGCTTTAACAATCGTGCAATGTGACCAAAATTCGCTTCTCTACAAATTTTTCCCATTTACAAAAATATTATATTTAATACAAATTTTGTGTTTTTTGTAAAAAGGAGCTTTGAACTCTTACTCAGAATTTTTGCAGTACGAAAAGTTTTCGTTTCACCAAAAGGGGTGTTAAAACATATATTATATTAAATATAATGCCACAGAGAATTCGAGAAATTACTTGCTGCCTTTTTTTCATGTTTTCTTTGATGCAATTAAAAAAATTTAAATTAAGTTATATGTTTCTTGGAAGAAAGGTTTAAGATGAATTAGGATTTATTTTGTTTTTATTAAATGTGTTTCTTTTTCATTGCACGTGGTTTTTACTTTTTTGCTTTAAATGAGTGTTTGTTTTTTTGTCGACTCCCATGAATAATTGGAATTAAATTTTTAAAAATGTAAACATTTCTAACAATAATATTTCATCAATTGATACACATTGGAATGTTTATTTGATCAAGCTTGAAAAGATTTTAGAATGGATGAGCGTGGGGTATTTTTAGAGGTGTTTGAATGAATGGGGGATATATATTTGTAAATAAAAAAAACATCTTATTTCCTTTCATTTTGGTTGAGATGAGCGATTTCGAGGTTTAAAACTGTGGAACGGAAAAGTTAAATCTGTAACATGTAATTGGCTGTGATGAATAGTATTAATGCTGGGTGAAAAATCAAAAAATAGATTTTTATAGAAGAACGTTCTGTTTTTTTGTTATTACTATATTTGACTTTTTTATAATATTATAAATAGCTTTTATGTCATTCTCGACTTCATTCAGTCGTCATTCATAACTTTATTTGTTTGTTTTTTTACTCATCATCAATTCATCCGAATTTTTTTACTTTAGAAAAAAAACACTCTTTGCAAAACTGCCGTTTTCAGCAAAAACCACGAGACCGCTTCTAAGGACATATATAATTTTTTCTTCAAAATATACGTATACCTTTTTCTTACTTTAAATTCAAAAAAAAGATTTTAATAAAATATTCAGAAATTCAAAGATTAGAAACCCAAAAAAATTTGGTTTTTCATAGATTAATAAGCATAAAAAATTTTTGTAGCTTGGTTCTAGAACTTTAATTTGGATTATCATCTTGCATTCTATTTTTGAAAAATGCAGGTGCATTTTTATTTTGTTTTAAAAGGATAGACTGTAAAAAGAGTCAACGTTTAAATTTAATTTGTATTTTAACTTTCAAAAAAAAATGCGATTTTAGAGGTGAGGTCGACTTTAATCAAAGTAAATTACTACAATTTTCTATTTTTAAACATACATTAAAATTGCTCTTATTTAATATTGGCAAAGTATCAAAAAACATTGTTATCTCTTTTGCATTTTTTTCTTTTTTTTTAAAACGTAGTTTCAAAACAGATACTGCAAATTTTTATGACGTTTTGGTAAAAAGTTAAACTTTAGCAGATGAGTCAAAAATTAAAAATGTTTAAAAAAATTTTCGTTCCCTCCATAAAATATTAAAACAGTTTACACAATTGCTGCCTCAATGTTAAAAAATTAAAAATCATTCCTTTTGCGTTTGTAATTTTTGCAACAAAAAAATTTCCATTTTAATTTAATAAACATTGCTGTCCTCGAATGAGATTGAATTAAAACACAAATAATTTTGCACTTTTCCTTTCCGCTTTTTTTCTGTGTTCAACAAAGTCACGGATTCAAAAAAATGAGAAAAAATAAACAACGAAGCGTTTCTGTGAAAAGAAAAATCACTGATTGCTGAACATTGATCTCTTGAAAGGAGAGGAAGGGGAATGAATGTCATTGTAGTTATATTTTATGCGGACATTTTTTGGACGTCTGTTTTTTTGTGTTTTCATTGTTCATATTTTTTATTATATTTGAATTCAATTGGATGTTTCTTGGTTTTTTGCACATATAAAATTTGTAAAAGCCGAGCAAAGATTGACCTTTACAAACCAGAATCATCTGGATTTTACAATTTTTAAACCCTTTTTTCGCTGATCACTTTTACTTTCTAAATTCATTTTCTTTCTTTTGGCATTTTCAATGTTTCAAAAAAGTTGCAAAAAGTTAAGCTCCCCCTTTTTTCTTTCTTTTTCTTAGAAATAAAAAAAAATAAAACGTGCTTTTCAAAAGAAAAAAAGAATGACCAACTGAAACACCAGGATTTTAGTTGTTTTCTTCCATCATTAATGAATGACTGTTTTTTTTTCTCTCTCATATCCTCTTCAAAGATTTTTTTCTACGTCATTTTTTAGGTTTTCAATCATTTTATTTTTTCCGAAAAATATAAAAAACCAAAAAGATTATATTTTTTGACGAAATTATCTAGTTTTAATTATCACATTTAATACAAATAAAAAAATGGGTGGTAATTATATGTATATTTATAAAAAGGAGGAGTAAATACGTGATAATTGTCATATAAAAATTTTTTTCGTTGATATGAACAAGGGATTATTGTAGCTGGAGATGAATTTTTACATATAGCCGTGTGAAAATCACAAATGTCTTTCTAACGGAAAATGGATCATGGCAAAATCCTTGAACAATTTTTTTCGTAATGGGTTTTGAATGGGTGACCTAAATAATTGGAAAACAGGGGGCGGAGTATTGAGCAAAAGGCAATTGGTTGAAGATGGTTGATAGAAAATGTTTAAAAGGAACTGTATCGAATCAAATTTTGAGGAAAAGGTGATTTTTGAAAGTAATAAAAAGGTTTGTGCAGTTTTAAAAGAATTTTCGTTTTCTTTTTTTTAAATTCTTAATTTTACGGTATATACGTGTGCTTTATGCGATAATTATTTTTTTATCTTTCTTTTTTATTTTTTGGGTATACAAAAATACTGATAATCAAATTTAATGATTGCCAGTCTGTCACTTTATTTCACTTTTTTTTAAAAAATCGTTGATGTTTTTTGATGTTTTAAATTTTTTCATAAAAGATCAAAAAGCACGCAATAAATTTAAAAGTGAGGTGAAAAACACACCGAAATATATGATACAAAGGTAACACTAAAATTTCTGCTCACCTTTTTTATGTCACTTTTCAAAAATGAAGCCCTCTTTTTTTCGATTAAATTTTGCGAGTTAGTTTTTTTCTTGCTTTTAAATGGTCCATTTTTTGCAATTCGTTCGATGATATTTTTATCTTTGAAAAATCACAATGATTGTATTTATGTTTACAGTATTCTTTTGATAATAATCTATCGAGATAAATCTTTTTATTTGTTTGAACGTTAAACTTCCGCCGACGCATTAATGAATTTTACATTTATGCAATCTGTTTCTGGACTAGCTTTTATATTTTTTAAACATCTTTTTTTTCAAATAAACGTGGTAATCGAAAGTCCGTCAATTTCGAGTGATCTCTGTTTTAAAACCTTTGAATTTAACCAAAAAATGGGGCATTTTTTGAGAGAAAATAAGATTTAACACAAAAAAAAAAACAAATTTGGTTGATATTCCTATTTTTGGTTGAAAAAGGCTTGTCACGCCATTATTTCTAAAGGTTGTGGGCGAGCAATAATAATAATAATTGTATAGTATTGAAATGTAAGTAATAAAAAGTAATTTTTTGTGCCAAATTTGGTGTCTCGAGAAAAGCGAGTTTTTATAAGATAAAAAAGGCTTAATCCTATGATTAGCCTTTAGCCTTTTTTTGTTTTATAAGCTTGGAATAAACTTTTAAATTGTACTTTTTTACGGAGTAATTTTGCAAAGTAATTTATAGGTATTATACATTTTTGTTATACAGCTTAAAAGCTTTTCTTTCAGTGGTGGCAACCGTCTTCATCCATTTTCCTACCCCATTCAGACTTTTCATTTTTTAAAAATCATGAAAAATTATTGATTTATACTTGCCTGTTCTTTTTTGTTGAAACGCATAAAACCGGTCTAGATTTTATAGTTTTATATTTCTGATTCGACTTCTGCTAGAAAGATGTTTTACGCTAAAAAAAGAAATCAATTTAAAAGTTAAAATTCTTCTGTTGTTACAAAGAAATTCTAAAGTAACAAAATTAATCTTATTTATATTATAAAAATGGATTAATCTTTTTTATTGGTTTTTTGGCACATGCTTAAATATTCTATAGCCTTTTTTTGCTTTCAAATTAAAATGCCAATGGCATTGACTTTTTTTGAATAATTTGCTCTTCGTTCATTCCTTGTCTTTCTTCCAAATGAAAGTTGTCGCATCCCGGCACAAAATAATAGCATGAGTTTGAAACAAAAAAAAAGCTGAATGAAAAAAAACGTTTTTGCGCCATTCTTGGAAGCGTTTCACTTTTAAATGCTAAAAAGCCACAGGCATTTCTTTTTTTTGCGTTCTTTAAATTCCAAGTGCGTTAGTAATATAATTCAGTGCCAGGCAGGCAGACACATGTGATAATCATAGTCATGTTATTATTAATGTCATGCTATGCATGCCATGGCATCTGAACATTGAACATTTTTGGTAATACTTCATAATTCTAACGGCTTTATAATATTCGTTTCGTAAAACTTTTTTTTAATTTTTGAACTTTTTCATGTAAAAACAGCCAAAAAAAAAAGAAAATGGAGAGGCAGCAATTGTGGAGAGTTAAACGTTTGATAAAAATTGCCATTCATTAAAAATTTAATACTGCAGAAATTTTTTTATATTGTACTACCTGGCACTTTTTTCTTGTCATGCCATTTCCATTTATAATTTTTTTTCATACAACATTTAAATGCACTTTTACCCTAGTTTTTTTTATTACTTTTCATTATTTTCTTTTGAATTTTTCCCCAACAGCAGGTATGAACTATAGCTTTTTAAAAAAAGATGTAGTTAAATATATCACTTTTTATGACAACATTTTAACGCTTTTTTGAATGTCATAAATTTAAAAGGTTTCTTGGAAGTCATTTTAAAATGATAATAAAAAATTAAAAAAGCGTAATAAATAGTAATTTGTGTAGAATAATTAAAAAGATTAGAAAGGAGTAATTTTTATAGTCAAAATTACTTGATGAATGATGATAAATGTTAATTTAGAACAATCGAACAGAAATGACATGTATATCATGTTTAGCACTTTGTATAACATCTACTTTGAAATTAATATGTTATTAGTGGTCAATAAAAATTAACCTTGTTTTTCAAAATATGTCCAAGAATCTTCATTTTATCCTCATTAAGGGAAACCTTGAAGCAACCAAAAAAAGATTGATAGTGGGACACTTAATTCTGGTCTTCTTTTGCTCTAATTTTGTCATTCTTGAGTCTTCTCTTTTTCTCTTTCTCCTCAATAGCCTCCACTATTTTTTTGCATTCACAATAGAAAATAAAAAAACCAAAGTAAATATTTGTTAGTGATTTTTAGTCCATAAAAAAAATTTTATTTTAAAAACGGATGTTGCGCGATTGCTTCTCCTTTTTTCCTTTGGGAAAAACACCATAGAATGTTCTTACCAATGCTCAGTCTTTCTTTTTTTGTCAATTACTGTTGACATTTTTGATTTAAAGCCATTGAAAAATTTGAAGAAGAAAGAAGTTTTTACTGTTTATGATCCTACCTTACTTTTTTTTTCTTTCTTTTGAAGGACAAACTTTTTTCTTTAAACTGATATAAGTTTTGATCTTTGATGACCAAAAAAAGAAGCCTATTTTTTCTTTTCAAGGAGAAAAATGATAAATTTTAAAAAAGTGTCCTAAAATGGAACAACTGATTAATGAACTTTTTTTGTTCAGTTCTTTTGGGAACATTTTAGTTTTAAGTTTTGTGGATTTTCAGTAAAATATTTGCTATTTTAATGTTCATATTTTATGAATTTTATCTTTTTAATGCCCCCAAAGATTTAAAAATTACAAAACTGTGAGCACAAATGTGACAAATTTTAATGTAAAGTGTCAAAACTATTTTTAGATATTTATAGCGATAAGAATTTGCTTTTTCATAAACGGTGATTAATAGCTAACATTAAAAACGTGACAACTTTTTTTTGCAAATTTCTATTTCAATGTCTCCTTCCTTTTATCTAAAATGTAAAACGGTTTCTAAAAATGAAACATCTCAAGAAAATTCTGCATTCATTGAATGAGAGAAGTGAAAGGGGTGATGACTGATGATGAAAAAAAAAAGAAACGCAGTGAAATGAATTCGTGCGCGATGAGAGACAATTTTTGCAACTAAAAACACGGAGAGAGAGATAGTGACAAACGGCTGCCACTTTGAAAAAAAAGGTATTCTACTGCTGCAACATATACACATTTATTTTCTGTAAGGCTGTGTATCTTTCAAACAGATATTTTTGAGGAAGCCTTTGGAGAGTGTTAGCAACACGCTGGCAGGCAGGGTGGTGGCAGTAGAGTAGAAGAAAAGAGACTTTTTTTGCTTTTTTTGATGTTCAGTAGATGACAGACTACTGCCATCCAATTTTTTTTTATTTTTTACTGGACGTATACGCAACAACCACCCGATTGACTGGTAAGCAGTCGAGCTCCGTCAGTCAGCGTGTTGCTGCAAGCAGGCAGGCAACAGCCAGCATCAATAGTTTTTTTCCCCCACACACAATGATGCGTTAAGCAATATCAGAGTTTTTTCTTTCTTTTTTTGCTTTTATCGGATTCGTTTTTTTGGTTGGTTTTAAAGTTATTTTTTGCGCTTTTTTTCTTTGAAAGTTACTTGCATTTTTTTTCTGCATCCTTTTTAAGTTCCTTCTTTTTAGGGAAGCTCTCGAAATTTCTACGTTTTTTATTTTCGGTAAAAATTAAATTTGTCCGTTTTTCACGTCTGCCTTTTTTTTCTTTTACTTCTTACCAAGAAACCGTTTTGCAGTCTTTTTTTATTCTCATTTCTTTTAAACTATTAATTTTATCTTTCTTAATTACACAATTCCGTTCTATCATTAAAACACTCATCAACGAAGGAAAAAAAGGAAGAAAAAGAAATAGAAATACATTAACTTTCATAAAGCGACCTTTGGTTTTTTCTTCTTTTTCCCCCAAAGAGTAGTAAAATGCAGCCAGCAAGCATGTGGTTTTTTTTCTTGCATCTTTCTTCTATCTTTAAAATATAAAAGAATTTTTTGACCTTAAGCTTTTAATTTTGTTTTAATCTTTGTAAGCTTTACAAAATTCAATGTTTTAAATTAATTTTTCTTTCTTTGCGTTTTACGTGTTTCAAATATAAAAAATGTCTTTGAAAAGATTTTAATGAAATTTTTTAATGACGCGTAGGGAATATCTCTATAGATAAAAAGAAGGATTATAGGGATGAAAGCACATTAATGGTGGTAGAAGCTGTAGTTTCTTTTTTTGTTTCTGGTAGCTTTTGATATAACACAGACAATTTTTTTTGCATTAAGCTATAATCTTTTTTGTTGCAAATGGAATTTTCTATTTGGAAAACGCCATATAAAAATGCAATATGACAATTTTCATTTATCAAAGTGCACATTCTTCCATTACAGTAATTTTTTTCAATCCGCAGATTGAAAAAAAGAATAATTTTCATTGGCAAATTTTTCGAGGTCATCCAAAAAAATCTTTACCACATTTCATTTTTTTGTTCAATCGGGAAGTTTTTCTTTTCTTTTCACGTTTAATAAAAAAATGCTTAAAAAAGCAAACATTGGTTTTAAAAAAAAAGTTCTCTGCGGCCGAAAAAAGAAATTCTTTTTTTGCGTTTTTTTTTGTTCGTGTAAAGTCGGTTTTTAGCGAGTCTTATGACATTCTTTCGTTCGTTCGTTTTCATTTTTTTCACGTGTCCAACCATCAATTTTATGACTGATAAAAAAAATATCGATTTTAAACTTTTTCTCTTTGCAGGACATTTTGAAATTGAAAATTAAAGCAAAAGAAACACAGAAAAAGAAAACGCAACTACTCTTAATTGAAAAAGAGTTATTTTATTAATTTTTCTTGTTAAAAGAAAAAGAGCAGCAACACTTTTTTTTCTGTGTATGTGATTAAAGTTTAATTTTGTGTTGTCGTCGTTGTATTTAACTTCAAAAAAAATTTCATCTTACGTAACCTTGACAACTTTTTTTTCTTAATTATTTCTTTGGAAAGAAAAAAGGAAAAAAGTCAAAGTTACTTATTTCATTTTTTTGAATCAAAAATTTTAAAACAAGTAGTGTTTTTATATTTCTTTATTCATTCATTACTATCGACTAAATTTGTCGATAAATTAAAATTTTATAATCACGACGAATAACGTACTTCAACATCTTTCTTCTTCAACAACTTCTTCAACCCCAACAACTCAAACACAGCATTGGTATAATCAACAAAAAGTTGCAAACGTTGCAACTTCATCTGTAATACCGTCTTCACAACAACAGATAAATACAAAATTAATACCTTATTCAAATAATTTAATAACAATGTCAACAACATCTGCAGAAATTATACCAGAATATGGTACAACATATTTACCAATGAATAATAAAAATACTACAACAATGTATATTAATGGTCCATCAGTTTCTACACCGCAAACCGTTACACATCAATTACCAAATGGTTATGCAACAACAACAAATGGTTATTCAGCTGCTCCAGAATTTACAAATTTAACCCCATTAATGTCTGGTCCACTTCCACCAACTTCACAATTTACTGCGCAACAAATTCTTTCAAATACTTCATTTTTAAATGACCACAGTAATCCCTCATCGGCTTCATCCTCTCGAACAAAGTTACAAAATATTGGTTTAGGGGAAGATTCTGGAATTTCTTCGCATAATGGTTCATTGCTTATGTCCACAGCAGGCCTACCACAGATGAATGGATTTGGCTCCCCACAAATGGAAACTAAATTAGAAGATGATCTTGATGCAATGCCTCGAGATCGTTGCAATACATGGCCACTTCGTCGTCCAACATTAGATATTAATGCACAAACTTCTCCATTAATTCATGATAGAATACCAGAAGAAGAAACGTATGTTTTATCTTAAATATAATTTGTTTGAGATTATTTTTGTTAAAATTTGGTCAAGCTTTTTTAACAGCGACAAAAACATTTGTACCATTTGGTGTCCTAAAGATTCAAATGTCCTCAAACAAAAAAATCTTATCAGTTTTTTGTGTATTTTAACCAAAAAACTTTATTTTTTTCAGTATCTATGACTCTTCTGAAAATCTTTCACAATCTGGTATGTTGGGACCTGGTGATATTCAATCAAATAATGGATTTTCAAATGAGTAAGTTTAAATAATTTTTGCAAACTAATTAATAATATTTCTTTTTGTTTAGCTTTGTACAGATTGGATCACCAGATGATTTGTCACAGGATGGTGGAAATGATTCACCAAATTCATCAGCAAAAAAAGCTACAACTCGCCGAAATGCATGGGGAAATATGTCATATGCAGATTTAATAACTCAAGCAATCCTAAATTCCCCTGAAAAGCGTTTAACCCTTTCACAAGTTTATGAATGGATGGTCCAAAATGTCCCATATTTTCGTGATAAAGGTGATTCTAATTCTTCTGCTGGTTGGAAAGTAAGTTTTTCTTCTTTTGTTAAAAAAACTTTTTTTTGTCAAACGGAAACAAAAACGGAAATCAGTGTAAAGTTTTTTATTTTATTTTCATATATTGTGTGTGTGGTGTTAATCATTGAACCTTTAAAAAGGAGAAAAAAAATTGTATAAAAAAGCTTAATTGAGTTTATTTAGATTAGTGTTACAAAGATCATGACGTTTTTTTATATTTCTCATTTCGATGAAAGCTTTAAACATTTAAGTTATAAGAAAAAAAACATTGGAAAGCAATTATAGTTTTGTTTTTAATAATATAGTAAAAAAAAATTTCTCAAAAAGCATAAATGTTGAAAAAAATGTCTGAGAAGGGTTACAATAGAAATTAAAATGCATTTTTATGAGTTTTGTTTCAAAGGTAATCAATAATATTGTTTAACATAAAGATAGAAAAAATCAACATCTTTTTTGTCTTTTTATTGAAAATACCCAATTTAAAAAACTCAAAAGAAGACGAAAAATCTCTGTCTGTCGATATTAGCATAAAAAGCCGACGGGTGTCAATACTCTCAAATTACAATTTACAACAAGAAGCGACAAGCCAGTCAGCCGGAAGCAAGGTCACCACTCTTCTGCTCTTCATTTTTGGCTCATTCTTTTAGAAAAAAAGATCTCTCTCTCTCTTTTTTGTCGTCTGTCCGATATCTCCATTTTTTTAATAACGATTGACAGTTGAATACTTATATGAGTTTGTCACTTTTCGGCCATTGACCAGTTACATTCTGAAAAGAAAAAAACGAAGAAAGATGAATACTTTTTGTATGCCATCGAAAAAAAGCCCGAATTAACTGACCCGAGAAGTATCTCCCTCTGTCTTTTTTTTCTGAACCGAACCATTTTTTTGCTGCTGCATTTTTTTCAGTGCTCTTAAATCGATTTTACCGCATTTTTTGTGGTGACATTTTGCAGCAAAAAAAGAGCTAAAATTTTTGGTGCGCAAAACTAAAACTTATTTGAATTCCAAATTGTTTTATATTACTTTCTCGTGTTTAAATCTCTTATTTAGTATTGTGTCTTACTTTTTGAAGTCTTTGATAATTAGATGAAGAAAAGTATGGAATCAATTGATGATAACTTTTTTGCACAACCACGTGAAAGATGCCATACATGGCCAATGCCACAATATCCTGGTTCAATAATTTCTTCACAATCTTCAACTCCATATCATTCACCTCTATCATCAGGATTTCCATCAACTTCATCTATCAATAATAGTAATAATAATATTCATCATGGACCTCTTCCATCAATAAGTTATTTTTGTGGTGGTGGTGGACAACAACATCAAAATATTCAACAGCCTGCTGTATTATCATTGCCATATAATTTCCAACAGCAACGACAATATCCTTCAACAAATTCCGGTTATAATTTTGTTAACTTTAATATTTCAAATCAAAATAGCTGTAATAATAATGCTGTTATTAGCAACAATAAAATTATTATACCAAAGAAAGAAATACGAACTTCTCCAACAAAATCAAATATTAGTCAAGAAATTCCATGTGATCCTGCTCCATCATCTGTTGGTCCACCACCTTCATCATCGCCATCAATTCTTCGAGAATCTCAAGAATTTCCTTCAACAACTCAATCACCTGAAAAACCAAAGAGAAAAAGAATTCGAAAAAAGGATCCAAATCATGTAACACAAAAGAAGCCAAATGCATGGGGTGAAGAAAGTTATTCTGATTTAATTATGAAAGCTTTGGAAGCTGCACCAGATGGAAGAATGAAATTAAATGAAATTTATCAATGGTTTATTGATAATGTTAAATATTTTAGTGAAAGAGCTGGTCAAGAAGAAGCTTCTGGTTGGAAGGTATAAATAATAATTAAAAAATAATACATTGATTTCCGTTTTTTGGGAGCTTTTTGAGATATAAATAGGTTATAGAAGACTTTTCTAACCCTTATTGTTTTTTAGAATTCAATTAGACACAATTTATCACTTCATTCAAGATTTATGAGAATTCAAAATGAAGGTGCTGGAAAATCATCATGGTGGGTTATAAATCCTGATGCAAAACCTGGTCGAAATCCAAGAAGACGTGCACAAACAATGGAATCAACAACAAAAGCAAAACTTGAACGATCCCGTCGTGGTGCAAGAAAACGCATTGAAATGGGTGCCCTTCGTTCTGGTGGCTCTTCTGCAATTGGTTCTACAGCATCAATTGTATCACATGAAATTTTCAATGATTTGGATGATCCATTAAATTCAAATTTTGATACATTCCGTGGTCGAACGCATTCATATCTTTCAACAATTGGTAATACAACAAGAATTTCTCCAACTGTTGATCGATTTGATGAATTTGATTTTCCACCATGGGGTGAACAGCAACGTTCATCAAATCCAGAAGTCAATGAAATTATGGGACGAACTGGTGATGTAAGAGATTTTATATTTTTTTTATAAAGCGAGATTTATTTTTATCATTTTTAGATTCGATTGGAGAATAATGGATCAGATTTTAAAACAGATTTTCGTGGAATTCCAACAACTGATTCTAGTACTTTGCTTGGAGGTAAATTTATTTTACACAACATATTTATTTTTCATAATTCTTATTTATTAAATTTAAGATTTCCCTGGTCCAAAACTTGAATTTGATGATCCACCACCATATCAAGAATTGAATCCACTTCGACCACCAATGCCAATGCAACAACCAATGATGAGAACATCATTTAATCCTCAACGAACACAACAAATGAGAATGACAAAGTAAGATTTTTAAGATACTTTAATGACTTTTATTACATTTTTTTTTCAGTCAACCAAATGGATATTATGTTCCACCACCTGGATATAATAATCAACCAATGATGGCACCTCCACAACAATTAAATCAACAACAACAATGGACACCAATGAATGGTGGATATTCACAAATGTCTGGACTTCATACACCAAATGGACAAAATTCACAAATGTTTGAACATCATCAACAAAATCAATTACCAATGGATTTGGAAGGTCTTACATTACCTGATACAATGGAATTTGGTTCAGATGTTGAAACAATTCTTCGACATGAATTATCACAAACTCAAGATCAACAAATTCATTTTGATTTGTAAATTTTTTTTCTCATTAGTTTTTACTTTTTGTTCTAAGAAAGACAAAACAAAAGTCTTCAAAGTTTTACACTGCGATGGCACTTTTAAAACAGGGTTCTTTTTTTGATTTCTTTAGTTTTTAATCTTTAATTTTATTTTTTCTTTGAATAAAGGTTATTTTTGGTACAAAAAGTTTTTGAAATGTGCAATCGAATTTTTGTGGCAGGAATAACCTTTTTTCAAATTTTAATTTTGTAGGTGGTCTTGTTTTTTGGAAACCACAAATGTTTTGTATAATCATTTTTTTGCAAATATTATTTTTTTGTTTACATTTAAAAAGAAGCTTAGACTAAAATATTGTAACATTAATTTTATCATTTTTTGTATGTGTGGTTTTCTTGGGTCTTCAACGGAAATATTGTAAAATTAATCCGGTAAAACATTCTTATTTTCATTCAGCGATTTTCCTTTTTTATATAACTTTTTTTATCTTTGTATTTTTTATTACAACCAAAAATCGCCTCAAAAAATGAATATTTACTTTAAAACTTTTTATATTTTTTTTGAATGTACAGTACTACTTTTTTCTTAAATAATTACCCTATGATAAATTTGAAAAAGAAACTACTGTTTTGGGAAGCGAAAAGCAAGTTAAAACTATTTTTGTACAAAATCCTTTATTACTTTTTTCCGCTTATTTTAAATCGCAGTTTTATAAATATAAGCAAATTTTTTGAAAAAATGTTTTAGCTTTTGTTTTGTTTCAATTTTATGAAACCAATTTTTTATGTAATGTTTTTTTTGTTCTTCTTTTGGTCTCATTTTTTGTTTTTACCTGGTTTATTCTTCTTTTCTTTTTTTTATTGAAATGTATGCCGTTTTTTTAATTAAAAAGTTATTATTAAATGTATATATTAAAAATAAAAATATTGAAATTAATTTTTGGACGTAAAAAAAATGCTTGTAAAATAAAAGTTATGTATGTAAGAACAAATCTTATGACTCATAAATTAAGTAAATTAAAGGTTTTCCATTAATCGTTTTTGATTTTCAAAAGCTCTTTTTGCATTTTGTTTCAATTCTTTAACCCTTTCTGCTGAACTTTCATGACCAAATTCAAAGCGAAAACAAGAAAACGGCGCAGCATTTGTCTAAAAATGTTTATTAAACCGAGATTATAAAAATCATATTGGCATACTTTTAAAAACTGATGAAAATCAACTGGATCGAAAATGTAATTGAGTGAAACAGTAACAAATTTTATAAATTTATTTTGGAATTCTAATTCAGAAAGAATTGGTGCAGTTTTTGATTTGAAGAGACAATTGACACTAAAAAATCAAGTTTATTGTATGATGTTCATGAGATTAGCTATATTTTTAGCACTTTGCACTTACTCAAAATATCTTATTTTTGGAAGCAGTTTTAACATCTCCAATAATGGCATTTCTTCATCGTCTTCATTTTTGATAAGAGTATTATGTAATTTAAGCTTTTCAACATTTCCATGTCCAATTAAAAATTTTAATTCATTTTCTGTCAATTTTTGTTCATAAATAGTTATAAATTCGGCTTTACATTTGTAAATACATTTTCTAATTAAATTTGATAGCATCATTGGATTTCTGTGAATAACTTTTAATGTTGTAGCAATATGCAAATTTTTTCGATAAACTGGAAGAAATGAATTTGCAGAAATGAAAATGGAATCTTTCACGGCGAGAGAAGTTGAAGAACAATCGGGTGAAATATTATCAAAAGTAAATTGGTAACAAATAATTTGAGGTTGAATGGCAAAAAAGTATTTACATGATTGATGAAGTTTTTTTAAAATATAAGAATTTGCATTACATCTGATATATCGAATTAAGGGAGATGGCGTGGACCACGATTGTGGTTGAGATATGAAGATACCAAACTCTGTGATATATTCTGGATATTCTGGAAATGGATCCTCGTCTCCTCGATCAATGTTAACAGGATATTCTTCGATTGGGTCTTTAGTTTCAAAGTTATATCGATTTTTCCATTTTACCAAAACTGGACCATGCTCTGCTACAGCATGTTTATATTCATGCAACATTTCATCATCATCCAATTTCTGTGATGTTGATCAAAAAAATCATCACCGCGAACCGTAATCTTATTAACCAATATTCCATTGGCATTAAATAATTATCAGAAAAATCATCCAACAGTTTATGCTTTTCTTTCACCTCTTTTACGGATGCGTATTTTGATTGAAGCTGTAACAAAGCTTGCTTGTATTTAGAACTATGACGATGATATCCGGAACGGGGTGGCAACATTTTAATCTGTAATTAATATATTATAAAATCTATGAAACACAATAAAAAACATATAATATAAAATAAAACAATATTACGGCAGATTTCAAAAGTTTTGGATAAACTACACTTTTATAAAATGTTTTGTATATTTCAAAATTAAATCATACGGCAATAAAATTTACCACAATTACTAGTATAAGCACACGAATGTCATTTTGACAAGCTGCAAAATCATCGGACTACGTCTCGAAATATGCTAAATTTTAAGAAAAAGTAATATTCCCAAAACTTTTGAGCGCTACTGTAAGTTTGTTTTTTTTCAAATTTGTAAATACAGCTAAAACAGAAATATGTAAAATGATTAGTTTTACAAATTCTATTAGTTTTTATATACATTTTTGAACGTTTTTTATACGTTTCTCCAATCAGATGATCATCATCTTATCAGTAAGCAAATAACTTTTACGACGAATTGATTTTGCGACGGAAAAATAACGGAAATAATTGACTCATATTTACCATTCTCTTATCAAACATTTTTTTATAAAATTTGGAAAACGTTTACATTTTTCAAAAAATCCATGATTATTATGAAACAACAATAAAAATGGTAAAAATCATATTTCGAAATCATGCAATAGAAATTACTTTATTGCATTTTCTATGTTTACCATTTTAATAATTGAATAAAGGTATTATTTGTTCTTTTTGTTTGTGTCTTGTTTTTTTGCGTTATAGTTTTGTTTATATATTTTTTAATTTGTTCACATAAACAATTAAAAAGGCGTTCTTAAAAAATTTTTTGCTCGATGTCAAAACAATAATTAAATAGGTTGATTGGAGACAAATTGTTTGAGGGCATAATACGTTTGTGGAGCTTTCCACCCGGGTGCCATATGACCCGCACCACGAATTGTAATAAATGTCAAGCCTTCGTAAACAGTCTGGAATCCGGCTGTTTGGTCATTAAATTCCCATAAAGTCTGTTCTTTTTTGATTTGAAGACCAAGTTGTGAAACGAATTTTTGTCCATGCATGAAATTACAAACCATATCAACATCACCATAATAAAGCAAAATTGGAACTTTTGCTTCAAGAATTTTTTTAAAAAAGGTTGTCATATCATTATATTGTCTTTGATATCCAACACCTGAACATTCTTCCCATTCTGGTAAATCTTTAAGGATATGAAGAGCTCGACGAACATATGGTAGATTCATATATGATGTTATTTGAGTATCTTCCATGCAAGGGTCTTTATTAGTTTTTAATCCACCTTTGAAAAATTGAAATTGTTTTGGAACAAGTTTTTCTTGATACGCATAAAATCTTCTTGAATTGTGTTTTGAATTTGGATCACATATATCATAAATATTATATGGGTTTAAGCCATAGTTGTTATTTTCAACGCTACCAATAATACGATAGCATTTTCCTGTTACATTTGAAAAATCACATGTTTCAATGCATCCATCACAACAATCTTTTTGAATTTGATTCCAAAGTGTTTCACCAATCATTCCATGATAATACATGAAAGGTAAAGTTGTTTCACTCGAAAGTTTATCACTTAATAGACCATTTCCGATTGCCATTCCACCAAAGTTTATTGCATAATCATTTTGTCCATTAATGATTTGTGATGCTAACATTGGCAAATAAATTCCTCCATCTAAAAAATTAATTCTTGAACATCAAACGAGTTGAATATAGCTTGATACAGAAGTTTCAGAATTATATAAATGTTGTGGTTGACAAAAAATTTTTAAATCCATCCTTATTTGCAGGAGCAACGAAAAAACTTACATGATTCACCGGTAATGAAAGTTGAATGATTTCGAAAACTACGATGTCGCATAAAAAATTGTTTTATTCCTTCATAGTTTTCTATAGCAGTCTAAAAGTGTTTTTATAATTTTGTATTAAAAGCTTTATTTTAACATACTTGATCATCATTGGTTGTTGTATTTCCATCTGTGGAAAATGAATAACCAACCCCAGCTGGAGCTTCAATATAAACAACAGAAGCAAATTTATTCCATGCATTTGGATTTTCATGTAAAGTTTTTCCATTTGAATTTATTTCATACGGTCCCATTTCTGTTAACAATCCTAACAATGATGAACATCCAGGACCCCCATTATACCAAAAAATTAACGGGTCATTTGCTGGATCATTTTGAGATTCAACAAACCTATTTTTTGATAGTTAACAAAGCTTTGTATTCATAAAATCTTACCAATAATGAAGAAAATGAGTTTCTGAAACTTGAAGATAACCAGAATAATGTTTGAAATTTATGTTATTCTTTAAACCGGGTAAGCGTTTAATTTCATCATTTCCAAAAACAAATGTTACGGCAAAAACCGCTAAAAATAAAGCAACTATAAGCTGCATTTTGTTTTTGTAGTTTTTACAGAACTCCAAAAAACTACAAAAATTCTTATTTTTAACGTTAATTCAAATGATTATATAGCTTTTTTAAACCATTGAAATTGCTTGAATCATTTCAACGTCCTTTTGTTTCTCTTTTTCAAAGGATTGCTAATTGTAATTGTTTAAATTTGTTTAAAAAATAGCAATTTATTTTCACTATACACATCTGATATTAAATTTTTAAATAGCGTTTTACAAATTTGATAAATGAAAAAATGTTTGAAAGTTACAAAAAGATAAAAATTTCATTCTTTTTACATATAAAATATTTTAATATCCATAACCACGTTTTTCAATCAAACAAGTATATTGTTGTGGTGAAATGGTACCACAAAGCAGTCTTTCATCATTAATAGGCTTTTGAGGATTTTCTTTAAAAATAAATTGATTAAATAAATTTGCAACAAATAAAAATAATTCCATTCTTGCCAAAGATTCACCCAAACATGCACGTTTTCCAACTCCAAATGGCATTAATTCTGGTGGCCAAGAAAAAATGCCATTTTGATCCAAAAATCTTTCTGGTTTAAATTTATATGGATCAGGAAAATATCTTTCATCATAAAGAACAGAAGAGATATGACTAATGATTACGGTATGTTTAGGGATATTATATCCATGAATTTTAACATCTTTAAGAGTACGATGCAAAACATTTGTATTAACTAAATTGCAGAAGCGCTGAGTTTCAGCAATAACTGCATTAATATAGTGAAGGTTTGGTTTATCTGCAACAGTAACCAATCGATCAGAACCAATAATTTTGGAAAGTTCTTCATGGACTTTTGCTTGACATTTTAAATTTTTGATTAAATAAAGGCAAGTCCATGCAGTTGTGTTTGAAGTTGTTTCTTGTCCGGCAATCCATAAATCCCATAAAATTCCATACAATTCTTTGTCACTGTAATTTGGACCTTTTTTAAAAAATATAAACGGTTATTTGCCAAAGCTTACGTAAAATAATGACTTTCACCTTTCAAATTCAATTGATGTTGTTGTCTTAAATAGGCTTCAACATAGTCAACTGGATCAGCGTCTGAATCCGGATCCATTGTTTCTTTTCGTTTTTGAACATTCTCTTTAAAATAATTCCATGTTTTATCACGATTTTTTTGAACGTCATAGTAGACTTTGCGAAAATAAGGAAGAAAACGAAATTTATGTGCTCCACTTTGCATTACAAGTGCTTCAACACGTCCAAGATCTTTCATTGTTGCTCCAATAATCTCTTTTTGGGCATTAAAATCATCTTTTTTGTTCTGAAACAGTTACAGTTAACAATTTTCAACCATATCTTTAAAGCTTACATTATTAAATCTAAATCCAAACAATAATGAATTAATAACCGATCCAACAGCTAAATCAATGTGATCTTGCAAGCTATGATTAATTACACCAGCATTTTTATCCGCTTTTATTGATTCCATCATATAAAAAAATTCATCCAAAATTTTTTCTTGCATTAAATTTTTACCAAAACCAAAATCTCGAAAAACTCTTAATGCAAATCGACGATGTTCTTTCCATGAATCACCTTCTGAAAATATAATTCCATTTTGTCCATGTTTAACAACTTCTAACCATTCCGACATTTGTGCCCTTCCTGCATAAGTATCACCATCTTTGACAAATGTTTCATAAATTGTTTTTGAATCATTTACACAAACAACTGGCATTTCACCAAGCCACACAGTATAAATATTACCAAAAATTTTTGTCCATGTGACATATGGAGTTGGCGGTGGTGAACTTTTAAATGACATGACATTACCGATAATCGGAATTGGCATTGGGCCTAAATTCGTACTCAATTTTATTTATATTTCCTGAAATAAACTTTATTACCTGGCGGCAAATTTCTTCTTTTCCAATAACAATTATAAAATGCTAAAGTCCCAATAAAGATAATCAGTAAATAAAAAATCATTCTTGGATTTAATAAACTTAAATGTGAAACATGTATTTTTTTGTTTTTGATTGAATTCCTTTTATAGACGTTGATTGAGGGGTATGTCAGATAATTAATGATTGATTGATAACTTCAAACAACATTGTGGTTTCATTTTCCTCATTAAAAACAAAAACTACAAAGTGTTTTCTCTTATGTTTTTGAGACTACGTTTATCGAACATGTTGAAGAAGGAAAAATTATTTTTAAATGAATTTATTTTTTCAGTTTTTGCAGTGATTTTAATTCTTCTGTTTGTAAAAAGTAAAAAATTATTATTTTCAGACTTGGAAGGCTTTATTGAACTTTTTGAAAGGCATATTATTTCTCAGTAATAGTTTTCTGCATAATTCTTTTTTTTGGTTGTGGTGTTTATTTTATAAGAATTCCATAGTTTGTGTATCTTTTGATTTTTGATGTTTTTATAACGAATTGTTTTTTATAAAACAATTTGTGATTGAAAAGGTCAATACAATCACCTTTCAACTACTTTGTAAGAAACTAAAATATTTTGCATTTTTATTATAATGATACAAACCAGTTGACATTGTTTGTTAAAAACAGTATCATAAAAACTTATCAAGCACATTTTTAACTTTTTAGTTAGAATAAACCTTAAAATCAGATTTAAGATGAAATTTAGGTTGTTTTCAAATTTTATTCATTCATGACTTATTAATTTAATTTGAATTAAATTTTTGAAGTTTTTAGGGCTATTTGAAATTACAAATCATCAAAAAAACTTGCGCATTTAAATAAGTTACATTAGAAAATAAAAAGATAAAACTAGTTTTTGAAAAAAAAAACTACAACGGAATAATTATTACAAATAAAAGAATATTTATCAAATTTTGTTCAACATTTGTTTTCGATCCTCTTTTTTAAAATTTATCTTCACTTGTTCTATGAATTAAATTTTTCTGTTTTGATTTGGAGAAAGTTCATCAAAATCGAATATTGGAATATTTCCAGTTTTAAAGCTGACATTGTTTTACAACTACTGATAAAAACATCTCATCAAAATAAATTAACGGATAGTTTTTGTACTTTCTTTCTTTTTTTTGAAATGATTGTACAAAGCAATACAGAAGTCCTAAAAAGGATGCTGAAAGACAATGTACCTCCTGATTGGAGAAGAAATGATAACAAAAAAAGACGGAATTCAATCGAATTTTTTTCTTTTCAATGACAATCATTGTTAACACTAAAAAGGTGCAAAAAACACGCTGTTTTAACAATCCAAAGAGAAAAGAGAAATGGATTTAATAAAAAATGCAGCAAGCTCGGAGCCATGGAGGAATGAAAATTATCAAAAACATTCCCTGAGGGCTTGTCTATTATCTGAGTTTTTTTGCAGTGCATTTTTTGTGGTAAGTTTTTGTATTCCGAATATGGATTTCATATATCACTTAAATTTTAGTTTTGTGGAACAGCATATAACACAATGGATATTATTGTTGGAGGCTTTGGAGCTGGTGTACCCATTGCATGGGGACTCTGTCTTATATTTACAGTACAACTTGGACACAGAATAAGTGGAAGTCATGTTAATCCAGCTGTTAGTATTATGTTTTGCATTTTTAAAGAAATTAGCATAATTCGATGTATTCTATATTCAATTGTACAAACGGCAGGTTCTTTTGTTGGAGCTGGAATGACTTATTTAGTTTATTACGGTAAAACTATTGTTCAAATCTTTAATGAAAAAATATCATTTTTAAGATTTAATTAATCATTATGATGGTGGAGTTAGAAGTGTTCATGGAGAAAAACGTACAGCTCATATTTTTGCTACTTATCCACAAGATTATTTAACAATTAGAGGTGGACTTGTTGATCAGGTAAAACTAACATTGGTTAAAATATTTTCAAATTGCAATAAAAGTTATACTGTTTTCGTGCTAAAATTTAAATGTGCTAAAAATAATTTTATAACGTCAAAAACAATTAAAACAAAAGTCGACAGTTTTTGTGATCAAATTTAGCATTGTTGTTAAGTTAGAAAAACAATAAAAAATTGCATTAATTTTATTGGCGTTTAATTATCTTTTTTCTTCGATGTTTAATCTTTCAACTTTTTATCAAAAATATGTTTCTAAACGTGTCCGTAGACAAAAAAGAAAGTAAGCAAATGCAAAGGCCACAGTAAAAAATACAATAAATATAAATGTAATTGTCAGATCAAAATTGGATAACTTTATAGATTTCAACAACCGCAATGTTAGTAATAATTGTTCGATCAATAACTAAAAGGAGACATGGAGTTCCTAGCTGGTTTCAACCTTTCCTCCTTGGATTAGGACTTTGTATCCTTGCTGTAGGATTTGCAGCAAATTGTCAATGTGCTATTAATCCTGCGAGAGATTTGGGATAAGCTTATTGAGTTTCTCTGAAAATTTTGAAAGTATCAAAAATTCGAGTTCTAAAGTGTTTTTTTATCCATTTTTTATATTTTCAATAAAATGCCGCAATTATTATTCTTATAATATTAATCTAATTTTTAGGCCTCGTATCTTTACACTTGTTGCTGGATATGGTTGGGGAGTATTCAGTTACCGGAATTATAAATGGTTTTGGGTTCCAATTATCGGTAAATATATTTTATAAAGCATTGCAATTAAGTATGTCTGTGGTTCAGGACCTACCGTTGGTGCGATAATTGGTGCATTTTTATATAAATATTTTATTGGAAATTTTATTAGTGAATTACCAGAAAAAGAAAATGAATGTAAACGATGCCGTGAAGAATGCGAAAGACGGGAAACTAAAATTCTTACTGTTTATTAAAAATAAATAATGTATTTTACACTTTAATGTACAAATTATGCTCATTTTTAATAAATGTACAACTATGATTATTAATCCTGAATTAATGAAGTGAAAAATGCACCAAATAAATTGTTTTTAGGTTTTCCTGTTTTCAAGTCGAACAAAATCGATAAACACTGAATCCAACAATTTTTACACGCTTCTACGATAAAATCACGTAACTCAAAAATTATTATTGTTACAACTCATAACTTTCCCAAGGAAGTCTTGAGCTATTTTTGAATATAAAAATGTTCACAAAAACTACAATAATTTTTATGTGATTATAGTCTTCAAATGATTCATTTGAATTTTAAAGTATCTCGACTATTTCAAATATTTGAAGTTTGACCGTAAACGTAAACTTTAAATTTCTCATTCATGCATAAAAAATCCCACATACTTTTAATTAAAATATTATCTCGTGTTTTATGAATGTTTTGTATCACTTTGAAACAAACAACTTTTAATTAATACATTTCCACCGCTTTTTTAATAGAAATTGTTTTTGAAAATATATCAAATATAATTAAATAAATAAATCTAGACAACGGACAGCGGAATTTTTTCCTTATATAAAGTACCCCCTCAAATAATCTTTTGATACCCCAAAAATGTCTAATCTTTCATCAATGTATTCAGCTGCTGATATTGAAGATTACAGTAAACGGTTACACATAAATACTTTATTAACACTGGTAACAAATGGTGCAGCAATGTTTTTAGTTTTAAAACATTCAACAAAAGCAATGGTAACATATAAATATTATATTTTATTTACAATCATAACAGCTTTTATTATGGATTTCCATACAACAGTATTTTATGGCCCGTATCCATTATTTCCAATACCTGCATTTTGTAGTGCTGGAATATTTCGAAGTTTTGGTTGGTTTTGGGGTCAAACTATTCATTATGTAAGTTATCAAAAAAACTTTAAAGTTTTTCAAAGTTTTCTTTTAGATTATAATGCATGTTACTTTAAGCTTTGCTGGGCTTTCCATTCTTATTGGATTATTGTATCAACATTTTTCTCTTGGAAACAATGCAGCATTTTTTCAATCAAGAAAAGGTGCTGTTATAATTTTCTTGATTACTCTTTCATATCCGATTCCTGCTTTAACTTTATTTTTCTTTGTTGGTTTTGACAATAATATTTTTCAAGAAAGGATAAAAACAAATTATCCAAGCTTTTATAAACTTGTAATTGCTGAAGCATGCAATGGCATTCCAATGAATGGTTTTACAATTGCATATTTAATTGATTTAATTATCCAAGTTTTAATAATATTTTTGTTATTTATTTATGTTTGTTATCGTATTCATAGAAGATGGTCCAAGCTAAAGCATACAATGTCTGCAAATACAAAAAAAATCAAAAAACAATATCTTTTAGCACTTTTTTTACAAATGACAATACCCTTCATGTTTATTGTTGTACCAGTTATTGGATTAACAATTGCTGTAATGCTTAAAATTGAAAATATTAAAGGTACGGTAATCATTGAAGAATCAAAATAAAAGTTTATTTAATTTATTTCAGTTATCTCTCAATTGGGAATGCAAATCTTAGCTCTTCATTCATGTTGCAATGCTTTAACAATAATGATTGTAATAAAGCCATATCAACAACAACTAAAAAAATATAGCAAAAATTTAATATTTTGGAAGAAATACACAACTGTCACTGTTGAATCTGTTACAAGTTTTAAACGAAAATCTGTTTTTAGTAACAATCAAATTTCTAATATCAGAGGAACGAATTTTCCTAGTAACCATTTTTGATTTAAATGTTCGCATAAAAAAATTTAATACTTATAAATTTTTACAATATGCATTTGAATCTGAATATTTTTATTCTTATACATGAAAATTACAAAAATTTGCATACTTTACACAAAATAAATAATTACTTTACATACATACATACATATATAAGCAAAATATTTTATTTATAAATCATATCATTTTTCAAGCTGTGTTCCATCTGCATTTCCCCAATAAATTCCATCGCCTCGAAGAAACCAATCCATATCACGGCGTCTGTCATCAGTATATGCATCAAAACGTGCTGATTTCCTAAAAACAACACATAAATTGAACGTATAGGTTTGAATTATTTAAATATATACCCATTATTTGTTTCGACATCACAATAAAACAATGTACTACCCCATGCATGTGGTGCTAAAAACATACGTGTGTTAATAAGATTTATGTTAAGTAAGTGAAACATGAATAAGAGGTCAGGAATTCACATTCCCCTCCCTATTCATCTATATATGCTAGATAAATCTTACTAAATTTCCATGCAAATGCTTCACCATCTTTTAAATGTTGTTCTTCAATTTTATCATCTCCTGATGCGCATCTTACTGTAGCTTCAACATCTTTACCCATATTATTTTGAATTTTTACATATTTTTCATCGGTACCTGCTTCAACCGATTCTTTTATTATTTGTGCAGCACTTCCTCCGACATGTAATGCAGTTTGTGCAAGGCCAAAAAATACAGCAGGACTATATTTTAAAAACGGTAGATAAAAGCTTTGATTAAAACTTAACATTTATATAATTGCTGAAACGGAAATAATGATAGCAAAAGTAAAGAGAGTTTTAAAAATATACATTATAGTAGCAGAAAACCAATAATATTTAAAAACGGTTAATAAATTTGTAGTTTTTTTTCACCGGTTTTTAAATACTTTTTTTAACGTAGTCAGTCAATGTTTTTATTATTTTTTAAATTAATCATCTCTAACCTGACGTTTTCTGTTAGAAAAACATATTATTAAAGTACAAATTCGTTGATTAATAGAAACATAATACACGAATGGGTTTCTCGTCTACTTTTGTTTGTTTTTTATTTCGATAACAAAATTTATGCAAATTTGTTTTGTTATTGTTTGATATTTTTCTTCCTTATTGTCTTTTTGCTAATCAATTTTTTAATTCTTCGACAATATTTTGCAGTGATCTTTGATAGCATTTGTCATCGTGATGAAAAGACTCCACGGTTCTCAGCGTTAAGGGAACATGCAAAAAAAAATGTTGATTTTTAAGGGAAAACACAACACTAAAAACCCCGACATAAAAAAAAACAAAACGTCTAACAAAGCTTTAATCTTCATGTTCTCTTAGCACATCTTCATCATCACTTCCGCAATATTCTCCTTCATTAACAAGATTTGCATCAGCTAAAAGCTGTTGAAGTAACAAATCATTCGCTTCATTATCTTCAAAATCGTTGTTATCATCTTCATCACCTCCTTCATCATTAGCTTGGAAATTACGATTTAAATCTCTTTCTTGTGACAAACTTTCTAGGGGATTAATATCCAACGATTCACAATAAACAATATTTTTGTGCGATTATCTTCATGATTATGTAGCTTTATCTTTAACCTATTCCTATTCCAAGCTTTTGTTCTTAAAATAGCAATATAAATGTCCATGAACATAAACTCCTTTACTAATATCAATTCCAATTTGATCAATGTTTGTCCTTGAACTTTATGAACAGTTAAAGCAAAAGCTGGACAAAAAGAAAATTGTTTTTGATAAACATGATATAAGCTTGAATTATCTAATACAGTAATTCTTGGAATCATAACAGTTGGATCTTCTCCTACTTTAACATTTGTTAGCTTTTCAGCAATATTACATTCAAGCTTTTTAACTAATAATCTTGCACCATTGCAAAGGCCTTCTGTGATACTTAAATTTCTCATTAACATAACAACAGTATTTTCAAGTAAACGTAAATTATGAGCTTGGAAGTCATTTGGTCTAATTGATTCAAAAAGCTCAAGTGCATATGCAAAAGCTTGTCATTCACCTCCAATAGCTTCAACTCGATCAATAGCTTGATATACTTTTTCTGTTTCGGGATCAAGTAAATCAATAATTTTATCATTATATTCATCAACGTTAACATTAAGTGTTGCAACAATAGCTCATGAAGCAAAAGCATTATAATGTTTTGCATGTCTTTAGCTAAAAATTGAACCTTTTTTCGTAGTTTTTTTCAGTATATCTTCGAAGTTGAAAAAAAATGAGTTTAAGTAATTCTACTGTTGATAAAAATAAATATTGTAATTGTGATGGAATTAATTAAAATTATAAAAGAATTTTGTCTTCATATTTTTTTGGCTGTATTTCTATATGCTACAAACTTTATTCCTAAAGAGCTAAAATAAAGGCGGTGCTTCATTTTTGGAGCGGCAGACCATTTAAAAGGATTTCAATTCCAGCTCTAAAAATCAGTTTTACTTTTTTAAAAACGTTTTAGCTCTCCTATTTCACACTAGCGGGGAAAAGATGAAAATTTAGCTCTCCATTGGTTTTGCCTTTGCCATTTTTTCTTTTTCTTATTTTTATGATTATTAAATTGTGCGTAGTATTTTTAAATTCTGTTAACCTTAATTTTACAGCAAGATGATTGAAAAGTTGTTATTGTTGAAATGATAATTTTGATGATATTTCACAATGTGATTTTTTGAGTTCTGTTTTAATTATGAGGTTCTACATATTAAAAAATGGTTAGAAACTTTTGGGACGACAGAAAAACAAGTTTTTTTTAATTTTCAAAAAAGAGGGGAGTAGGGGTGAGGGAATATTTGTTCTGCTTTTATAATAGGAAAACCGGTTTCTCACGGCAATCATGGTATATCTCGGAAAAAGGGATGTTAAAAACATGAACAAACATTTTTATTTATGGAGCGCCGCTAAAAATTTTTTATGAAGATGTGGAAAGAAAGAAAATACCACCATCAACGGCAGCACCCTTTCCGTTCATATAGCAGCTTATGAAAAATAAACATTTTCCTTTTAAATAATAAAGCACTTTTGTAAAACTTTTCGTTGTGCTAGAAATTAAAGAACAACCGGATATTTTATTCGACATTTCTTTAAAATTTTTTGCACCATAACTTTTCTTTTTTTTTGCTAACTAGACTATTAACAAAAGGAGAGGTTTATAAAATAAGTATATCACTGAATAACAATCAACAAAAACCGTCAACAAAAAATCAACAAAATTTATCAGATCAACAAATTTGAAGAATCAACGACAAACACGAAAAATTTTAAAATCTCTTTTACACATGTTATTAACAAAAAATTATGATATTCAAAATCGAGGGATCTCATTGCCATTTAATCAACTGAAAAATCAACAAAAATTAGGGAAAAAATAACAAAAAATTTTTTAAATCATTTGTTTTTGCGAGCGAATAATTTTTGTGGATTCTATTGTTTTTTTTAGCTTCTTTTGTAACGATGTGTTAAAATTGCGTTATTAATTTTGTGGTTAATTATTTATTAATACATTTATTTTTTTGTCAAGTTTATTATAAAAATTTGTTTCAGATGGCAACAAAGATTGATTGTTTTTTCTTAAATGATAATCCAGAATCGGTTATTGTTCATAATTGTCAAACCGTACATGACAATCAATACTCAAATTTAAATTTGAATCAAAATTTAAAATGTTTGGGTGTATCTCCAATTCAATCGAATAGCAAATCATATAACAATAAAAATTGTGGTAAACCATATTGATGCAGTCCCAAAAAATTCAATTTTGCTAAATTAATTTTCTGATAAAATGTAAAAACCCGGACCCTTAGTTCTGCTTATTGCAGCTCCTGCAAACGGCTGCACACGGCCTGCTTTTTGACAGCTACTCTCAATTTTTTTTTGAGTCTGGGAAGGGCTATGGCAATAAATGTAGTTTTCTTTGTTTATAAAAAAGTGAATTTTTTGTAAATTGGTCATAACTTTAAAAACTTAAATAAATATAAGGGGCTGCAGCAACCTTAAAACTACCAGGATCTTCAGTATCTGATAATATTGAAGGAAGAGAAAATTCATTACATTTAAACAAACCTTCAAAGATGTCTGATTTTTCAAACCTTATTAATGATAAAACTGAAAATGAAGGATCTAAAAAACTATGGAAAACAAATACATATTTAAATACAATCAATAGTAGCACCATTTCTCATCATTTTGCCGCTTATGAAAATTCAGCTAAAACAGATTCATTTAATGGTAGCAAGAATGAAGATCTACAAAAAGGAAAATCTGATTCAATCAAAAATGAAAAGCAAATTTTTATGGCTGGAACATTTGTTATTCAAGTAATATTATAATGTTCGTAAAGATAAATTATTCATTTAATATTTATAGAATTCATTTGAATTTCCAAGGCAAGAAAATGAAGGAGCCAAAGTACCGGAAGTATCAAACTTTAAAGCATCCCAACGATTACTCAATCCAAATAAAGCATCAAAGAATGGTTAAAAATTTTGTTTTTGCTTCAGTTTATACAAATCTTATCTTATCCTGTCCATATCCAAATATCATCTTTATTTTTACAACCATATATTTATTTTTTTATCTTTACAAGGCTTTTATTTATGCTTTATGATGCATTTTATAGAAATATTATGTTACATAGCTCAAAATATCTCATATCTACTAAACCATGCCATTATCAATTTCCTTTTTCAGATACTTTTTTTTCCAAAAATTCTCTGCTATCCCACTCAGTTTTTTATGCTGATTAATAATTTATAGTAAAAAAGCATAAGAAACTAATATAAGATCAGGCACAGTCGTAAAATATAATGCTCATTTTTTCGTTTTTTTAAACAAATAAAATTAAAAAGAAAAAACACAGCGCTAAGGCATTTTTTGACTGAACTTCTGATTCCAACGTGTTTTAGCGACACTTTTAATCCCGGCTCAAATTTTGCAAAATTAAAAAACGGAGTAAATAAGTTATTGGGGTGCTTATTGGACAATTATATTTGACTTATCGAGAAACCCGTTTTGTTACATATGAAATAAAGTTTTTGGTTTATTGAGCATATTAGGGAACATCCAGATCTTACATAAGCAAAAAATCCTATATTTTCAACCCCACCCACCCTTATCGTAAGATTTTTTCCTTTGATCTTTTGCCGCACATCAAAGCCTCATAAGATTTGACTTACCCCCACCCACCCATAAAAGTGCTTATGTCAGGTCTGGATGTTCCCTTATTTCTCAGCTAAATCTCTTACATTTCTTTTAGTAATGGAAGCTCTTGAGCAACGACTTTATGCAATTGAAGAAGCAGTTGGTACACTTCCACCAGGACGCCAATCACTTCATTCAGATATTGCTTCATTACGTGATGAATTAAAATCATTGAAAATGGATTTGGTTCTTAAAGCACCTGCTGAAAAATTGCGTGAACTTCATAAAGATCCTCCAATTGTAATTTAATTTATTGTTTCTAACTAAATTAGATTTTTCAGGAAGATACTTTTTCAACTGACGAAAAACTGTTTCTTATTCAATATCATCGACCATTAATTGATAAACATATTGAAGAACTTGTTGAAATGGAAAGATTATCTCAAATTGTTTTTGATAATGATGCATTGGTAAAAATCCCAGATGATAGTGTACTGGATGATGTGATGAAAAATATGGAAGGATTAAAAGAAGAAATTAAACTGTAAGAAATTGTCCAGAAGTGACGTCACGGAAAAATTCGAAATTTAAGACCCCCCCCTTCCCTCTAAATCACGTTACCGTCATATTTGGCTTAGGCCCCCTCCCTCTTCCCCTACTGTCACATTTCTAAAAAACTGTCGTAAAAACCGCGAAATTTTATTTATTAACAAAGCAATTATATTTGAAGCTTTTCAAAAACATTTATGTAAGCATCAGGATCTGTTGAAGCATCAATAAAAGGTAAACATCCTGGATCATTACTGTTTGCTTCTTCAAATTCTGCATCACTCGCTTCTTCAGCTTCGGAATCGCTTTCCAGAAGATATTCATCTGATTCTTTACAAACTTGAGTTTTTCGATGAGATAATTTGGATTTTTTATTGCAAAATATTTTCCGCAATCTTCACAAGTTCTTGCTTTCAAATATTCTTTAACAGAAGGACAGAATGAACTAAAAACATATCTTTTGGAACTAAAGAATTGCAAAGAAGGCAATTGGCAAGTGAACCATAATGGCCATTTTTTCATCAATAATTGTACCTAAATTTTAATAATTATTTTAAATAATTATTTACTTATTTGGACAATGTCTTAATTACCTGCACGATCAAAGCTAAATGGAGCTGGTGCTGGAAGGAAACTGCCGTCATTAATAGAGAAAACTGAAGTTTTTGGAAGCTTACAATAATTTTTGTCTTTACATTTACTAATTTGCAAGGCATATTGTGTTTGGAGTACATGATCATGAATCCATTTTTCATCACGTTCATTTAAATTTGGCTTTTCTGAATCAGTTGAAATAAATTCAGCAATTACAGGATAATTTTGCTGAATTTATTCACAAACGACTAAAGAATAATTATTAATTTATAAAATAAACCAATTGTTTTAACACTTTATAATTCTTAGCTGCTTCAAAGTTATATTTTTTATAAACTAAAAAAGTTTGTAATTAAACCCTTTTACACCAAAAATAAATATTCTTGTATCAATTTGGAGAGTTATTTTGTAGTGTTTTCCCTACTGTTATTTTGTTGGTTCAAATAGTTCCTTCTCTTAGTCTTTTATATTATTATGGTTTTTCCTTATTTAATCTTTATAACTTCTTTTTCTTTAACTACTTCTATTGTTATATTTTTTAAGTTTGGTAGTTATTTGATTTTGAGTTTATTTATTATATTTTTTATTTCTTTTTGTTTATCTAAAGACATTGTAATATTTTAGAAGGCTATTCGAAGCTTTATGCTTTTCAATATCTGATGTCTAAGAAGCCATTTGAAGTTTTGTTTTAACACCATCACTGCTAAATTCCACTGTTTTTCTCCAGCATCTTCTTTGGTATTTAATTTTGTTTTAGTTCAGTCCATCTTCGAAAAATTACCATGAACGAGTGGTGCAAATTTGACATATTTACTGAACCATTTGGATCGAATAAACCTTTAGATGCTTCGAAATTCATCGCTTTGTGGATTCGAAAAACGTTTTTCAGTGTTTGGAAAAAATCATTCGTGTCGTGAATACCCTGGGAAAAATGTGCAGAAATAAATTGAACAAGATTTAATTAAAAAAATGCAAAACTGATTGATTTCCGTGACCTCACATTCGCTTAACCCCCCTCACCGCCACATTTCGACGCTTTTCCCTCCCCCCCTAAAGTCCGTGACGTCGCGTCTGGACAAACCCTAAGTAATTTTTGCATTCAAGCTTACCATAAAATTACATGGAACATTTTAGAGCTCATGATGAAACTATAAATTTTTTAATTGAACAATCAAAAACTCTTAAAGAAACGACAGATGCTTGGATTCAAGTTAAAAATCTTGCTCGTCCAAAACCTAATTTTTAATATTATTTCCAATTGACAATATTATTGTACAATTATTTATTTTTAAAACTTGTTAAATTCAAGAAATAAAAACCTTTTTACTGCACTTTATAAATTTTCAACACTTCAGTTTTTTTTGTACACATTAATTTGATTAATGAAAGCTCGGTTTTAGCTTGAAAAGCTCCAATACAAGTGTATCATTCTTCACCAAATTATTACATATTAAGTTTGATAAATGATATACACATAAAACAAATACATTTCAAAAAATAAAGAATTGCATAAAAGATTATAAAGTTCCTATGAGCAATGATTCAATTTTCAGCAGCGGCATTTTGACGACCATATTCAAGTAACTTTTCTGACAATTCATGAAGTTGTTTTGCTGCACCAGAAGTTACAGCTTCTGTGTATGGTGCAACTTTACATTCAGAATACAATTTTCCTGATTCAAGGTTTTCATATTCTGTTGTCGCACAGTGAAGAATTGTTTCAGTTCCTTGATCAAGATTAATAGAAAAAAGCCAAATAACTGGTGATGCAAGAGTTCTTAAAATCCATGGAACATGCCTTCCTAAAACAAAAATTAGTTATTTAAGAAAGAAATAGAAACAAAAAGATACCTAATTCTGTTCCGCGAACAAATCCGGGACGAAGAGAAACAACTTTAAGAGATTTAATGCTATCATTATCTGTCGAAGTTTTGAGAAATTCATCAAGATAAACAGCATGAAGGCAATTTGCTAATTTACTTATTGAATAATGTAAAGCTGGAGATAATTGTTCAACTGCGGCCAAAGATGTTAGATCTTCATATGATGGAATTGCGGTAGCCTAAAAAACTTTTGAAATGATTACTATATTTTGTGCAGTATTAAAAATTACATTTTTATAAAGCCCTGAAGAAACGATAACAATTCTTCCATTAGGTCGAAAATAATTTAAAAGTTTTTGTGTAAGAAGATAATGTCCCAAATGATTTGATGCAAAATGAATTTCAATACCTTCTTTTGTTAACTAAAAAATTATAAACATATTAAATGATTACATAAAAAAATATTTTTGATATTATTTTGGGGTTATCTTATAATATTATCTGAAGGATCCCATTATTTAAAAAATTAGATTCGTTATCTTTCAACAAAAAGGATTCAATCAATTCACTCCATTTTAAAAATTATAAAGATATGAATTTTCAAATATCTATATTTTTTATTTTGTCGTTAGTAGTATTCTGTAAAAAGGTTACTGTACCAGAAAGCTTAACAGAACAGTTTCTCAGGGCTACAGAATCAAAAGATAGAATTGATAGATTTCAAAATGTTTATATTATTGGAAACTTTATAGCGAAGTGCATGATAAAAAATTACGAAAATGTAAGTTAAAAAGTTTTAAAATATATTTTGATTGATACATAAATTTCAACTTTAACAAAATCTAATGTTTTTTCAGAACAATTATAATTCATGCATTACATTAAAAGTTTTAAGCGCTTTGAAGACAAAAACCAATGAAAATAATGAAGTATTTATTCAACTTGATCAAAATGATCGGAATTTTTCAGCAGTAATTTTTTAAATTCAGTATACTGTATAAAGAATAAATTTTAGATTCCAGTAGCATCGATGAGAAAACTTATAGAAACGTTTCATAAATTTGTCGAAGAAACCAATGAAATAAATTATAAAGATATGCAAGAGACATGTGCTAAAGCAAATCCTGCTCAAACTTTAAAAGTATAACAAAGTAATTTAAAGGCATCAGGAAATACATATTTTTCTAGAATCTTCTTACAAATTTAAAATTAAAAAATTATTTTTTTTATCAAAGTGCTGCATATCATCATGATGTTCGACCTTTTAGACGATTAAAAGATGCATGGAATTCTTATATTTTATTGAATTCAGCTTTTTCTGGCATTTGTAAAGCATTTAAAACAGCAGAACAAAGTCTTCCAGAAAGCATAAATGAATTTGATAACTTAATGAAAGAACAAGAAAATGCTCGAAAAGTAAGATCTCATAAACTTTGGACAATATAAATTACTATTTCAGGAAAAATTTCTTCACACAACCGTAAAAGCAATGGCAGATTTAGTATTTCATAATAAAAAAATTCTTATTGAAGATTTAAAATATTTTAGGGATTTATTGAATGAAATGTTTGAGGATCTGTAAGTGTAAATAATGTAATTAATTCTTTTAAAAAATTGTAAAATAATTATTACAGTAATCTCTTTGCCGTTGTAAGCATTCCAAATGGAAATATTTTTATTCCATCGGCAACTTTATCAAACAGTTATCTCTATCATGTTACAAATCTTGATGCACATATTCTCATTTATCCAACTCTTCCGTCAAACACTTACAAACATATCCGAGAAACTGATCCATCATTGTTGAATTTTAATTACAATACTGTTGGTACATTATTTGGTAAAGGTCCTTATTGTTCCTTAAATCAAAACGGGACATTATATCTTCCAAAGTTTTACATTGATATTGAAAAAACATGTAATGAGCGATTAAGTTGCATCCTATTTGAATCTCCGCTGGTTGAAGTTGCATCAACAAATGCAAATATATTTCTTCGAAATGCAAACATTGATTGTGGATGGTTTTCCAGCAAAGATTTATTTCTGTTAGCAAAAAATACTCCAAAAAATGATTTAAAGTATGAAAAAACAGATAAACATTTTATTAACATTTATTTGAATGCTAATACCCGATTAAATAATTCTATATTTCATGTTACTAACCCTATTGTCTATGAAAATCCATTTCTTAAATTTTAAAGTAGTAATAATAATAATAAATTTATAAAAAGTTTTTTCTATAAAAAAAGAAACCTGTGGAGGATGACGCATAATTCCAGCATTGTTTATCAAAATATCTAATCCATCAAAATCTTTTTTGAATTCTTCCACAAATGATAAAATTGATTTCTGATTATTCAAATCAAGCTAAAATAATAAATTTTAATAAAGTAATTTTCATTATTATGTTCTACAGTAACCAAGAATTTTACTGCTACGCTTCGAGTTCAAATAAATAAAAAAACTACCTTTAAAAACTTTAAGGAATCAACATTTTTGCTTGGATCAAATCTCGAAATTTCATCAATAGCATTTTTGGTTTTAATTTCATCTCGGCATGCTAATACCAATTTATAATTTCCTGTTGCAAACAATTTTTTGGCAGTATGAAGACCTAATCCGCTACTAGCTCCTGTGATAATTGCTACTTTTTGCGACATGACATTTACTGCAATTTTTCATTTGATACTGTAACACGTTATATTCTAAATCAAGATATCAAAGAGTTTAATATTAACTCAAAAAATAATACGATTGACACAAATAAATACTCTAAATTTTATTTTTTCTTTTCAAAATATAAAAACCCGAAATTAGAAGTTAAAATTAAATTTCTTAATTACATATCTCTCTTTCACTATCAATTATAAGAACAATCTATTCGCCATTTTTTAATTGTTGATTTCTTTGCCTTCTTCTTGGAGCCATTGGTTCCCGTACAGCATCCAACCATCGTTCAGAATCACGAATTTCATATTCATTCTTTTCTCGAAGTTCTTCAAGCTTTCTTTGATGAGCAAAATCCATATCTGCTTTAAGAATTTTAGCAAATGCTTCAACTTCTGAATTATCATGAAAACGATCTCGATATTCTTTCTGTCGTAAAAAGCAACGAGCAATTTCATCTTTTGCAATTAATTTTTCAATTTGTCTTTGTTGATTCATTAACATTAGCAAATATCCAACATTATATGCAAGAACTATTCCTAAACCAATTGCTGTATATGTCCATATTTTTCTCCAATGTATTCTATCTCTTTCATCAACAGGTCGATTACGAGATTTCTTAATAAATTCTGCAAAATTTTGATCAAAATCGGTTCTCCAATCTTGTCTAAACATTAAAATATTACTTTAAGCTACAAAAAAATAAAATTTTCACCCATAACCGTAGCTACCATGTGCACGAGTATACGAATAATTTGGATAAGGATGTTGTGGGTAAGGATATATTTTTCCCGGATGTGGAGATCTTCCACCATCATCATAAATTTTTCGATCAGCAGGTCGTCGAAGTGTATCATATGCTTTTTTGAGTTCAACAAAAGCTTTTGGATCACCAGTTATATCCGGATGTGCCTAAAGGATTTTAGATTATGTTAATTAAAAAAATTTAAAAAGTACTTACGAGTTTAGATTTTACATAATAAGCTTTTTTAATTTCTGTTTGTGTTGCATTCTTTGATACACCCAAGATGTCATAATATGATCGAACTCTAAAAATTTCAACGGTTAAATTAAATAAATAAAATCAAAATAATAACCTTGTTTGTAAATATCTAAGCTGTAACTTCGTTGATGATCTAAACCTATTTAGAAATACCAATTCAGAGGATGAACATCCAATTACATGGAAATCAAGCAACATTTGAAGAACAATAGTTGATTGAAAATTAATTAAGTTGATAAAATATACAAATTTTTATTTCTTTTGCTGCTTAAATAGTTACAACTTCTATATTAACCTATGTTACATATTAATAAAAATATATAAAAGCGAATACCGGGAAAATTTGCTAATGTTTTTCACAAGAAAAAATTGCGGAAAACAATTTTTTATCGGATCATCGTTTCATTCATGAATGAGTGTTCTCTTTGCTTTTTAATGTGCTGTTTTTTTGTTAAACATTAGTTGCCCCCAATTTTTGCTGTTGTTATATAATTTAAGCAAACTTAAACGTTTTAATTTGTTTCTAGCTTTAATAAGAATTTACAAACGCAAAAATGATGTTTTTTCTCACAGAAAGCACATAGTGATGAACATAATAAAGTTATGCAATGTTTCTGACAGCGTTTGATCATTTTTTGCACATTTTTTTAAACAAAAAAAGCGACTGGCACCAACATTTCAATCCAGAAACCCCTATGTCCTTGACCAACATTTTTTCAAATATTTTTTTTTGGTCATCCTGAAGACATCGTTTTCGATTGAGGTCATACAACAAAAAATGGGTACAGTGATTAAAAAAGAGTATTCGTTTTTTTGTGAATTCCAGAAATTTTTAAAATCCACCCATTTCAAGGGTCATATAAAAATGTTAATTAAAAAATGAAAAAAATCATTTTTTGGTGCCATGATGGATTTTCGAGAAGATAAAAGATACAACAATTCTTTAAAAACTGCCAAATTTGGCATTTTTGTAAGTGTATTAACATTATTAGGAGTTGTTGCTGTCTGTCCATTAATTATATTTAAAAGTGTCAAAACTTTCGAAGAAATGGAAACATTGTCAAAAAAGTTTAAAGTAAAATTTTCATTTAAATTTTCTCTTTGTTTAATTGGAATTTGTAGGAGGATAGTGACATTTTATGGAATAAAATTGTGACAATTGGAAAAGTAAATAATGCCATTGATGAAATGGATCCAAAAATTCAATTTTTTTCAATTAAAAAAAGACATGCATGGGATGATGGAATGTGTAAAGGATGTGGAGCATTAGCCTGCCCAATGGGATTACCCGGGTCACCTGGTGATCCGGGCCTTGACGGAACTCCTGGAGAATCTGGCAGGCCTGGACAAGCCGGTGAAGATGGCTTTGATATTCAAATTGAAGTTACCGAAGAACTTCCAGTAAAATTTTTATTTAAATTTTTTGTTTATATAATTGAACTTTGCAGTGTGTAATTTGTCCTGGCGGTCCACCAGGTTTGAGAGGAAATCAAGGTGAACGTGGGATGTCTGGAGAGCCAGGAAGACCAGGGGGACTTGGGTCTCATGGAAATCCTGGACATGAAGGTCCACCTGGTAATCCAGGTATGGCAGGCAATCCAGGTGTAAAAGGCCCTGAAGGACCAACTGGAGAAAAAGGAAAACCTGCTTTCAGTGGAATTGGGCTCAAAGGTTCACATGGACCTACTGGTGCTCCTGGACCTAAAGGTATTGTTTGTTTCACATGGTTTAAGCGCATCTGTGAAATACTTTTCATTCATAATTACATTTTAGGCCCACCTGGAATTCCAGGCAAAAGATCTCGTGATATGGGTATGTTTTCAGTTATTTATGAATTCAATCGTAACTAAATTTCTGTAGGAGAAAATGGAAGACCTGGACCTGCAGGACCTCCTGGAGCTGATGGAAGTCATGGAGCATATGGAGAGGAAGGACCATGGGGGCCTGTTGGTGAACCTGGAATGCCGGCTACATTTTGTCCATCTGATTGCGGAGTAAGCCATATTCTTGCCCCAAATTATAATCATGCACCTGTAAGAGGAGGTGAACAATATGAACCAGATAATGGTGTTACTGATAATCATGTTACTCCTGAAGAAGTTGAAGCAACCAAACAATCAGTTGAATACAAAAAATATAAATTTAGTAAAAGAATATAAATTTCACAATAGTTTAAAGCTATCAGTGATAACCTATCAAGTCAACATTTATAAAAACTTCATCATATTTATTAATTTTTTTAAAATATTTGAATAACAACTTTTTTAAATATATAAACTATCAAAATAAAAAGAAATAAAACCCGTTAAGTTTTTATCGTTGTTTTTAAGAGCAAAGAAAAAACTCATTTTTATGATAAAATTGTAGTTACTTGTCGATTTTGGTTAACTGATTTTGTTTGATTTACGATTGCATTGAAACTTGATGGATGTATTCGGCTATTACTATTTCCTTTGGTAAAATTCTTTTTTAAAGTTTTGTAATAAATCCATGAACAAAATGATATATTTACTGCAATTAAAGTAGTACGATAGGGTCCAAGATGAAGTGATAAAGTATCATTTGTGATCTAAAAAGTTGAATATTTTAGTTTCAAAAATGCAGTAAGGCAAATTTTTGTTTCAAAAAAACTTTGTGATTGGTTTGCCAATATGTTTTTATTTACAAATTTACAAAACTTACACTATTATAAACTTGACTGACAACACTTGGAAAGAATTCGCAAATTGTTGTTGATGCGATAATCACGATAATTGTATTATGCATCTTTTTGCTTTTATTTATTTTGCTCAAAAGTTTTTTTGTTAAACCAAAAAGTAAAAGTCCAATTGCTGCTGTAATTCCAACAGCTCCAAGTTTAAGGATATACGCATAATCAGGATAATCCCGAATAACCAAGATACAACCAAAGAACCTGCATTCCATTGTTAAATTATCAAAAAATATATTAATAAAATCATATGCATAAAATAAAAATACTATATATAAAAATAAAAACAACATCATAAATCCACCAAAAATTTTCTTCCTTTCATCTTTGTATGTCCAAGGATATAAAATTGTAAAAATTCGATCAATTCCAAGGAAGCCTTCAATAATTGTATTTAAAAACAATAAAAAATATGACGGAAGTCCAATTGAATAAAATGTTTTATTTTCATATAAAATAATATCTGGCCGCCAAAGAATTAAAACATAAAAGCAATAAATTACTGTAGTGGTACTCCATAAAAATTGATACCAAACATAAATAATTATTGTAGGATTTGTATTTGTATAAATTGATTTTTTTGATACTGTATTTGCAGATAAATACATGGTTAAACATCCTGCAGATATCATTATCAAAGTTTCTAATAAAGTTGCCCATGCTAAAATATTTATCATAGTTTTATTAAAAACAATATATTACGATAGGACAATAATTTTTATACTGGCAGTAAATACGATAAAAGTATGAAATTATTTTAATGTATTTTTCTCATGCATTTTCAGAACGTATTAAAGTCTTTTAAAGTTAATAATTGACAGGTGCCTTTCTATGAAAATGTGATAATTTAATATTTGGCAGAACTATGATGCTGTAATAAAATGTGATTTATGCTTGCTATGTCTCATTTTTTTTCTGAAACACGGAACAAAAATGCCTCTAAATAAATACCAGTAAAAACAATAATTTGTAAAAAATTTATTCCAAGAAATGCCAACATTTGATGTAGTAATGAAACTTCTTTCACAAATAAAAAAATTTATGTGTTTGTCTGATTACATTTTTTTGAAACATTTCAAATTTTTTTAAAAATTTACTTTAAACGTTTTTAATATGAAATATAAATGAGTAATATTTTATCCATTTTATTATTTAAAAAATATGCAATTTAACAATCAGTAAAAGTAAAAATAGCTTTTTTAATATTTTCGTTACCAAAATTTTCAAGATCTCTAAATGCAGGGAAAGATAAATTTATGTGATTTTTATCACATAAAAAACATTTGTCTTTGATTGGACCTTTAACACTGAAATTTTTATAACTGTATTTTATAAATAATATTTGTAAAAATTACATTTTTCCTTCATATTCAACTTTTAAATATTTAGCACAAATTGGATCATTGTTTGCAGATTCTGCTGCTGTAAACCATTCCGAACTAACAGCTGCAAATTTTTGAGAACCAGTATCAATTAAATTTCCACAAGCTCCAAAGCCTCCATAATTATAATACGAAAAATATCCATCAAAGGATTTATTAATTTCGTAACAATATGAAACATTAATAATTATAACAGCAGCAAGAAAAATAGAATACCTTTTCATGTTATATAATGTTTTTGTGATTAAACCCTTTTTATAGTTGTTCTTATTTATGACATCACAATACTAAATGGGTTTGTTTGACAATGATTGATAGCTTTGATTCAAGGGAACGCTGACACATTTATCTAATTTCCTGTGGGTGATTCATTGGTTTAGTATTTTCATATGTTTTTAATTTGTTGTTTTCTCATTCTTTGAAACCTTTTTTTATTAAAAAATTATTGTCATAAATGAAATTTACTTGAAAAATACATTTTAACTAAAGCTTTTTTTATGCATTTTTCAGAACATGTTGTAATGAGAACGGAAAATGTAGCTTTTTTTTAATATTATTGGTGTACTTTTCTTTATAATAAAGAAAGAATGCTGTTGGAGATTAAAGGGAATAGATTTATTCAAAAAAGAATCAAAAGAATGAAAAAATAGAGAAAAAATGCTTTAGACAAAATGAATAATTAATATTTTAAAAAATATTACAAGTAAAACAACACAGTTTATGGGCAAAACAATTTTATACAACTTCAAAATTTGAAGATTGCTGTTTAGAAAGTAAATTGTTTCCACTATCAATAATATTTTCCAGAAATTTAACTTTAATATCAACACGTTCAACAGAGTGTGAAAATCTTTCACGATGAAGTAACCATGAAATTAATATGAATACAATGAATACAGGTATTAATATAGCCGTTGTGATATAAGCACCAAGGATAAAATTGATTGATAGAAATTTGACAAAAAATATAATACCAATTTCAACCAAAAATAGCAAAAGTCCAATACATGTTGAAAAAAGCCATGATAATTCAATATAAAATTTTAGGCGATTATGTGGAGAATCTTTCGTACATCCGTTTGCATCAATATACGGTAATAAACATGTTGAAATCATTAAAGCGATTAAATGAAATGATACTAATAAAGTTGTAACAATTCCAAGAAGAATTAGCAAATATCGTGGCATACTTTCATCATAATGTAATTCAACAAGGGCAACCATAGCAAAACCGGCTAATAAAGCAGATGTATTACTTGTAGCTTTTAACTGTGCTCGACTGAGATCATATCGATATTTTTCTGATACAGATAATTCACCTCTATGTAAATTAAAATCATCCAAATCATGGGCAGCGGATTCTTCGTCTTTTAAGTTTTGGGGTTTAAATGTTGGAACAAAAAGAGTTGGATTAAATAAAGCTGGATTCATTTTAATATTTTGAACATCCGCTTTTGTCAGCGATTTACTATGTGGACGCATAATTTTATTTGGTGAAAATATTTGAGAACTTATTTAGTTAATAAAATAAAAACCTGGTTAAAAATTTTGAAAATTTAAATAACGTCCGTTTTTTAAAGCTAAAAAATGTATAAAAACAACAAAATTTTTAACCATGAAGATTAAATTTGTTTACTCTCCAAAACAAAAGTGTGATAAGAGTTTTAAGGTTATTTGTTTTTGAGTGGTCAGTCATTCATTTTGATAAGCATGACAAAAAAAATTTAATTCTCCTATAATTTGAATTGGCATTTGAGAAAAGATGTTTACTTTTTGTCAAAATGCTATTGATCGATCACTAAAAACACTAAACAAAATAGAATCGTTTAATTTTTGTACTTTTCTTTTAAATTTACGGTTAAAGTAAATGCTAGAAAGCTTTAAATTCTTAATTTTATTAAAATTTAAAAGCAAACAAAACGACAGAAATTTGCATTTATTTGTTAATAAAAACTTCAACAAAACAAATTTTTTTGGGGATTGTCAATTAAATGTTTGTATATTTTTCTTGGTATCCCTAAAAATATTATTGTTAAAAAATAAATATTTATTTTGTGTCGAATTTTTCGAAAAAAAAATTTACTGTATTGTGTTTTGTATTGAAATCTTTGAAAAGTAACCTCAAATCATATTTAAAATAGATAACTTGATAAAAACTGTGTATCGGATTAGTTTTTTTGTTTTAAATTATTTGAAAAAAAAATTAATCCGGAAATTGGAAAACGAAAAAATGCACTTTGTTGTCTTCTTTTTTCTTCAACTATGGCTTTTTTGCGCAAGTGCTTTCATGTTTGGCACTTTTTCTTAGCATCTTTTTATTGATTGCTTTTGCTTCCATTCTATGTTTCCCTTACTTTTCCGCTGGCTTTAAATTCTGCTTTTTCATTTTTCTCTTTTTTTTTTTTTTTTAAATTTTAATTAATATTGTTAAAAGAGAAATTCATTGCTTTTAGCCATATTCATGTTTTTTTTAATATTTTTAAAAGCAACACAATTAATTCAGTTTTTTAAAAATGTGTCTTTTACTCGTTCTTGTTTTTTTATAAAACAGCACAGCTTTTTTATTGTTTTTTAACCCGGTCTGTTATTTTTTTTTAAAATTGATATATCGATGAAAGCGGTTTTCATTGTATTACATTGTAATAAAAAAATTTTGCTAACAAATGTTTAGATAAATTTTAGAACAAATGTCAAAATTCTTTCAAAAAGATTGTAATTCGTCTGATTCTGAAGACGAAAAATCACAACCGACAAAAGAAAAAGCAAACAAGCCAAAGAAAAAGGTTAGATCTGTATCCGCCTATCCAGCAGTTTCAAAATGCAGTATTGAGAAATTTGATTTAAAAGACAAAGAAGAAATAAGAAAATACTTTCTAAAGTTTGTTGTTTTTTGATACTTTATTTTTTAAAAAACAATAAATTTTATAGGCGTGTAAAACCTACTGCAGAAGAAGTAATAGATAAAAATAGAAAACAACGAAATTATTCCGTTCAAAAACAAAAATTTAAACGTTAAAACTCCCTTTTTAAACGAAAGAAAGCCAACTTTTAACAAATTAAAAGAATGTCTTTGCATTTTTTCTTTATATGTAAATAAATATTTCATCAAATTACAGTATCTAAAACAAGGATTTGCAGATAATAATTCACAGAACTCATTTATCAGCTTGTTCATTTTTAAATTTCGATGTTGAAGTAAAATTTATTTATTAATAACACAAAGATATAAAACAGAAATGTAAAAAGCTTTTTTTCCAAGGGTTATATTTTATCACAATTTTCCATAATAAATTGTGTAGCACAACCACATTTACATTTTTTCAAAGCATCAATCATTGCATTATAACGTTTTCGAAGTTGTTCATATTTTTCTTCTTCCAACATCTTTCGAACTTTATTCTTTTCACGAGTTCGACGAACAGCTTCATTATTTCTTTCACGGTTTTTAATGTATTTGTACGATTCCTTTTCATCTGGATCCGCGCGTCGGTAAACTCGAGGAGTTCTTAGCATGGATTCACCAACGACTTCATCAATAACCTTTTCAATCTAAAAAAACAATAGAATAAAAGATATATATTAAAATTTGATTAAACTTACCAAAGAATTATTTGAAGATGTAGGCGAAACAGAACCAAATGTTGATGAAATACTTGGGCTTCTGCTTGTAGTACTTCTATCAAATTGAAATTGATTTGCAGCACTTTGACCAAGTTGATATTGTTTTATAATTTCTTCGGCAATATTCATGAATCCATTACCATCAACATGTTTACTTTTACCAGGTTGAGGTTGATTTGTAGAAGACACAGATGTGCCCAGATCCATTTCTTCAAGCCCAGCATTGAAATTTGAGGTATATTCAGGTTTTACAGGTAATAATTTTCGACTAAGTTGAGGATTTGTACCAGACATGTTGAATAAATGCACAAGAACAAATTTAGTGAACAATGGAAATATATGAGGAAATAGTTTAGTTACGAAAGGAAAGAACTGATGAAATGAAAAAGCTGCAACTGCAAGAAAATGTTTATACAGTGAAAAAATCAATGATCAATAAGAAGGGTCAAATCAATATATCCTTAGAGGTTTTGGAAGCAAACATAAAACAAAGAGTCTCTTTTCTTTCAAAAAAAGATTTTTAGACAACATTCTTCGAACCAAAAACTCTAACAATGTGATAAGAAGATTTTCAGGATTGTAGAAAAAAAGGCAATGTGCTGGTAGAAAATGTTAAGAACAAAATCACGGAAATTACACGTACAAAAGTTAGCTTTTTCGGCGTTAGAAACTGTAATGAAAACAAAAATCAAAATTGGAGAAATAAAAGCGCCATTTTCATAGTAAAACAGTTTGCCAAACAAAGGTTACCGTATAAAACATTGAACGTTCAGGGTTTTTAAATTCCCGGGAAATCAGAAAAATCGGGAAATTTCCCGGGAATTTCCCGCTAATTTCCCGCTAATCTACCGTAAACCCAATTTTTCAGATTTTACACTTCACACTTGAAAAATTTAAAAACATGATTTAAGAGCAATTACACTTTTTTTTACCTATATTGATTCGTTCTGATTGTTTTAAAAGCTAAAAAAACCTATTTTAAATGAAAAAGATTATAACTTTTAAAAAATTTTGGTATTAATATACCCAAAATTCCGGGAAATTAATTTCATTTCCCGCAAAAAACGGGAAATTTCCCTTTGACAACCCTGTGAGCGTTTATTGCAAAACAAGACTAACGGTTTTTAAACAAAAATATTTTAGTGTATTGCATTTTCACAAATTATTTGAGTGAAATATCATCAATTTTCTATTGTGATTGGATGATACTTATTAGTAGCAAAAAAATTTTTAAATTTTTAAATAAATTTTTGAAAAAATATATGTAAAAAATCTATCTTTAATATTAATGTGTGTTTTTTAATTATGAAAAAATTAAAATTGTGGAACAAATAGATTAGTTATTATTGTGACCACTCTGTATAAAGCGTTTCTGATTTTTCATAATATTTGAATTATAAGCAAAAATTGAATACTGTAAATTAAAGTTCTGAGCCTGACACTTATACTTGCAAAAATTTGCTTACATTATTTTAGCTGAAATTAAAGCGGCAGTAACTTGATGTTTTTCTAATTACATAAATATGTCAGAAATTATTTTTTAATTAGCAATGCATATGTAAGCAAAATTTTGTGTCACTAATTTAGCAGTAAATGGAAATTTTTTTGTATTCTTTTCGAAGGCTGTGAAAAATTGTTTTCTAAAAACTTTGAAGAAAAATATTTTTAGATGATATATGGCGCAGTTAAAAGCAACAATATTTCTAATAATGTGAAAAAAAACTGATAACGAAGATGGTTAATCTCATGTTGTGAAATAATTATTAATTAAATAAAGACCTTTGAAAAAAATACAAAAAATATATCAGTCTATAAGATAGTTGTCAACATAATTGTAGGAGTAAGCTTTTGGGCTTTTTTTCGAAATGCTTTGTAATAAATTCCAGATGATAATGTTATTGTAATTAAAGATATCGTTGAACCATAAGGGCCAATATAAACTGTTAGTTGTTTTCCAGTTGTCTAAAAATTTTACTTTTTTAACAGTAATATTTAAAAAAAACCTACTGCAAAAAGAATTTGACCAATTAGAAGTGGAATAAATTCAATCAATGTCGTTGCTGATATCATAATATATGTAATTCGATTTATTCTTCTCATAGCTGGTGTCATTGTATGAACAAATTTTCGTAAAGATAAAGCAAAAACAATTGAAATAATTAAATTTGAAAATACTAATGCACCTTTAATATAAGTAAACATTGACGCAGTACTTTGAAGAAAACATCCAAATGTTCGACAATTTGTTACGTCTGTTTCAGGAAAATATGGTTTAAAAATTATAACAAAAGTTATAATTACACAAAAGATACATAATGTTGAAAAAGCTGTAAACCATAATTGTCGAGATTTGAAGTATTTAAAGGGAAAACAGATTGAAAGACAACGATCAATACATAAAAATATTTCAACCACTGAACTCAACACTGTTAGAATAAATGGAGATATTCCAAGAAGATAAAATATTTTTGCATTATAAATGACAGCATCAAATCTCAAAAAAATAAAATAATACAAAAAATATGATATATCTGCAATACCAAAAACGAAGACATACACAAAATACAATGTTAATAAGGGCGATGCAATAGCATTTCTGGAAAATAAAATAAATATTGAAAAACATAAAGACATGATTATCAAAATAGATGATAATGACTGATGAAATAGAATAAGAAATAAATCATAAGACATTTTTTTATACTTGCGAAAAATTTTGAATGTAAAAATTGAAAAACTTCTGAAAAAATAATTTTTTCCATTTGAATGATCACAAAAATGTGTAAGCGTTATTTCGTACATTTATGCTTAACTGTCCATAACACAAGTTAGGCGAAGATTAACAAAGAATTTATTCCGTTAATCAAAATTAATTGCGTATAGTTCGACACATTTATTCAAAGAACGAACAGAAAATTAATTTTTTCAAATCCTTTATTTATTTTTTTATATTATTGCTGAATCAACTGATGAACAAGAGAGTAAGACAAAATTGAAATAAATTTTGAAATATCATAATTAAGAAATGCAAATTGAAAATTTATGAATGACTTAAATGTTTATGTGAAATAAAATAAAACATTAACATTTTTAATTATCTAATTCGTAACAAAACATGATTATTTCGACTAATCGGATTTTTGTGACCAAAATTTAATGTGGTTTGTTTTGTAACGCTTGAAATGCTACATTTCATTAATGTTGACTATTTAAAAATGATATCATTAAGTAATTCATTGCCTCTTAATTTTAATAAAGCTGCCTCAACATAGCATTTTTCTTGACCCTATTTTGTTTGTTGCACCTGTAAATCTTGGACAAACATTTTTGTTTTTGAAATGTTATAATCCCAAAAAGCTTCGAAAAGTATAAAAAGGTATACATTTTTTCCTCTATATTTTTGCAACTAAAAAAAGCGACAGAAATGGCGATTTATTTGGTATTTTGTTATTTTTTTGTTATTATTATTTCAAAAATTAATGCTCAGCTTTCAACCGTACATGCATGTTTAAAGGAAGCAAAAGATATACCAAATAATCGCTTAAATGGTCGAACATTAGCAGGTATTATTGGTTTTGGATGGGATGATTTACAATCGATTCGAACGAAACCCGTCTTTTTTGAAGAATTTAAATTATGTAGAGCTGAACCAACTGGACATTATTTGTTACCAGATACCATCGTTGCAGTACCGGTTCTTAAAGTAAAACTTGATGAAATGGCAAATTATTATGAAAACTTTCAAAATTTTAAAGAAAAAATTTCAAACACTTTTGTTGGAGCTGCTTCTGGTGAATATGCATGGCTCAGTGCTTCAGCATCATTCAGTAAAATAAACAAAAAAACAAAAGAGAATTTTGCAAAATATAAATCTTCTCTATTATATACAAAGTTACAATATGACGCCTTTAACCTTTATCAAGATTCTGTTGGATTACTTGCCCCTGGATTTATTGATAGAATTGAACAAATCTCATATTCAGTTTCACAAAAATTAACATATCAAGCAAAATATTTAGCTGAAATGATTGTAAAAGATTATGGTACTCATTATGTTTCATCAGCAAATACTGGAGCAATGATTGAACAAAAAACTTTTATTGAATCATATTTTGCATTTGAGGGAAATGCAACATTGGAAGGTGTTAGAATTGCTGCAGCAGCTAAATTTGGAAGATTTTTTAATGCTTTTTTTTCGAATCATCAATCCGCGTCTGTCGTGGATCAACAAGCTCTCACAAATATAACAAAATCTTCTTTCCTTGAAACAAATGGTGGCCCTGATATTAATAAAATTTTATCGGATAACGCAACTTTTAATATTGAAAATATTGTACCTTATAATTTTAATGGAGATTGGTTGTATCAAGTTGTATCGAAAAGGAATTTCCCTAATATTAGTATTGATTTATTGTTAAATATTCAACACTTAATTAAAAATGCAACTGAAACGTATTATGAGAAAAATACAATTCATGGATGCATGGATATGAATTCACCGAATTTTGATTTCAAAGTAAGAAATATCGAGTTTTTAATAAAAATATTTTTTAAATAAAATATTATGATACCAATAATGTGGCAATTATTATTACTCTATAGAGCGGTTTTTTAATGATAGTAACTTCATATTTTTTATTTTCGTTTCTGATGTTACTATTACACTGATAGTAAAAAAATTTCTCGTTTTCTTTATTTGCTATTACAATCACACAAAAACCGTTCCACAGAGTGATAAAAGTTATCATATCATCAATATCAAAAAAATTTATGCCAAAAATTCCCATGTTCTTGAACATAGCTGGGAAATCCGTTTTTTGAGCAATTTTAACCGAAAAAATTTGCCAAGCAAAACAAAACGGAATTACTACTTAAAACATCCTGTATTTTTATTGTAATATCCGAGCACTATTACAAATAAACAATATTTATTAACACAATAAATAATAATAAATAATAAGAGAGACGTGGTGATAACCGACGTTCTCTGACGAGGCAAAGACAACACAAATGAGCAATCTCGAAAGACAACGCTATTGCAAAGAGGCGGGGTCTTCGAGAAAGAGAAAGAAGGAAGGAGAGAGACCAATCGTGGTGAGAGATCTCATAAACAAAGGAAACAATACAGAGGAAATAGATCTGACCATAAGCTATCAGATATAAGAGAGAAATGACCGGCATTGCAGGATACTGCATTTATTAATAAAAATTATGTCGTAGGTATTTAAAAATGCTATTGAAAGAAATAATATTTTTAGGGAAATTATGATGATGGCACATGTATGTCAAACAATGATTCATATTCATTTGGAGGCTTTTATCAAACATGTAAATCAATAGCTGGTCCAAAATTTCGATGTGAAAAACTTCAACAAAATAATACAATTATTGGAGCACCAAAATGTGATAAAACTCTGTTTGAGCCTGTAAAAATTTTTGAGACAATTTATGAGTTTGAAAAACGTCAAGAAACTCGTGAAAAAATCGAATGCAAAAGAAAATTGTTTGGACATTGCATAAAGTTTAAGGTTATTGTTGATTTCATCGATAAAGTTAAAATTGAAGCATTCTGGTGTCGAAAAAAGCCAAATATTAAAATTCCTGCAGAAAAGGGTGCAATGTTTGGTGGCGTCTATGAAAATTCAGAACCTAATTCAATAACTGGAGAGATTGGATGTCCCGGTAGTTTTAAAACATATAGAATCGGCCGAAATACGACGGTTTGTTTGAGTTATCAATATGAAAAAGATCGAAAATATTCAATTCCATTTGCTGGATTTTTTTCATGTCAATCTGCGGCAAGCTTTATCCAAGATTCTTCTGTGGTGATTTTATCTCTGCACTCAGACGATGGTTTGAGAAATGGCAAAATTGGAGATTTAAGAAGCCAAAACAAAAGAGAAAGTTACAGGGCTGCGAAGGTTATTCCTTTTTTTGGTTTCAGAAATAGCAGCCTGTATAAGCCCGTATCCGTTGCAGTGACTCAATGTCCTGAAGGATTTACACAACAAATGCTACCAATTGAAATGGATTGCGATGTTTTCTATTGTGTTAAAAAACATAATGCTGGAAAATATCAGCATCCAAAAATAATAAGACCGCCATATTCTTTACCGGAAATTGCCGCAAATAAATATAGCGAAACAAATATTCGTATAATTTTTGATGGCATTGAAGTGTTTTCAACTCCATTAAGTAACTTTAATGGACCAATAAAAAATTAGGGTAAATTCAAGGGAGGTAGATTAACTAATCATAGTATAAATTATTTTATCAACCAGATAGAAGGCAAAATTGAAAAAGCGAGTCATAAGGTAAGATTTGCTTTAATTTTTTAAAACGACAATGTTATTCTTTCAGTTTACGACATCAGCAAATGAAACTCTTATAAATATCATAAAATTGTTAGCTCTGTAAATAATTGCTCAAGTTAAACACTGATATATGAAATTAGAGAAATGTTTCAACTTTTTTTGTAACTGTAGCCAAAAACCTTTTTGTAAACAGTCATCAATATGTCTCATATATTTAAAAAATTTCGTTTATTTATGAATCTTGTTTTATTTTTTTTAAATAAAAAATATTTCCATGATGACATGTGTTTTGTGTTTGTTTTGATGAATAAAGGGAATGCATTTGTGTCCTACATTTTTTCCTTCATAAAACAAAACACAAATTTTCTATCACTGCAAAAAAACAAGATAGATGGAAAAAAGGATAGAAGATATTCAATTTATATCCTGTGTCCGAATAAAAAAAATAATATAAAAGCATCTTCATTTTATTCAACAATAATTCTTTTTTTTGTTTTATTCCAATTCTTAAATATGCCTCTTCATCGTATTTACCATACTCCTGGCCAATTTTCAAAGGATGACAAGAAAGGCCTTGCAGAAGCTATTACCAAAATTTACACCAATCCAAAAGGAGCTAATCTTCCAGCATTTTATGTTGTCGTCCTCTTTGTCCCTGTTGATGAAGAAAATTTCTTTGTTGGCGGCAAAACAACTAAAAATTTTGTTCGTATAAGTGTTCAACATATTGCTCGTAGCTTTGATAGTCATGAACAATCCAAGTCATTTTTAGAAATTTATGAAAGTGCATTAGCACCATTTATTAAAGAGCGAGGATTTGATTGGGAGGTATAGTTCTTGTTTTATCTATTTATTTCTGAAATACATATGTGTTCCAAAAATAGTTTTCAAAAATAACCTGTAAATTCAGAATTACAAAAAATTTATCCAAATTCAAATTGCCTTTTTAAAATTTTTTAAAAACCTGATACCAAATATATTTTAGGTTGAAATTGAACAAATTGATAGAAATCTTTGGCGTGAAAATGGGCTTTCTCCCCCTCTTCCACGTACTGATGCTGAAAAAGAATGGGTTCGACTTAACAAAGCTGTTCCATATTAAAACAATGTAAAAATATTTTGTACTTTTTGTGATTTGTTTTACTTTTATCACTCTTTTTGATTATCAATATTTTTACCGCAAGTGAAAATTATTAATTGTTTCATAAAAAAAATTCAATAAATTCATTATTAAAAAATTAGGGTTTATACAATCGAATAAGTGATAAAAATTTAAGAAGCTTTGGTTGTAGCGTTTTTAAGTTCAAATTCTTCAATAACTTTAATCTTTGAAAGATTTCTATCAGCCCATGGTTGAATTTCAGCTGATCCAAAAATGATATAAGCAATACCGACAATGATATTACAAAATGCAGCAATATACCATATTCGTGCCCATTCTTCTTCTGTTCCCTTAAAATTAAAAATTTAAATACCAGAAAAACTATCGTTTCTCTTTCTTACATGTTGATTGATAAATCCAACCAATGAAACAGAAACCATACTTCCAAATGTTGCGGCTAATCTCATAATTGAAAATAAAATTCCTGTATATTGTGGAGCTAGGCTTAAATGGGATGTAAAAAATCCACAAACTCCGGACGAAAAGAATATCCCTAAAATGGAAAAAAATAGTTGACAATGAAATTTTTTTACAGAAATTTAACCATGAAAAATGAGAACAATAATTGCAATATTTCTTCTTGTACAATCAACAAATAGTGCCAATGTTAGATAAGTTAAAGCGCTTCCAAAATTACCTCAAATATTAAATTTAAATTTATATAATTTTTAAAAATGTTTGCTCACATATTGATTGAAATAGTTTACAAGCAGTTGTATTTTTTAAAATTCCTTTTTTCTTTAACCAATCAGATAAAATACCAAGCATATTTTTTGTTATTAATTGTGACAAAAATGGAAGCATTGCATAAAATCCATTTTTACTTAATTCAATGTGTAAAACTTGTTTCATATAAATTGGTAAATATGATTGAAGTAAAGCTAAAGAAAAATTGTATGCCCATTGAGCTATGAAATTCATTAAAATTGGTATTGATGTAAAAATTTTAAGCCATGGAATTTTTTCTTGATACAACTGAAATTTTTAGTTATTATCGTTACATAAAAAACTGTTACATACTTTTTGAGTTGTTTCATTTTGAATAATTTTTTGTGTTTGTAATTCTTTTTCTAAATAATTTAATTCAGACGGAGAGACAAATTTATTTTGTTCGGGGTTATTTGAACTAATTAGCAGCCAAAATAATACCCAAATAAATCCCATACTTCCTAAAATATATTTAGATCTTTCAAAAACATATTTAAAAAGTGCTTTCCGAAAAAGTAAAAAATTAAAGGCCATCCCCCCAAAAATTCGGCGCCACAAAAATATGATGAAATTAATAAAGCAAAGATTCCTGCCAGCTGATTTCCAGAAGTTGTTAAAGCTGCCGATGTACTTCTCTCATTTTTTGGTATCCATCTGGCAACCATTGATGTCATAGATGGAAATATCATACCCTCTCCAATTCCCATAATAAATCGAGCACCAAAAAGTAAATAAAAATTTAAATTTGCAAGCAATGGCGTTAAAAGTGTAATAACCATACAATCTGCAACACCAATAAATAAAATAATTTTTGGGCCAAATCTATCAGCTAAATATCCACTCCACCATAATGAAATTAGTGAACCATACCAAGTTGCAGATAAAAGTAATGAAATTTCAGCAGATGTCCATAAAAATGTTCCTCGATATCCTTGATCATAATTATCTCCATCACTTATTCGTTGACATTTTGCATTATCAGTTGTTGTTAATTCAATTGTATTTTCTGATAATTCATATGATGTGGTATTAACCATACAAACAACAGCCATGCTCAGATTCACTCTCATGGAAGTTGAAGAAAATAAACCAAACATTAATAAAATGCATATCCAAAATCTCATTGATGAAAATGATAAAAATGACGTCGGTTCTTCATCTTGTACTTCATTTTCTGTCTTTAAATTTTTCATTATTTTTTTAACCTCAAAGTGGCAAGGGAAATCAAAAAAACTCACCGTTTCATTGATGTTTCGTATAAGGACATCATTTTTTTCTATACTGTTTTGCATAATTCCATCAATAAATATTGATATCTGTGAAACAGTAAAAATTTTATTGATTTTCTGGTTGTGTTCTTTTTTACTTTTTAACGATTTATTTGGTCGCTTTTACTGTCTTATATTAGCCATAAATATTTACACCTGAACAATAATTTTCGTTTTAACGGAACGTTGTGAAAAAAAATCATAAGCAATATTATCGGATTTTATAAATCTACAGAAAGCAGATTTCGAGTTTAAAAAGCAGCAACGTTTTCAGTCATAAAAGCTTTAGATTAAAAATGAGATATGATCAAAACTTTGGCCAACTGAAAAGATGCAAGAAAAATTTTCCAAATATTCAACATTATTCTTTTGGACATAATACATTAGTTCCATTATGATGTCACCGGTTTCGAATAATTTTTTCCAAAATGTTGCTTTTAATGTTGAACATAATTGTTAAAAATTTAAGATGTTCATCATTTAAAAGCACAGCTTTGGCAAAAAGTGTCTCAACCGATGTCCTCATATATGAGTTTCTGTTTTATGACAAAACTTTTATCCATATTATCAGCATCAATTTGACCCCTAGTTTATCTTTCTTTTTTTAAAGCTGCTTTTACTTTGTTGTGCAATTTTTTTTGTGTGGTCATCTTTGTTATTTATAGTTTGCGCTGACCTTTTTTTCCTTAAGTGTTTTTCAATAAAGAATAATAAGAATTAACTGGGCCCCCTTATCTATAAATCCTACTTCAAATCTTGAGTATTATCCTCAATTCGTTTACTAAAGTATTTTGTTATATAAACCATTAATTTATGAGTTTTTTAGTTAAACCATTTTATTCCGTCGTATTTCTTCATCACTAAATGGTTATCATTTCTTTTGTGCTCCTACTATTTTATTGAAAAAATGTATTTTGTTAGTCAAAAACCAGAAAATATTCGGTTAATTGGAACAGAAAATCACAATGTTTATGGAATTGGTGATAAAAATGGCTGCCTTGTTATTTATCAAAAAGATTGTTTTGATGCCGGAGAATGGGATGAAATTGCAGAATTAAATGTATCGATTGGATCTCAAAAAAAGTGCAAAATCTGTATAGGAACAATGCCAACAGCTGCCGGAATTATCAATTCAAAAATGTGGATTATTGCATCTGGAACGGTATTCTTTTTTTAAATAAAGTTACTTCCGAAAATTATTTTATCAGTTTTTTAGCTTCTTGAAAGAAAAACAAAAAAAAGTGAACAACATGTTTTTTGTGTTGATCTTGAAACAAAAGAAGTAACACTTTTCAAAGTTGAAGAAAATGAAATAAATGATTTTGTTAAATCAATTTGTATGAAATGTGATACACTGCAAATTACTTTCGATGATAATATTGATGGAAAACCTCGGTTTGTTGTACAACCTAATAGATTGCGAACTGCTAGCATGATTATCAGTTTATCAAATCCTTATCCACAATTTAAACAATTTTATTTTGATGTTGATGTTGAAAATCAAACTTGTAACTTTGGATACTTTGACTTTTTGCCAGAAATGTTACGACGAATAACAAATATATAAAAACACTTTATTTAATAACACATAAAAAGATGAATCACCAAACAGAAGGAAATAAAAATAAAGTGAATGCTCGAAAATGAATGGACAAAAAGTCCTTTTATAGAAATGAGAACAAAAGCATATAAATTATGCAAATTGCGGTGATTCTCCGCAACACTCCGGGCCACAGGATCATTAAGTTGAAGGATCAAGATCTGATACAGATGCAAGATCGGTACTGCTTTCTTCAATTGGATATAAATGATTTATTGCTCGACGAGTTGTAAATCCATCTTCGTATTCAATCTTAACAGATCGAATTTCATTATCTTTACTATAAATAAGTTCAATTATCTTTGCCGTTTTCCATAATCCGCGAGCAACATCTGGTTCATAAACCAATACAATTTCGTTGACTTTTGGTTGACGTTTTATTGAACCTCGGCGATTTCGATGTTCATCAACATTTCTTTCTCGAAGAAAATTCAAATAATCTTTGTTCCATAAATTCCAGTAATATCACTAATAATTGAATTATTTCCATTATCATTAATCTGTGGAGTTAAATTTAAGTATCCGTTGCCTTCCAATATAATCCTTTTAATTTGATCTTTTAAATCTTGTTGTTGTCCAATCCATGCATCAATTCGATCAAACAATCGTTGTTTTGCAGGATCATCTGCTTTCATGACATTCGCTTTTGCTTCAAGCCTTTCAATAGAACTATCCCATGAATCAAAATCATCTTGTAGCTCTTGAATACGTGCTTGAAACATAACTTTTTGAACATTTGACCATGGAGGAGGAGTACGATCAAGTTCTTGTTGGAAGTCATTTTTTCGTCTAGTTGTTGCAACTATTAAAGCATCCAATTTTGTAAAAATTCGTTCAGACATCTTAAAACTTCACAGTTTTTGATGCAATTGTGGTGAAATAATGGTAAAAATAAGGAAAATAATTGTTCAGCAAGAAAATTTATCAGTTTAAGCAATAATAATTTAATGTGTAAAATCCGTGGTTAGCAACTTTTCTGCTACTACCAAAATATTGCAAGTAAAACAGAAAGCAGCTATAGCAGTAACTTTCAGAGGTTGTTTTCCAGAGGCACCAATTTGTTACGACGAATAACAAATATATAAAAACACTTTATTTAATAACACATAAAAAGATGAATCACCAAACAGAAGGAAATAAAAATAAAGTGAATGCTCGAAAATGAATGGACAAAAAGTCCTTTTATAGAAATGAGAACAAAAGCATATAAATTATGCAAATTGCGGTGATTCTCCGCAACAAGAAAATTCAAAACGCATTGATGCTTTAAAGAAGGTCTTTGTTGCTGGATTCAATGAAGATCGATTTCATTTTGGTTTGCTACGATTAGGATATTTTGGAGCAAAACAAACGCCTATGGGCGGCGATTATCGCAGTTTTTCTATGTCTAATTTTGTAAACAGTGAAGAAATGGTTGACTCTGAATTTTTTTGTGATGCTCAAAATGAACTTCATTGTATTGTAAAAGAAAAAAATGGTCATGATTCATTCAAATTAAGCATCTTTAAACCTATTATTGATATGGAAAATGGAACTGTTAGGTAAATTTGGTTGTAATACTTTTTGATATATTAATCTGAATATTTTAGTCTTGACTTCGTTTCCACCTTTAAAGTTGCACGTGATTTTCCTGATATCCAAAAGAATCTCATTTTTACAACTCCAAATTTGATCATTTTTTCTTCATCTGTTGATGTTGTTGTAGTAATCAATCGTGTCCTTACTCTTTCTGAAAGTGCATATTTGGCTCTTCAAAATATTCCAATCACAAAAATGAAATCTTTCTATGAAAGCTTTAAAGGCCTTTTTACTACCTCAAAATCAAAGGATCTTCAACGTAAAAAGTCAAATTCAAATTGCATTTCAATGAATTATTTACGGGAAAATTTCGGAATCTCAAAAAATGTTTTAATCAATCATGGAAGTCTTTAAAAATTGCTTTTTTTGTATAGTGAATATCCTTTTTTACAATCAAAGTTTTATTGTTCATGTGTTTTTTATAATAAAAATATTTATTTAGACTGCGATTCAAATTTGCCCTTCAAAAACCAATCTTTTTTAAAATATTCGTTTTTGAAAAGAAAATGAGCGCCAAAAGCGGAAAGAGAGAAACCACAATAAGAGAAAAAGAAAGACATTGGTTTAAAAATAGCCTTTGTTGCATTTCCTTCTATCTTGTTCTATTTTCCATTCCCTTTCTTTGATTTTTTTAAGAAAAAAGAATACTCGGAGTTGTTCACTGAATAAACTGTTTGTAATATTTGAAATCTACTTTGAAACAACGTGCATCTGTTGAATATCGCTTGGATCACTTAACAATTCTTTTTCAAAAAATATGTGGAATTGAAAAAAATACAATAAAGATGATTCATTATTTTTCAGTTTTCTTTTTTTGTATTTTCCCAGCAGATTCTTGACTTTTTTGGTTGTTAATTAACTGATAGCCAACTTTATCTTTTTGTTTTAATACCGTTTTGTTCTTTCCCATAGTCTTTGATCTTAAAAATATCAAATTAATCATAAAAACTCCCATGAATTTTTCTTATCAAATTTTATTTTTAACAAAATCTTATAAAAGACTCCAACAACTTTTATGATTCTTAAAAATCTCAACTGTATTTGTTTTTTATTTTTTATCAAGAGACCCTAAAAAGTCACTTGTGTGATTTAATTTTCATCACTTTATATGACCCACCTTATTTAAGGTGTTGTTTTTTTCTATTTTTATGGCGAATCAGGAAATAGCACTTTAGACATTTTTTATGTTTCTTTGACTCTCTTTTTTCCATTTTTTTATTGACGAAATGATTCAAAGCTTTCTAAGCTTCGTTCGCGGAAAAAAACTTGAAGAAGGAAAAAATTCGATGTGTATTGACGCATTTTTCTTGGTCGAAAAAAGAATGATTAAAAAGACTATTCTGTCTTTTCTTTCACTTCTTGAAGCAAAAAAATGTATTACACCTGTTTTGTAACACCTTTTTTTGATATATGTTTCTTAGTTTTTTTCCCGGATAAGAAATATTTGTTGTATCGATTCATTTATAAAGATTCTTTCACTGTTTACTTTTAAAGAAAAAAAGATTTTAAAAAGACAAATCATTTTGTAGTTTCCTTAAAGTATAGCGAATTTATTGCAGCTTTATTTATTTTTACATTTGGCATCCATTGAGAGTATAATCAATCAATATCAGTCATGGGAAACAAGCAATCATATAATGTCGCGGATGCCAATGCTCAACATGTCAAAACACCAACAAATGGTGAAAGTGTTGAATCAGAAGTTGCATGCACATATGACACTGCAAAAGGAATTAATATGAAGCCGTCGAACGTAAACTTTTGTAAATTTTTTGCTTCTTTTAACAACATAGAATATTTTTTTTACTAACTATTAATTCTTGCAATGCCACATTACATTTTATTAACTAAACACCCCCTTTTCCGTCATCAAATTTGAAAGCCATTCAAACCCACATTTATGGTAGCAATAAATTTTTATCACATTTTTTTTTGCAAAAAATAATTGTCATATCTTTTTTCGGTGATTAATGTTCCCACGATTTTTAACAAATAAAAAAGCCGATAGCAACTGTTCACTTTTTGCTTTGATTCTTTCTTTTTTTCTTGAAGACAAAGTTCAAAAACTATTCTGCAAGAAAATACTTTTTTTGCAAAAAATTGCCAATGTTTAATTTATTTCAGAATGATGGAAATCATAATTCTTATGACATTCTTTATCGAATTGAACCATTGCCACACATTCCAGTTTCATATCCAACACCTCCAGTTGTTCACGAACATGAGATTATTTCTACAACTTCTTCATAAATATATTTTTGATATGTTAATCGTGCTTACTGTATTATGAAAATTTTTATTGTTTGAAAATATTTTTGAAGAAATAAAAATCTAATCAAAAAAATGAAACATAATTGTGCATTTTTTTAATATTTTACCTTTTTTTTTGGGACCAACTTCGTTGGCTTTTCTTTTTTCAAAAAATGCAAAGTTAAACGTGACGGACTGAAATTAAACCTAGAAGTAACTGATCATTCAATCCACAATTTCGTCTTTTTCAAATTCACTGTCGTCTCTCATTTGTTTGTCAAAAAAGGAAATAATGTCACGAATTGTTATTTGGATTGTTAATGCATCATGGGCTGCAAAAAATGAGAGAAAAAATATGTACAAAATGTTTAGATCAAATTGGAAATAAAGGTATTTGGAGGTTAACCTTTTTTAAAGCTTATCCACAACAAATAATTAACGTTATTGACATTACAAAAAAAATAAACACATGTTGGACTAATTTTTTTAAAGAATGTTTTTAAATCATTTTCTGTCTATAACGTGATATTTGCCAAAAAAATTTCAAAATATCAGACGCTTTTTAAAAATTTTAACTGCGTTTTATAAATTTTATCCTCTTCCTTATTGCCTTTTTCTTTTCTTACTTGCATTTTTCTTTTACATATCTTCTTTTAATTATTTTTAACCTCATTTTTTTCTTACCTAATTTTTTTTATTAGCTTTTTATTTGATCCTACCCCTTCTGCTTTTTTTGATTTTATAAATGAACCCTCACAAGCAATTTTTCATTAATCCTCGAAAAAATAAGAGTGCCAAAATGATGTTTTTATTTTCTTGCTCCCAATTTAATTCTAAAATGAAAGGGATATCTCAAAGTCGAAGAAATAATTCATTGCTTATACCATTTTCGTCGAATGATAAATGTTCTATTGGTGAAAAAGGATCTAGATTACATAGTTTGGCACGTACAGTAAATTCAAGTGAATGGATTTATAAAGAAAGTGTGGAAAGAAGAAAATGTTATGGTATGTTTTGCTTGGGTAATGCTTTTAAAGTGATTCTTAAACCACATTATCGTTAATGTTTACGAAACCATTTTTAATATTTATGCTACAACAATTTTTTTTTAATTTTAGGTTGTCAAAAACCTCTTGATTCAACTTCAATAATTTTATTAGATCGTTTATGGCATCCAAAATGTGTTAAATGTATAGCGTGTACAAAATTTATAGCTGGTAGGCCAAACATTCTTTTACTTTTATCAGTTTTTCCTTTGTTTTTTGGGTTTTATTGAAGCAATTTAACCTTTGCACACCACGGTGTATGCTTCTGTATTTTGCCCTTTTTTCCGCATTTTTTGTCAAACAATATTTTTTTATGACTTTTACATGATATTTTTTATCAGTTAGAACTTTTCAATGGTATTAAAAGACCCACTAAACGGAATTATTTGAGCTATAACTTTTTTTGGAGTAGGAAGAAGAATAGGATTACCTTCAAAAAAACACATTGATAAAAAAATACTTCAACAGTTAAATTTTCTTGACTATAACTGCTTTTTTCAATATCTTTTATTTCTCGACAGCTTTTTTAAGAGCAGAGATTCAAGTCAATTTAAGATTTTAATATTTTAATTATCGCATCTTTTTTTCTTTTTATTTCCATAGGGTGTCTCTTCTTTTTTGCACCGTTAATGTTGTCAAATAAGGTCATGTTTATGACAATTAAATATAATTTTTATGAAAAAAAAGAAAAGGGGAAAAAGTTTTGAGTTTTCCACGCAGTTTTTCTGTCTTTTTTAATTGACTGACAATAATTTTGTTGTCGATTTATGTTAAATTTCAATTACACTGTTATTTTTTAATATCGGTGATATGATAATTTTTATCACTATGTGGAACGGTTTCTTGATGATAGTAATATCAAAAAATAATAATCAGAAAAATTTTCTTACTATCATTGTAATAGTAACATCAAAAACGAAAATGAAAAATATGGAGTTACTATCATTAAAAAACCGCTTCACAGAACGTTGAGAATAATTAATATCAAAAAAATTATCTTGAGCTAATAAATACATCACATCAATACTTTTTTGATTGGCCGTGTTTAATTTAAGTGCAATTTTTGGATATTTGATGTTAAGCTTAAAAGCTAGAATTTCAAAAAACTTTTAAAGCTGACGTTTATTTTAAAGTTTCACATTTTAGAAATGAGCAGATCCAATATTAATCTATTGATTTCAGAATCAAAATACTACATGTTAAATAATCAAATATTTGATCAAACGTGCTTTCATCAAGCTCGTCGAAATTCTCGTTTACAAAGAAGTCAGACGGCAGTTATTGATCATCGGTACCCCTCACCTTTGACATCTGAAGATTTTGATTCATCAAATTCTGCCCATCAAATATCATCAACAACAGTTTTATCAAATAATGAACAAAATAAAACCAGAATGCCGCCTTCAAATTCCCATGCTCCACAAAAATTAACTCGAAATTATAGCATTTCTTCGAATCGTGATCCAATTTCTGATGATCAGGAAAAAATGTCACAAGAGATGAAACGAAAACTTGCAAATGATCTTCTTTCAACTTTAACAACTTTAAGAATTCGTGAATGGAGAAAACGAAGTACTGGTTCAACCTTTAATCAAAGTGGTTCTTTAAAAGAAATGAATACTGAAAATGTAGAAACTGAAAAGAAACCTTTGCCACAACAAAAAGAATCAAGCAATATTCAATCATTTTTTACTGTTAATAACTGATTTATTTTTATAGTAATTTACTGACTTTAATTGTATAATAATTTAATAAATAAAATTAAATACATTGATATCCTGTTAAAAAAATGAAAAGCAAATCTTTTGAAGTATAAACTTTATATTTAATTACCTTACAAACAAATAATATGTACGTAAGCAAATATATTAAACGAAAAAACTTTCACTTGAACAAACAAATTTTCTTCATTACATTATGTAATTCGGGGTTGGGCCAGTACCAACGGTATTTGAACTACCTTTAATTTTTAAAAATGTTTGAGAAGGACGAAAATCTTTAACAATTGACATTGTAAGAATTGCATTTGTAAATGGAACCCAACTGAAGCCCATCGTCAATAAGATCATACTCCAAAATGCAGTTCCACCAGTCATGGCACAATAGCATAAATATGCCAAAGGAATAATACTGATAAAAAGTGGACTTGCAGCAAGTATTAAAAGTGTTAAAGAAATCTGCTTTTGCATTTGTCGATGATCATGTGGAAGGAGAGGCAGTAAAGTTCTAAGACGTTTTTGAATTTTTATAATGCATAATGCAATAATTACATAATTTATTGTAATGCATGAAAATCCAGCAGATGCCAAGGCAAGGAGTAAAGGATTTCCCTGAAATATCAATATACTATATTTACAATTATGTTAATGCCTACTCTTCGACTTAATCCGCTTAAATATACAGTTGTTTCATTCGTTTCTAATAAAATATCTTTTAAAATGTCAGTTGCAAATTTCATATCAGTTTCATCATAGGAAAATCCTATATGATAAAGGTAGCCTACGGCACTTGCAGCAAGCATTGGAACAAGAAGAAATAAAGCTAAGACGAAATTTGAAACTGTTATTTCTCTGAAACTTTGCATTTTCATAGTCAACATAAAATTAAAACTCTTACTTCCAAAGAATTAAATATCGGAAAATGAATTGAACACAAATTGAGCAAATTGAAAAGTAAAGGCCGAATACAAAAACGGTTATCATAAAACCATTAAATGGCTGTGGAAGATGTCGAAACATTCCATTTTGCAGGAGAAATTCATTTCCATTGACAAGAATGATAATCTATAATGAAACACGATTAGGGGCCATCCAGATATCTCGAGATAGAAATTTTCAGATGTTTTACCCCCTCGGTGCGAGATAAAACATCAAAGGATTTTGCCGACAAAGTCAAAGCGGCGCGATAATGGTCAAACCCCATCCCCCCGTCTTTGCATCTCCAGATATTTGGATGACCCCTTATGAATATATTATTTCAATGTGCATTGGCACATATTTAAATAAAAAAAATAAAATATATAATTTTGATATGTGTAAATGTTAACAGCTTTAAAAAAAATTCAGGCGTTATGATTTTACAGGAAATCTTTTGATAAATTGTTTTAACAATAAAACTTACAGGTTCAGTAGCAGCCATAACAATCAAAAATGTCATATCAACAAAAATCATTAAACAAAAAATTCGTTTTACAGGATGTGTTGATTTATATATTACATAAATAAGCAAAGTATTGGCAAGAAATCCTAATGCCGATGCCATTGAACCAGTAAAACGATGCCAAAATCGAAAAGTTTCAGCTGAAAATTACGGTGGATGTCGAAATTTTGATAAGAAAAACTTACGATTCATTTTAAGAGTTTCCTAAACTTATATTTTTGAATGTATTTTAATTGGTTGTCAACTTATTATATACATCTTTAATGTATCCCGCCCAAAAGATATCATGTATTAGTCATTAATATAAGTCTGTAGTCATTTTAAACTTGGTAAATTAAAACTAATTATGAAATGTGAACTTTGTGGCAACATCTTTCATTCACTTATTAAGAAAAAGCTGAAATAATTGAACCTAAAGTTTTTATTTAAAGGGATTAAATAAAGATAAAGAACAAGTGTATTTATGGGTTAATCCTTCTGTTTTTTTTTACCTTTATTTAAAACTTAATGGGATTATAATAAAATACGTCTGTTTCGCTTGATTGCTAAAGTGGAATAAATTTTTTGTAGTTTTAAAAATTCTTAAAGATCAAAATTTGTTAAGCAACGATTTTTTCACAATTATAACAAATTAACTTCATCTCAATTTTTGATCGTCGTAAATTACTGAACGATCGTCATTCTAAGGATAGTATTTTTTTAAATGGGATTCAACTGAAACCCATTGTTATTTTTTTTTGGTGGTGGTATATCATGACCAGAATGATGTACCACCAGCAAGGACAAAATAACAAAGATATCAAAATAGAATAACCCAAACAAATAATAGACTAATTGCCTGTAAAAATTTCTCTCTGGATTTTTCGAATATGTTAAGATAAAAGGGGACATAGAATATTTGGACACCTCCGAGTTCTGGCAACACAAAATGCAATAATTATATAATTTGAAGACATTAATATAAATGCAAAAACTGCGATGAAATAGATTATAATCATATTTATATTTTGAAAACAGCAATTTTTTAAACGAAATTTGGTTTATAGCAATTGTTTGGTTTTCCGTCTTATATTTTTGCAATAAAACTTACCGGACGGCTTCTGCTGATTACATGATGAACGAGTTTCTTCCATGTCTGCAATAAAATGTTCTAAATTAGTTATTTGGCGGTGTAACTTTCAAAGAAATTTTTTTTAAGATTGCAGTCAAAAAAGAAGTAACATTTTAACATTTATTTTTTATGATTTATTTTTTAAGAAGTGACATTTTAAGATTTATTTTTTAAGAAGTAACATTTTAAATTTTAATTTTTAAAGAACTCATTTTTTAATTTTAAAATGTCACTTCTTATAAAAAAAAACTTAAAAAATAAATCTTTTTTGAATGCAATCTTAAAAAAAAATTCTTTGAAAGTTACACCGCCAGTTATTTATAAAAAAATGTGTACTTTGAAAAAAAGTTTAAAAAATAATGCTTGATACCAATTAGGGCAAAAACATTAAAACAAACAAAAAAACAATAAAAATTTTTTTAAATTAATTGGACAATTTTAACCTTTATAAAAATTGTTTAAAAAATTAAAAAAAAAACATAAATATAAACAACACACCAATCAACGAGTGATTAAAACACAAACAATAACGTGGTTTTTTAAATCTCTAATCTTTGTTTGAGTTTTGCGTTTGATTTTGTGAACCTTTTTTTGCCAAAAGGAAGTCATATGAATCTTTAAAAAATATGTAAATGATTTAAAATTTTTTTTGTAGCATATTTTATAAATTAATTCCATGAAAGCGAATTTTTTTAATATACTTCCGTTTTTTAACTTCCGGAAAAAAATTATGTTAAATAGTATTTTTGATTTGATAATGCTATAATACTCTGATTTCAAACTGTAAGAACGTGATCTTTTTTAAAAAAGGTCAAAGTTTTATAATTAAAATAAATCAAATGATTTAATTAAAATTCACACAAAACTGTTTAAATAAAAGTGAACTTTTCCAGAAAAATATTAAACCAACTTTAAATATTTTGGAAGGGAAAAAATTCCATGGGTTTTACATTTTTTCATTTATTCATTTTTCTAAACGTTTTTGAGCACTGTTTTAATATTTATTTTAATGTTTTAACTTTATTCTCTTTTAGTTCGATTTTCATTCAAAGTCATTGGAATCAAGGAATTTAACGATTGTTGTACAAATCATTAATTGAAAAGTCAACAATGCCAGTGGAAGGAATTAATTATTCATTAATTCAACCGTCTGAAGAAAATATTGATGTCCCTAATTCTCCAAATTCTGAAACAACAGAAATTACAAAAGAATTTTTTGAAAATTATGCTGTACTTGATGTTCCATGGGATGATCCATCTCTTTATGTTGAAGATAATGAAAATGTAATTATGAATGAAAAGTTTTTAACAGATGCACCTAAAACGTATGAAACAAATGATAGATGGAGTTTTTTGAGATCAGAATCTTCTAAAAATTCGGGAAGAGTAGTCAAAAAAAAGAAGAACACAAGTATCAAAAGTCGAATTTCATCTCAAAGTTCTGAAGGGAGATGTATGTCTGAAAGTTCAGATTATTTCACAGTTCCAGATTATAATATTGAAGATAATTCATTTCCTTCTGTTTATCAACAACTTGAAGAAAATTATCAAAGACAAAATTTTATACATCAAAAAATTCTTCAACTTCAAGAGGAAGCTTATCAATTAGAATATGAAGCACATTTTCTTCAATCTACTTTATATCATCAACAACAAATGTAATTAGAACTTTTTTTGTACTTTTTGAAATACATATATTTTGCCGAATTTATATCTTTAATAAAAAAATTATTTTTTATATTATAAAACAAAAATACAATCATAATTCTGCATTTTTCTTTGAATTATCCAAGTTTACATCATTTTGTGATTTACATACAAACACAAAATATGTCATTATTATTCGTGCTTTGAAAAAGGCTTTTTTAATTATAAGCTTATAAATAAAAAGGTATATTTTAATTTGATTAAAGTACAAAATTATCTTTAATAAAAAAAAACTTTAGTAAAAAATGCTTTTATGAGGTAATTGTATTTCAAAGAACGATACAAATTAAATTTAACATGGCTAAAGCTTTACATTATTGACGAAAAAAACTTATTTCATTTTAAAATATGTAAAGAAATGTTTTTAATTCTCAATGTGACGCTTCAAAACTGAACCCTTAGATGTTTAGTCATTCTCCAAACAAATTTTGTGAACTTGTTTAATAAATTCTTTCAGTTTACTTTGATTTCCTTCCTGTTTTATAAAAAATCGATTCATAGAATAAAAAAAACGTCAGCAATAAATCACTAATTATTTGATAGAAAAGAGACGAGAATCATGCTGGAGAAAAAAATAGGAGGGGCGGAAATTACAGTAAAAAAATATTATTTATTTACATTGATCTCATTTGCCAAATTTTATATATTTATGTAATTGTTATTTTGCTTTTGTTTATGTTTTGATAACATTTGGTAATTTGAAAAGATGGCTGTTCCTGAAATGATTGAAATTTCAATAAATGATATTCCTAAAGAAAATGGTAAATCTGAAGCTCCTCAATTTAAAAATTCTTCTAAGACTCCAAAAATTTTTGAACATCGATTTCGATATCTTATTTTAATTTTGGGTTGTTTATGTTTAACTTCGATTTGCTCAAATATGATTGCTTTAAATTTTACTTTTATTTGTATGGTTCATAAAAATCCAACTGATCCAACAACGATTGCAACTTTCGGAAATGTCACACTTCTACATTATCCTCAAAAACCTCAATATTTTTATAATCAACATGAAAAATCAATGCTTATTTGGGCGGTTGCAATTTCGTCATTGCTTGCAACGTTCCCGTTTACAATTTTATATTCAAAATTTGGAGCAAAATATGTCCTTCTTTCTGCCGGTTTATTATCAGCTTTTGCAACTTTGCTAATTCCAATTGCAGTTAAATATGGACTTCAATGGTTTTTACTTTTAAGAGTTTTTCAAGGAATTTCTTATGCAGCTGTTTTTGCTGCCATTGGAGTTCTCTGTTCAAGATGGGCATCTCTCAAACAAAATGGTGTATTTATTTCAGTGTTAACTTGTTTCTCATCACTAGCAACATCAGTTACTAATCCAATTGCTGGAGCTGTAAGTTTAAAAAAGAGAAAGTTGTCTTTCACGAATTAAAAAAAATCATGAATCACAACTTTGGTTAGAATCTACAGTATTTTGTAGTTATAAATTTAACATCCAAAAAAAAATTTCATATTTACGATCAAATTATTTTGGAGAAACACTTTTTTAAAAACAAATGAATGTTTTGGTGCTTAATAATTTTTCTATGACGTCTTTAACAATTTTTCGTTATCAATTTTTTGTTTTACGTTGTAACAAAACAGTCTAATAGAAGTGAATGAAAACTGCAATAACTTTGTAATTAAGATGAAACAAAAGACGTTTTCAACTTTTCAAATACACTATTATTAATTACTAAATTAATATGACCTTTTGCTAGAATAAAACTTTTCTAAAACACAAAAAAGAAGAAAAAGGACAGCATCCGTTTCCGCCGCAAAAATTTTTTTCTTTAATAAACTTTGAACTTTTATTTATTTATTTATTTTTAGCTTTGCGAATCACGTTTTTCATGGCCAGCAGTATATTATTGCTTTGGTACTGTATCTCTTGTCCTTTTTACTCTTTGGTTTTTGTTTTATTCTGATCATCCATCAAAACATCGAAAAGTTACATCAACTGAATTGGAAAAGATTCATCGAAATAAAACTGAAGCACATATTAATATGGATTCATATGTTCCATATCGGCAAATTATTACAAACCCAGTAGTTTTATGTATTTGGTTAAATGCATTAGCGGATATTGGATCAGCTGTATTTTTATCAACATACATGCCAACTTATATTAATAATGTTTTACATTATAGTGTTGCAAAAACTGGAATTTTAGGTGCTTTACCTGCAATGTTTCATATTCCAACAAAAGTTTTTGCTGGATGGTTCAGCGATAAATTGAAGTGAGTAAATGTTTTTTATCATGCGACACAAATGTACAATTAAAAAATTTTTTCTATAGAACTTCATTGTGTAACGAAACTTCGAAACCTAAACTTATTTACTTTTTAGAGGTTACAATGAACGAAATAAAATGATTGCCTTTAATAGTGTTGCCCTTTTAATTCCTGGAATTATATTTGCAATTGTCGGCTTCGTTCCCGATAGCCATCCGAATATCGCAGTATTACTTTTTGTTTTCATAAATATATTTTTCGGAGCAAATTGTGGAGGATTCTATAAATGCGGTACTTTAGTTTCGCGGTAAACATCCCATTTTCAAAAATGTAAACATTGAAAAATTCATTATAGGCAATACAGTGGATTTGTAATATCCAACATTCAATTTATAAAATGTATCACTCTTTTTCTTGCTCCTGCTTTAGTTTCACTTTTTGTTACAAATGATTCAGATAAAACTCAATGGAGAACAATATTTTTGTTCTTTTCTGTTTTAATCATTTTGGTATCCTAATTCTTATCTGATTAATGATTAATTATATTTTTTTAGTCAAATGCATTATTTTGTTATATGGCAACTGATGAACCTGCAACTTTTACATTTCTTTCACGTCAAACAAATATAAATGAGCCTGAAATTTCAAAAAAACATTTTAATACAGTACCCGAATTTCCACAAAAAACAAAAGAAACTAATAATAAAGCATAAAAATATTTCAAATGATTAAAAATTTGTTTACGGGTAGTATTTAGATAAATTTAGCAATATTTTCATCTTTCTTTTAAAAATATTAATAAAAAAACAAATGTGATCAAAATCTTTTCAACCGAAAAAAGAACAGATCAAACAACAAACAGAGTTATTAATTTTGGGAGTATTTTGTTTTGCCCAAATACAAATTTCATCATTTCTATATTATTTTCACTTTTCCTACAAAAAAATTGTTATACTCATAATATGCACTATCATATTGTATTTAGAATCACATAAGCAGTTTTAATACAAAAATTAAAATTTAATGAATAAAGGTATTAGTTTTTTTTTAATTTTTAATAGTAATTATTCGTTTTGAAAAGGATTTTTGCTATTTATATGATGTCGCGGTTGCAAGTACGGCAAAAATGCAAATAATCTGTTTGAAGCAGTTTCCATATATTACATATCATAAAATAATAAATAATGGTAGATAGAGTATAAAAACTTGTAACTATTTCAATTATAAACTGAACAGTATGAATTAAAAAAATCATTACTTGTATAAATTGAGATTGATAAATGATGTTTGTCAAAAATTTATTACAATGCTATTTGTGGTCGGATTTTTGTAAATTTTTTCGGGGATTTAATAAACCCTATTCACCGTAACATAGGTAATAAAAACTTACAAAACATTTCTTTTTCTGAGGAAACATTTTTTATTTTGCTTTGCATCTGAAATTTTCTGACAGCTAAGTAATGATAATATTGTTGCCAAAAAATATACACAAAAAAGAAAAGATTTTTTCAGAGTAATTTTTCTAACAAAGTTTCCTAAAAACTGGATCTCTGTACATAATTCACGTAAAACTTTCTTATGGAAATTTATATTGAACATCCTGTGCAGGGATGTGCGGAATTCCGCTTCCGTAAACGGCGGAATTCCGCCTTTTTTTACTTTCGCTTCCGTGAAAAAAGTGGCGGAATTCCGTGGAATCAATGTCTGTTTTTAACACAAAAACTGTAAATTTTTGGAACAAGTTCGCTTATAAAAATTAAAAAATGATGCTCTCTAAAACAGAAATCAAGGATGCAATAACCATAAAACGACTTTTAGTTGACCGCAAAAATGGTTGTGGAAAAATTCCGCTTTCGTAAAACACGAATTCCGCCTTTTTTTATTTCCGCTTCCAAAAACGAACTCTTTGATTTTCAAGAGAATTTTCGGGCTTCCGAAAAAACATAGGCCCGAGGTCCTGGTAGAGTCTGGTTTGGAAATTTGGACTCTTGCCCATCAGCACTACACAGTTCAACTCGTATCGACTAGATTTTTGTGAACCAATAAAAATGTCTGAAAAAATTCCAAAATCCTAAGGTTTTTACGGAGTCTTCTTTGAAAAATTTGGATGTGATATTTAAACTTTGAAAAAATTTTCTGAACTTATTATTCTTTTTTCTTTAATAGAGCGGTTTTACAGTGCCAGTAACAAAAATAAACGAAAATGAAAAAATTTTAAGTTATTAAGTCCGTTTTTGAATAACTGTGAAAGAATAAATATGGCAGCCAAATGAAAAGTGTCAATTTCGTTTGGAACAGCCTGTATGTTATTTTACGAAATTGAATCAATTCTCTTTAGTTTTATGTCTTTTTAAAAAAGTTATCAAAGTGTTCATTTGTGAAGATTAAACGCAGAAATAAAACTTTACTATCGACGATTTATCGTTGAATTAACCTTTAGTCTTTAATTGTTGAATCATATAAAATTTCGAAAAGTGTAATTTTATGATAGGAAAAAAAGACATATTTTAAAGTTTTACGTCATTAAAAAAGGAATTTTTAATTACTGAATTTGAAAAAGGCACAGTTTTTATTGTTTTTGTTTCTTCTACGGAATTTGAAAAACTTGGTAAAAAAATATTTAAAGATTTTAAAATAATTTGCAAATTGCAGATCCCTTTTTTGTCATAATTAAAAAAATAAACAGGAAAAAAATATGCTGCAAGATATTTTACAAATATATTGCGGCTGATCTTTGAATCTATTATAACAGAATATTTATTTTTTTTTGTTGTACAATAGACACAACCAATAAAATAAAATAAATTTACACACAAAAACCAAAACTGTACCAATAACAAATCCAATTATGTTATTTTCAATGATCCTTTTTTATCCCTCCTTTTTATTCATATGAAAAAATGAGTCACAAAAATTTAATAGCATTAAAAAAATTGAAAACACTTTTGTCAAAATTTTTAGCAAAATTTTATTTATTTTTTTTCAAAATTCGAAAGGTTAACTGTTGCTGACCTTTCGATTCATTTGATTTTTTGATAAAAGGAAAGTTGTTTTTAAACTTTCTGAAATTTTGAAGAACAAAAAAGTTGAATGTGCGTAAGAAGCGTTCAAAAAAACTGATCATAATAATAAACAGTTTTTGAAAGAAAAAAGGAATGACGCAAATAATAAAAGAGAGACATAAATAAATTTCCGGTGCAAAAGAACTTATTGTTTTTTACACATTTTTTTATCGATGAACTTTGATTAAAATTTTCGAGTTTAGAATTATATAATTAATAAAATGCCAAAAAAAATTTGTGTTTACTATAAAAGAGGTATTTAAATCAATTCTTGCAACATATTCTAGATGCAGATGTGATATTATAATAATCAACAACATTTACGAAATTATTCAGTGAATTACTTATCAGGTATATTACCGCAACGCAGGATAAACCTCGAGAAAGCAATAACTTTTTTGCATTTTTCCACTCATTTCGTAATCCATTTTTTGTTAGAAAAATATTTCAGTTTTTTTTCAGTAAAAAATTTATTGTAAGTGTAAAAAAGAGGAGGAGTTTACAAAATGATTTTAACCTTTTTTTAACCTTAGAACCATCGGTTGGGCTATTATTTGAAAGGTACTATAAAAGTCAAATGATTCCTTATAAATGATTATATTTGAAATAAACTCTATACAAAAAATTTAATAATGGAAAATGAAAATCATCTAAAAATTGTTGAACAACCTGCAACGATTACTTCAAGATTTACAATTCAACGGGTTAAAGATAATTCAGAATTGCCATATCAATTGCTGAAAATTCCGTTGCCATTGGAAAATGATGAAAAATCAAGTTGTAGTAATAAAGTAAGTTTTAATTGCGTTTATTAATTGATTACTGTAACAAATTATAATTTTTAGTCCACGACTTCAGCTCGTTTTATTGCAAGTATTTCTGGTCGATCATGGACAAGGAGTAAAGAAGATTTAGAAGTCGATGAGACTGTAACCTGTTGTTTTGGATATAAAATTAGATTTACAATTATGTTAATTACAACTTTATGTTTATCCTCAATTTTGAGTAATATTTTAACATTTAATTTTACATTTATTTGTATGGCTGGAGAGAAGCCGAATAACTTTGAAAACTTAACTCGTAAGTGACTTTCTTTTGCGTTTTCAAAATGCTTAAACTTCACTTTTAACCCACATACATAATTGTTACTTACATTATATTACTTTTAGGTGAAGAATATGAAGCACTTGGATATCGACCAGATTTGGATTATGATAGCATAGAACGAAGTATTCTTTTTTGTGCCGTTGCAATCGGCGCTCTTATTGCAGTGTTTCCAAGTACAATTCTTCTAAACAAATATGGTTCTCGTTTTGTATTTGGTTCACTTGGTTTAACTTCCGCAATTGCAACGTTGTTAATTCCAACTGCTGCAAATACACATTTTTATGCGATGATTGCAGCCAGAGTTATTCAAGGAATGGCATTTTCTGCTTGTCTGCCTGTAATGGGTATGATTACATCACATTGGTCAACGATTAAACAAACGGGAATTTTTATTGCCGTTTTATCAAGTTTCCTTCAAATTGCACCAATTTTTACTATGCCAATTTCTGGTGAACTTTGTACATCTGTAGGTTGGGAAAGTGTTTATTATCTTCATGCCATTATTGGTTTTATACTTTTTACGAAATTTATGCTTTATCATCGGAATAAACCACATCGGCATCCAATGGTTCGAAATCCAGAATTAATCAAAGTTATGGTTGGTAAAGAAACAATATTTACCACATCAAAACCTCGAACAAATACGTCAAAGAAAGTCCCATATGTTGCTATGTATAAAGATCCGGCAATTTGGGCAATTCTTATATCTAGTTTTGGAAATTTTATGGGAACCCAATTATCTCTTCAATTTATGCCAACTTATATCAACAAAGTCCTTGGATTTCATATTGTACAAACTGGTATGGCATCTGCCATATCGCCTGTAATTATGTTTGGCATAAAAATTTGTGCTGGTCAATCATCTGATCGAATTAAATTTATCCACGATACAACAAAACTTCGAATTTATAATACTTTTGCCCTGGGCGGAATGGGCGTCCTTTTTATTACTTTAGCCTTTTGTGATCCGAATAATCAGGGGACACTTTGTTTATGCCTTTTAATTGCTTCAACATGTATTCTTGGATTTAATTCTGGTGGCTTTTTCAAATCTTCACAAATGGTCTCTCGACAGCATTCACATTTTACAATGGCAAATATTTCATTTATTAATTGTGTTTGTATGCTTTTGACTCCATTAATGAATGAAATAATTGCACCTGAAAATTCTCTCGAAGATTGGAAAATTGTTCTTTGCATTCACGGTTCAATTTTATTAGTTACAAATTTTATTTTTTGCATTTTTTGTTCATCTGAACCTGCTAAATGGACTCAGACAATACATTTTTCTGCCAATACGATTGCCCCAGACGCTGCAACAATTCCTGCAATTGTTGAAATGAAACATTCATAAACTGGTTTTAAAAGTTTAACCGTTATATGTATAATTACTGCAAATTTTTAACCAAAAAACAATGCCATCTCGGATTTTATATTTTTTGTATCTTGCTTAACTTCAAATTTTGAAATACGGATATTTTTTTACCTACATAAAAAATCGTTTATTTTTTAAGTTTAAAACTAATTTTTTTTAAGTAATTTTTAAATTGTTGTTTATTTGATTTGTCTAAATAAAAATTAATTTTTACCTGTCATGTACTGCGTTTTAGTATAGATCCATCGAATCGTTTTCAGCTATAAAATTATTTTTAAAATTGATTATAGACCTCAAAAATTTGTGAAAATCGGATAATCTGTTAATTAAAATTCAGTTTATTTTTTCTGTCATAAAAATCGAATTTATTTATTTGTAACAAAAAAAATGAATGTTACTTTAAAAATTTTTATACTTTTGTGCACTATAATTTGTCTCGAAGGTAAAGGGTATTTAATTTTAAAATTTTAAAGATTATTAATATTCCAGGACGTGGCGGCGGAGGAGCACGTGGAGGTGGTCGTGGATTTAGTGCAGGAAGATCAGCGAGTGTAAGCAGTGGTGTTAAATCTGCTGCAATTGTTTCTCCACATATTTCCCCGGCTGGAAGTTCAAATAGTTTTGCCCCACAAAGTAGTGGTTCTGTCGGAGGCGGTGTTGCAAAATCTGTTTCTGGTAATACTGGTGTTGTTAGAGGTAGTTCAAGTGGCATTTATCCAATTCCTTTTGTTGGCGGAGTTCATAACAGCGAATTGGGACATCGAAATTTAACAAAATCAAATGAAAATTTTATTGGATAGATTTCAAAGTTTTTCAAAATTTTTACATTCTTATTTGTATTTTGTTTTTTTTTTTCATTAAAGCATTTTCAATCTTTTACAGTCTGCAAAAAAAAATTATTACAAATTTCTAAAATTTTACCAGTTAGAGAGAACAATATAAATGCCATGTAAAAAGGAAATAATCGTTATCCTATAACAAAAAATGGAGATGATTTTTTTGATTTGAACAAATTTATAAAATAAAAAATATCCCAACTGCGGTTGCAACTGCTCTCATTTTCAACCAAAAAACATATATTTTTGAACGTTGATTCAAAAGCAGAAAAAAGTAAAAATCAAAAAATCAAAAAATATGTTCTTTTTCACTGACAAGTTTATAGGGGGAGAAAAGGGAGAGTATTTATCAGACATTGTGTTTTTCTTCTTTTTTAGTCCAAATCAGAAAAAAGAAGACAACGACATTGCAAAAAAAAAGCACCAATCTATCGGTTTTAGAAACGTGCAAAAAATTGAATAAAACTTTTTTTCAACGGACAAACATTCATTTTTTCATGTTTTTTTTTTATTTGCGCATTGATTTATCTTTGCTTTTTTACACTTTTTATTGTGTAAAAAATTTTTTGAGCTTTTACTTTAAAGAATCTTGTTAGCTTTTGTTTGATTAGTCTTGAGTATTAAAAAAACGTTTTACAAATCTTTTGTTTTATATGTGATTTAAATATTAGATTTAAAAAATAAAATTTTTTGATAACTGTTTTACAGCTTTCCCTAAAAATGCCATTCGAAGACATTCCTCAACTGGTTCTGTATCACAAAAATCAGGGACCAATTGCTGATTTAATTCGAGAAATAATTTCGTTTTCGGCGCTGGCATTTACTGAAATTTCTGTTACTTCACCAAATCCACATTTGCCCGAAATATTACCAGCGTTTTCAATGGATAATGATGTTACATGCGGAACACATGCAGTTTGTCGAAGGATTGCTGCTATTGTTGGTTAGTTTATTTATATCTATTTTTTCCTAAAAGTGTGCAAATCATTTTTAAAAAAATGTTGTAAAATACCTGCGGTTTTCAAATGAACGTTTTTAATGCTATTTTCATATTGTTCCATTTTAGGCCTCCATGGCTTTAATCCTCGAGAAGATGCATTGGTGGATGCTATCGCAAGTCAAATATTGGATTTATGGGAAGCAGTTTTATCACAAAAACGTAAAAAATTAAAAGATTCAAAACTGTTAGATGTTTTGAAACAATTGAATTCGTTTGTAAAAGCTTCAAAAAATAATAAATATTTAATTGGGGAAAAAGTAAGTTTTTTATTATTTTTCTTTCTTTGTCATTCATTAATTTTTAGTTAACTTGGGCAGATATGACCCTCACACATTTTACGAAATATTTGATTAAAGAAGTTATTCCAGTAAAATTAGAACCTGAATTGGAAGGATTTATTAATTTAAATCGAAGTGAAAAAACATTTTTTGATTTGTATTAAAGAAATATTTATTAAAAATTTTATGATATGACAGGTTTTGTTAGTAATACACTATGCTAAATATTATTACAGTATTATCAAAGTTATCGAATATTTTGTTTCTGGTTTAAATTTTAAAATAAAATGTGTTTTCAAATGCTTAAACGAAACTAAATATTATTAAAAATAACCTAATTAAAAGGAAAATTAATGCATCGATATTTATTATCATTTTACATTTCATAATTAAATCGCAAAAATGTTTTTTCTTTTAATTTTTTCTTTTTTTTCTTTGTCCTTTTTTTGTTTATTTCAGTTTTTTTCTCTCTCCCTTTTTTCATGTTGAAATAGACGCAACTTGTTTTTGTTTTGTTCTTTGCTTTTAACTAAAAAAGAAACATATCGATTATTTTTTCCTTTTCTCCTTCGGTGACACTAAAAAAACTTGTATAAAAATGCGCTATTTTTGATTAAATTTTATTAAATTTGTCATCCTTTTTTAGATTAATTAAAAACTATGAATCCTTCTGATACTTTATTGAAACAAATTGATCTTGCTGCACAACATCAAAAAGAACATGGTGGACATGATGGAATTTTGCATGATATTAAAGAAGGTGTAAAAGAAGTTATTGATGCTGTTAAAGGAAAAGACACTGATTCACATGAGCATTCGAAAGGTGAACAAAGTACGGCAGCTAATAATATTCCAAAAGATAATGTAGTACAACTTAATAATGATCGTGAACTCCGAAATGAAACTTTAGGTGCTTCTGTTTAAATTCCATTGTATTAATAACATTTAGAAATATTATGCATGTACAGTACAATTTCATATTTTATGTAAATAAACAAATATTCTATAAATTTTTTTCATTCTTGAAAAAAGGGTATCAGATCTATGCAAATGCATCTTCTATTTGATTTCGCATTTCAAAATCAACCTAAAATTTTCCATGATAAATTCTTTGCAAATATGAAAGAAATATTATTTTTGTTATAATATTCGAGAGGTTAATATGAAAGAGAGTTATATTTACGTTTGTCTTTTTATGATATCCTTGATGACATTCAATATCTGTGACAGGAGTTGTGTAATTTTTTTCGATATAACACCACTGTGTATTAAAACATTTCAATGTTGCTTTTACTTTTGGCAAAAAATTTTTAAATGGACCTTTTCCAGAATTATTAAACTAAATTTTTTGTTTTGTAAAGAGTAAATAAAAAACTTACATTCATAAAAACAAAAGCACCAGGAAGATATTTTGTATCACAAATTACTGTAATCCGTTTACATTTTCTAACTGTTTCTATTCCTTTTGGAATTGAAGGCTGCTCTCCCATTAAAGAACCCTGAGATAATGTGATCGTATTCAAAGAACAATTTGAACAATAACTTTTATTTGCTGCGGAATCTACAATAAAAATTCATGGACAATTAGATATTTTTTTCGGGTTTAATAAGATTTTTTGAAAAGTAAACGTACTGCAATAATTAATGCACAGAAGTAAACATAATAAAATCAAAATATCTATCTTCATAATTAATATAAAACATAAAATAGGTATAACATTTCGATGAGAAAAAAATTAAATTTTCCTTGCATGGAAAAATCAATCTGTGCAAATTTAAAGCAACGTGTCATTAAAATGTTCAAAAAGGTAAACGTATAAAACCGTTTATTTCGATTGTTGTCAGCGGCAAAATCATTCAAGGCTTTTCAAAGCTATCATTTTTTCACAATGTTTATTGCAACTTTTAAGTTTCAAGATACTGAAAAACATTTTACGTGTTGTTAGAATTACAAACTCATTGCTGCAGCTGATACTTACATTATTTAAAACCAAATATTTTAAATAATTTTTAAAGCATTTATATTTTGCAATTCAAGGAATATTTTTTAGTTGGTTGAAGTTCTGGATTACCATATTCTTTAAACATTTCGAACCAAAACATGAGTAACCATGATCCAAGAAACTTTGACCCATTGTATTAGGGGCTGTCCAGATATCACGTGACAAAAAAGCCAGCTTTTTTTGACCCTCCCTTTAGATGACCAAACATCAAAGCTTTTTGCCGACAATGTCAAAGAGGCGAATGGACCCCTCCCTCCCTTTTAACTGTATCACGTGACATCTGAACAGCCCCTTACCTGTTTTCTGAATATTCCCAAAAACCAATGAATTTTTGTTTTTTAAGAATGCAATGATGTTATAGCATGTAAAATTTCAAGGTTTAATCATTGATGACTGCGACATTAACACAAATTTGAAGTAAAAGTTTTTTGCACTTTTATTAAAGCACTAAATTTGAATATAAAATTATAGCTTTTCTTTCATGTGACTACCATACTACGCTTGTGTGTGGTCGTAAATAAAGTCACGCTTAATTATGTTTGTAAATGTAATTTTGTAAATACTTCCTCTTTACAAAGCTGCCAGAAATATAAAAATTTCTGGCAGCTGTATGCTACAAAAAAATTAAATCCTGTTTTTTTCTTACTTATAATTGTTAGCAAAATTTTTGGCACTTTTTGCACTTTGTTCTTTTAAAATGGAAACTGTAGAAGATTCGTTGGATTATAAAGAATTTATTTTGTTTTATTCAGTAAGATTAAAAATTTTTTATTTTAAATAAATGTTTTTTAGGTTGGAATTTTTGGAATTTGCTGTAGCATTGCTTCTTTAATATTTATTTTAAGAAGACCTGTTTTACATAATGCATTTGGTTATATTTGTGCTGGACATGCCACTGCAGAAGCTGGAGTTTTGGGAATTTTTACAATTTGGGGAGCAGTTATATATCTCAGGTAATTATTAGATTGGGATATGTTCAAAGCAGTAAACATTGTATTTTGAGTTTTGCCAAATTATTCAAATTTTTTTGAGCACCCAGATTTCCTCATCTGAGTAAATTTTTAAAATGTCACTTTCTAGCTCTAAAGAAGTTGAAGAAAGTGTTGCCAATGTTATAATGGCACAGATTTTAAATGTATTTTATTATGGAGCTTTGTATTTTCATTTACTTAAATCTGTTAATCGTTTTTGTGCAATTGTTTTTTCAATTAAATACCGATTACTATTTTCGGATAATATTGCAAAAATTTTAATATTGTTTACATTTGGAATGGGGTTTATTCATACAATTCCATTATTTTGGTATAATTGTAATTCATATTTTTCTGGTACAACTTTTCGTTTTACAACTCGAACTTTTTCATGTGAATCAACTATAATATTTTATGATGATTTTGTAACATGTTGTACAACAATGTCAATTGCATTAAGTTGTGATATTATTACATTTTCATATTTTCGAATACGAGTCAAAAAAGCTAATAAATATTCACGAAATGATATTAAGCTTGCATTACATGTAAGTTAAATATAATCATAAAATATACAGATTTTATTTTTTTTATTTTTTTAAATTTCTTTTCAAAATTCCATTGTTTTCGAGGCTTTAATTACCTTGACTTAAAAGTTTTTTTTCAGGCGTGTTTGACAACACTTCTGTATATGGCAATGATATTTTCATTTTATATGTTATCAAATTATGCTACAAATATTTGGACATTGTTTTTGAGTACAACTTTTGCATGGATGTTATGTCATGTTTTAAACCAGTAAAGTTTTAAGGTTAAACATAAAATTTTAATATTTTCGTTTTCAGATTATCTTTTATTATTTTTGTAATGTTTTTGCACGGTAGCAGAAACAAAAAACCTCTAAATATTGTCACTATTATTCCTATTCAGGAAAAAACTACAATTAAGCAATCTTTCAAAAATAAAAATGAAGGAAATTTTAAAAAAGTTACATTCGGTTGAAATATTTAACTCTTCTTTTTGCAAGCTAAATATAATTATAAAAATTTTTTAATGTAATATTATTTATCGTTGTTTTTAACGAAGTCATAAAAATTTTGAAATTTAATTTAAATAGCAACAAAATGAAGAATGCGCCCACTAAAGTTTTTGTATTATCCTCCACCACGTGAAAAAAAAATCTGTAACCAATAAAAAAATTATGAATTTGTGCTTGTAATAATATTATTTGTACTTTTGACTCAGGCCTTTTTTCTCTCATTTCAAAATTTTTAAAATAAATGACAAAATACGCTTTTGTAAAAAAATTCACCGGTATTCACTCTATTTACAATGACGTATTACGAGAAAGTTCAAGCGTTTTATTTTAAGTATAAAAAACAAAATTTTTTAGCACCATTTTTTCAAATTATTAAAAGCACAAAATTGGCAAAATAAAGACAAAATGACAAATGGCAATTTTCTATTGCAACGTTGCAATCAGCTGATGACCTCCAAAGGATTTATTAAAGTTGAGGAAAAGAAGTTAAACACAATGTTATGCACTCTTTTGTCGTCTATTTCAAACTTTTTTTCTAACAATCGATTATACAATTTATTCAATTATTTTAAAAATAAACAATAAAATTTTTCCCTAACTTGACATTTTGCATTCATAGCATTATTTTAAAATAAAAATATTAAAATTATGGATCGAATAAAATTATTTTTAACATCCCTAAGAATGGAACCAGCAATATTTATATACATGTGTTCCTCTTATATGAAAAGTCCAGTATTTCAATCATTACTTTATGAAAAGTCATGTATATCTCGTTATGTAAGTTGATTAAAAGTATTCATTTGTTTCATGTAAAATCTATAAAATTATATAGGGAGAAAAAGTTGATTGTACAAATATTAGCCAAATTTATGCAGAAAAAGATTTACAATCTGATGCAAATCATTTAATATTAATTTCTTCATTTTGTTTATTAATTCCAGCAATTTTTTCCTCATTAATACTGGGTTCATGTAAGAATTTAAATCGTTAATTAATGTTAATCTTCTTTCTCACAAATTACAAATATAGTTTTAAAAAATGTTTCTAAAATAATAAACGATATACATGTATTAACATAAAAATAATGTAAAAATTTATGATTCTACAACATGTACATAATTTTTTAGTGAGTGATACATGGAATGCAAAAATTCCAATGATGATACCATTCCTTGGATTAATAATTGGGGATATGAATTATTTAATTCAAACTGTAAATATTCATAACAATGTATATTATTTAATGATAAGTGATATAATTTATGGTTGCTGTGGAGCTGGTGCTGCGGTAACAGGTATCCATTTTCGGTACAGTATAGTTTATATGTTCACGTTTATAAAATTTATAGCAACAACTCTATCATATAATATAAAAACAACATCCCCAGAAGTAAAAAGTGAAAGGGTTGCTGCATTTGAAGCTTCAGCAGGATTAGGAATTACATTAGGTTATTTTGTTTCGGGTCCAATTCGACAGTAATATATTTTAATTGAAAAAATGATTTAAAACATTTTCCTTTTCCAGATATACTGGATATACTTATTATTTTCTTATTCTTATGATCCTTCACGTTTTGGGATTTTTATATGTCTTATTTTTTGCTGAAGAACTTGAAGCTCCACAAGAAGCACGTAAGTCAAACGTTAAAAAATTTTGGTAAACAATACAGATATTAAAAAGGCAAAAAATAACTTAAAACAAATATTAATTGTTGGAGATATCAATATCCTTATATAACATTGTACACTTTTAGATAATGAAACAACACTGTTGCTTTCAACTGTTTCATCACATTTTACACAAGTTTTCGACTTTGTTAAAAGTTATAAAAATAAGCCATGTTCAAAATATTCATTATTTATTATTATTTCAATTTCTGTTGAAATGCTTTTTAGTTCGGGTGTTGATGATATACTATTTTCATATCTTCGATATAAACTTTCATGGAGTGATAAACCATATGGCTGGTACAATGGTTTTGGGAATGCAATCAGTAGTATAACAGTTATATTTTTATATCCATATTTACATCGTTTTTATCATATTAATGATGTTATGCTTGCCATTTATGGATTTACTGGAAAAGTTATTGTTCTTCTATTATTTGCATTTTTATTTTCAAATTGGTGGGCATATTTGGCTTTAATTCCAACGGCATTGACTCGTTTCACTTTAACGGGTTTACGATCAAGTTCAAGCAAATTTGTTGAATTCACTGAACAAGGTAAAATCTATTTTTTCTTTGGGAAATTGAAAAAACAAATGAATAACCTTAAAAACTTTTCAGGAAAATTATTTTCTTTGATTGCATTATGTGATGAATTAACTTCAATTATTGCAACAACAATTTTTAATGGACTTTATCCTTTAACTTTAAATTTCTTTTCTGGAACCATTTTTCTTGTTGTTGCTGTTTTATGCCTTTTTCCAATTGGATTACTTTTGTAAGTGCTCTAAAAAGCTTTTAAAAAATCTGAAATTAACTTTTCTATTTAGAAATGTATATTTTGAGGCAAATTCAACAGAAACTGAAAGAACTCCTTTAAATTCTCCAACAGTAACAAACAATGATGATGAGTGATGATGGAAGTTTATTTTAATGAGTTGTCAATAAATTGCTTTTTTTTATTTGCTGTGTGTATTAAAAACAAACATTAAGAATTTTTTGCAAAAGATTTACAGTCAAAAGCCAAAAAAAAACAATAAACAATTATTCAGAAGCAAATTCATCGTGATAAATTAGATAGCGTCCATCAGATCCTTTTTTCATAATTTGTTCATACCAAAATTGTTTTTTGTTTCCATCTTTTGATTCAGATATCCAATGTCCGCTTGTTATAAGATATTCACCATTTCCGGCTTCAAAATTAGTTATATCATCTGCCAACTAAAAAAGTGCGTTATAGTAAGAGGACCAGAATTTAAAAGCAAAATATTGGGTTTAAATTTTCATTCAAACTCCGATGATATTCTTTTTTGATGGTAAAAACATACCGAATAATTTTTGGGGTATTTCATAAATTCTTCAAAAAGTTTAACAATTGTTTCTCTTCCATAATATGACTTTTTTCCTGTATGAACCATAACAGCATTTGGATGATAAAAATCAGCTAATTTTTTTGCATCTTTTGTTTCCCAAACAATTTCAATTTCTTTTTGAAGCTTTTTTACAAGCTCATTTATTTCTAAATTTGATTATTAATTATTTTTGTGGGCCAAATTTTATTCCTACCTTCTTTTGAAAGACCCATCGCGTATTCTTTCAAATGCAAACAATTACTTCAGTACAAAATTTTTCCTCACTTTTTTTACTGATGGAATTTAAAAGCGCTATTAAAAGTTTATATGTCAATATTTATTTTAATCAAAAATGTTTATCATTATCCGGCCTTGCATGGGAGGGTAAAAAGAGACCAAAAGATGTATAACGCAGTAAAAAAAAAAAGCAAAAGAAAAAAAAAGAAATAGAAAGAGTGTGTTATCCCTCTTTTTACCCTTTATTTCGCTATCTTTTTTTCTGCTTTTTATTTGAAACATGATAACATTTATTGAATGAATCCATTAATTGTTTTTCCTCTATTTGAAAGTTTTTCTTAATTTTAAAAGCAGAAAAGTTAACATAAGATTATATTAAAGTTTATTGATTAATTTTATAAACAAAAAAACTTCGGTAAATTTGTTGAAAGATTACGGTAACGTTTCAAAGTAACAAATAAGTCACATCATCGGAAGAGATACATTTGTCAAAAAAGCAACTATTAAAAATATAACCAATACTCTCGAATTTCAGAAAAATATTTAAATTTTGATACAACTTTTTGATTTATATTTGTAAATAGCCAACTAGAGTTAACTCTGGTTTTCAAAATCCCTCCTCCCAAACGTTTCGTTATCCCTAAAAAATATGCAAACCACTTCATTTACTACACTTTTTTTCAAAAATTAATGCTTTTTACGCCACGTTAATACTACAAAACAGATTTTTTGTAACACAGTGAATCAACAAATATAAAACTAAAAAAAGAAAAATACACAATACTAATATGGCATCAATGTTGCAGACGTTAAATAGCCGGAATGACATGGTTGTATTGCTGGTACAGGAACAAGAGTTTTTTTATACAAGGCTTTTTGTTGATTTTTGTTTGTTCCATCTTCTGGTAAATCATTGTGTTCTTGTTCTTCTGGTGATTCGTTTTTATCAATTTTTGCTCTTTTTGAAAACGGCTCATCAGCAAATGATTCAAAAGTTCGTTGCTTTTTTGTTACAACCTAAAATACTTGCATATCAATCGAAGAAATAAACCTATTTAAACATACTTTTAAAGTTTTAGGAACAAGTTCAATAGTTTCAATAAACTGAAAATCATGCTTTTCGAGCTCTTCAACAACCCGTAATACTTGTTCAATACATGGAGAAAAATTGACCAGTCTTCCACCACGATTTCTGCTTATTGCATCTTTAGCATGCTTTATAGCTTTCCATGGTTCAGGAAGATCCAAGAATACTCCATCACAAGAATTTGAAACAAAGAAAGGCTCTTCACAAACATTACGACAATCAACAGTTGAATAATTACCAAGACCATGTTCTTCAAGACATTTTTCAGCAGATTTAACTCTTTCTTCAACAATATCATGTGTATAAACATGACCATTGTGACCACAAGCAACAGCAAGAGCATGAGTTAACGAGCCACTTCCAGTACCAGATTCACAAATAACTGAACCTGGTTTAATATCAAGAAGATGAATAATTGTTGCAATATCATGAGAATACAAGATTTGTGTATGACGAATTAAAGCTTTTGACCATAGAGTAGGATTTGGACGTAAAGCAAAAATATGACCAGCAGTTGCAGATACACGTGAACCATATCGTTTACCAATTAAAAATTCATGTCTCAGTGCACCATTTTTCATGCTAATAGTTTTTCCTCGTTGAACAACAACAGATTTAATATTTTTAGGATCAATATAAATAATAACAGTATCGCCTTCTTCGATGTGTTCCCGATAATGAATAAAAGAAGCCCCTAAAAATATAAATATTGAACTCAACTTAAAGAAAGAAAATTCATACGTTCTAAACGTTCTTCCGCAGAAGATGAAAGCGTTGATGCCATTGCTAACATTTTTTTAGTTTTTAATAATTTAAGATCTGGTTTTGTGTTTTCTATAGATATATTTTGAACACTTTCTACATTTGTAGCATCAACAACAGGCACAGATGGCATAATTTCTGACATAATTTAAGCAAATTTAACACCGGCAACAACTCCTTCGTGTTCAATAATAGCAGCAAGTCCTTTCTTTTGTAAAGCTTCAAGTGCTTTAATTAAAGTTCGACGATTTATCCCGTGGAAAGCTAAAAAAAATATTTCTTAAAGGCTTGCTAAAACGTAACTAAAACTTACATTCTTGTACAGTATCGTCGCCGTCAATAAGATCTTCAAGTGTTACAACACTATTGAGAAAACCGTTTGTTCGTGCCCAAGAATGAATAACTTCAGCCCACTGTTCAGGACTTTGCCAATGAATATGACACTGTCGTTTTTGTCGATCAGTCCACTCAACACAATTTTTAGCTTCCAAGTAATCAAGAACTGTTGATATACCGTTATAATCCAGTCGACCTAAAAAATGAAATTACTAAAAAATTTAAAAGCAAAAAAAATATTACGGTTTAAATTACGATTATAAAAAAGTTCTGTTTCGGCAAGTTGAGTAATATCGGCAGTATAGATATTATTTTGATGGCAATAATGAAGAACAAGTTGAGCCCAAGCTTCTAGCTGTTTTTCACGAGTTGTAGCGTTTGGTTGGATACTAAAACAATTATTATTTATAGCGGCATTATTTAACAGTACAATCATAACACACAACACGGTAATAAAAAAACATTGATTAAACTTACGTAAAGAAAGGTGGAAAGTCGTATTCCCAAGGAAAAGTAAAAGACATGTTCCACAATGATTGGGTCAGTTAACACATCCCCTGAAAGAATAAAAAGCTTTCACAAGATTTTATATTTTTATAACTGATCGTAAAATAAATGTGCAAAATTTAAATAATTTAAAAAAAAATTATTGGAAAAAAGATAAATAAAAAAACTTTCAAAAAAAAAGTTTTTTTATCGCTGGCCTTTTGCCAGTGGTTAAAAGTGTTTGCTATGTAGGGTTCTTGCAACGAAAGCAAGGGATATGGTAGCCTCATCGCAGCACATTTGAGTTTGAGTTTCTCTGTTTCTCCTTTTTATATCTTTTTTTTTCGATTTTTCTGTGTTTTTTATCGCCATCTTACCATTTTTTTACCTGTTTAATTTTATCTTTTACGTTTATCCCTCGTTACATTTCTTCTTACTCGTGCCATTATCGTTTATGGTATGATTGTCGTGTAATTATGCATTTCAAATTGTTGATTAACTTTTGTTCATATTTGATTTATGTTAGTTGTAGGGTTAACAACAATGAAATTGAACATTGCTTACCCAAATACCGGGTGTCAAAAGACTCTTGAGATTGATGATGAAAAGATCCTTCGTATCTTTTATGAAAAGCGTATGGCTCAAGAAGTAGAAGCTGATGCTCTTGGTGATGATTGGAAGGTAACTTTGTCGTGTTTGCCACTACTTCATTTAATGATTTGCTTTTTTAGGGGTATATCCTTCGTATTACCGGTGGTAATGACAAACAAGGTTTCCCAATGAAACAAGGTGTTCTTACCAATGGCCGTGTTCGTTTGCTTCTTTCAAAGGGTCACTCTTGCTATCGTCCACGTAGAGCTGGTGAACGTAAACGTAAATCAGTCCGTGGTTGTATTGTTGATGCTAATTTATCTGCTCTTTCTCTTATTGTTGTAAAGAAAGGTAAGGTGTTTTTATATAGGAAATCTACCATTTATTTATGTACTTTTTTTGTAGGTGAACAAGAAATTGAAGGTCTTACCGATTCTCAAGTTCCTCGTCGTCTTGGTCCAAAACGTGCTACTCGCATTCGTCGTTTATTCAATTTAAGCAAAACTGATGATGTTCGTGATTATGTTATTCGCCGTACCTACCCAGAACATGAAAAGGATGGCAAGAAAATTAAACAACGGGTTAAAACACCAAAAATTCAACGTTTGGTTACCCCTCAACGTCTTCAACGTAAGCGCAGACGCATCTCAGAAAAGAATCAACGTCGTGTAAAACGCCGCGAAGAAGCTGCCAATTATCAAAAAATTCTTACTCAATATCAAAAAGTAAGTTATTTTTATGGTTGTGTGTACATTTTTTACATCTTATATTTTTAGGAACAAAAAGATGCCAAAGTTGCTCGTCGTCATTCTTCAACATCTGTTTCTGAAAAGAAGGCCTCCATCTCCAAGTCTGGTTCTAAAAAATAAATAATTTGATGATTGAATTTGTTATTGTTTTTTACTCGTATTCAAATAAATTTGTTGGATAATTATTAAATCATGCATGATTCCTAGTTTATGCTCTATGATTTTACAATTTTTATAGTGCGTTTATTAACTCGTCTTAGATTAACAGCAAGCTTTCGCATTTTTGAAAAACTTTTTACAGCTTTGAAGCTATGAAAAGAAGAAGTGTTTTCTGCCATCTGTCGTTGCATGAAGTATGCCTGACTTTCATTATTTTTCCCCTTTTTGACTCTATAGAACAAAGTTGCTTGTTTTAAGCAATAAACAACCATAAAAAGTTTTTGTTATGTTTAAAAACATTCTTGCAAATAATTTAGTTGAAGAAATCCTGAGAAAATTTTTAATTTTAATAAAACTTTTATTTTGGTCTACTGTAGAAGGGCGAAAGAATGATTACTGATAAACCAATTACTGTAGATTTTTTTAGCTAAACTTTTGAAATTTTTATGCAAAATTTATTTGCCGCAATGGTATCTATTGCTTAATAACTACCATTGTGTTTTATGAGCACTGTAATAAAAAAAGGTTTATACATTGAAACAGTTTCATAACGTCTACTGTGATTTTTATCTTTCTTGGGTTTTGATTGAGAAGCAATACAGTTACGCTTCAAAACTGAATAATTTTACATCAGCGGGTGACGTTGAAATTTTCGAAAACAACATTTTTCATACTTTTTTGAAAAATGTTATTCTGTGTATGGGTTCGAAAATTCATTTCACGGATAATCAGTTTTACTTTTTTATTTCAATGTGAAAAAATTTTCATACTCCTTAATTGATCCACTTATCTTTCCACTTTCGAATTGCATGATTTTAAGAAGTTCGTCAAACTTAAATTCGTGAACCTATTAATCTTTTTTACTAATAAAAAAACAAAAACGTAATGCATTTTTTTATTATTTTTTTAGCGCTAAGCGGTGCTTTTTAAAAAAATATATATCAGGTCGTTCAGAAAGTTTTGTCACTTTTTTCCTTGGCTAGAACATTTTGCCAAGTGCAAAAAAAATTCAAAAAATGACAAAACTTTCTGAACGACCTGATAGAGAAAACTCAAAGCTCAAAAAAGGAAATGCGAGAAGTCAACGAAGAAGCATGTAAACGAAGAAAAAGAAGAAACCGATGATGAAGGCTCTAAAAAAAGGCAAAATGAAGAAAGAAGGGGAGTCCATGAATGTTACCTCAACATTCTTTCCTTTTTTTAGAAATAGAAAGAATTTTTATATAAAATAGCTTTTTTTCCATTCCTTTCTTTAAGCCAAACCAAGCAAGCTTCAATTTTCACTTCTTTTTTTGTGTTAAAAAATTTGCGCACTTTTTTTGAGCTTTTGCTTTTGCGCGTTTGCCACTTTTTATTTACGTGATGATGCAAAACGTAAAAAAATGTGACTCAAACATTTTTAAAAATTTCGGAATTTTTTATTTAAATGGTTTCTGCTATAGAAGGAATTTTTTATTACTATTTGTTTTTGTTTCGAAATTTAATCTTTCTTTTTTTAAAAAGAGTATTTTGGACTAGAATTATTATTTTTTTTGTTTTATTTATCGCTCCCTTATTTAACAGAATCCGCTTTTTAAAACTTTTAGGTAATCAATTTCTTTAGAGTTTTTTTAAATTTTTTCATAACAACTTTGTTTAAATCCATACCAAAAATAATAATTGTAGCTTTATTTTTTTCGAAACGTCATTTACTTTTTGAAATTCAAAGTTAAAAAAAAATAATTATAAAACGAAAAAGTCATAACATCTATTTTGATTACTGTAACTTTCTTTTCCCCAAATTTTTATAACCTAAACTCAAAAAAAAATTTCAGAATCCATCTCTCTTTTTATGTCAAAAAATTAGAAGCTTTCACTTTTTATTATGTAAAAATTGTCTTCGTTTTGACCTTTGAAAATGGAAAAAAGTTGATATTACATTATTTTCCTTTTTAAACACCCATTTTTATGGATTTTTGATGGAAAAGTGCGAAACGTCTGAAATTTGATTTGCAATCATTTTATAGTTTTTTCTGTATTAGTTGGTTTCAAAGGTGCAGTTTTTTAATTGCAGTTTACATTATCATTTTTTGAAAAAATTTTTCTATATGATGAGAAACATTGCATTGTTTGTTTTTAATAAGCCTTTATGTTTTCCCAAGTGGGAATTACTGTTTCTTTACCTTTTGTGTCTTTAAACTTTCTATTCGAAAGACCATTCATTGATGTTAAATATATTTTTACAGTAACATTTTATATTTTATGATACAGTAATTTCTTGTTTGAAATTATGTCTGTCATTGACTTCTCTATTACATTCTTCTATTCTTTTAATAAAACCGAAACTTTCTGCGAACGCCATTTTTGAAATTTAATCGTATGCTGTTCAATTTCGCATAATAGCTGATTTTTTAAAAAATATATTTTAAAAATCAGCCATGTTTGAAAATGTTCATTTGCAAAGAGTCAAAGTTTAAATTTTTGTTTCTTTTTCATTTTTAAAGCTTCATTTCCTACTTTTTTTCGCTTGTTTGCAGTTGCTGCCGTTGATCTCCTTTTTCTTTCCTGTTTATTTTTTTTCTTCTTTTGATCGCGGTTGCCTTTTTTTCTTCCTGGCAGTCAGCTGGCAGTATGACTGACATAAGCGTGCAAATATAAAAAAAATGCGCGCGGTGTTGTTTGATTTTCATGATGGCTGATTCTAGGAGAAGAAAAAAAGTTTTTCTTTCGACCATGAAAGACAAACTTTTCTTGTTGAAAAGAGTTGAAAAATAAAAGAGAAAAGGTGTAGGGTATTGCTTTTACTTTTTTTTCGGAGATCGATCACCTGAAATTTATGTTTTTTCATTGCTTACGTTTAATCGAAAATGGTTTACAATGTTTTCTTTGAAAATGAGTTTACAAAAGCTTATCAAAAGTTCTCTTTTTAATTTAGTGTTCCATATTAGACTATTATAAATTTAATGCAAATCTCTAAAATTTCAAAACATTTTTCAAAAATTATATGTCAACAAACAACTTTTTACTTCCTTTGTTGTTATTGTAAAAAATTCAAAAACATCAAATATTGTTTTTATATTTGTCAAAAGTTTTATGTAAGGTCTTTTAACGTTAAAAATAACATAATATAAAAGTGAACAAATTTTTTGTTTTTCGTTTCTGTAAACGCTTATGTGGTTTTTTCAGTTTAAAGTTTTTGATTTTTTAAATTTTTTAAAAAACTCGTGAAAGAAATAAAAAAATATTTTTTGGAATGTCAGAGGCGTGATAGACAATTAATTCCATTTTAAAAAATGGAATATTGTTTTTCATAATTTTTGCGGGTGATCAATATTGGATCAAAATCATTCGAACATTGTTTTGTTTAAAACTTTTTTCAAAAACTGTGTGAGACTCATTGCAGATTAATGTGATTAAATCATAATCTATGATGTCTTTCCTGTTCATAAAATAGGCAGAGAAAATTACAGTATTTCCATTAATTTCAAACGAGAAAAATCTATGTCCGATTTTGTCAAAAAAAACTTTTGCTAATTTTTAACCGTTTTTGTCTGTCATGATAAATTTTTTTTATTACTCATATACTTTTTGCAACAGTTTTTTTTTCTTTTTCCCCTTATAATCTGGGCACAATTAATTGGAGGTTTTTCTTCTTACTTTGAATAAAATATAACAAATGTATCAAGGTATGAAGTATATTTTCTTCATTCACCACCTTCTTTTTTCTCGACAAACATGATGATAGAAAAAAAAAAGAAGCCAGTCATCGTCATTTCACTTACTTCAATTTTCTTCAATTCAATTCAATCATTCCATCACTTGGTCTTGCTTGGGGTGTCTTAAAAATTCTTAGACGCTTTAATTCTTTCTTTTTTTTCTTCCAATCAACATTTTTTTTTTCATTTTCCACCGACTAGTTCTTGTGTTTTTTTCTTTCCTTATTTCTGTCGTTTATCTCCCGCAATTTTCAAATTATTTCTGTCAGTTGTTTCTTTTCCTTTATTTTTTGAAGCTGGAATCTTTCATTTCCGCTATAAAATTTATCCAAGAGCATGATTTTTTGAGTGATGAAAGAGCATTGGTTAAAATTAATAAATATAAAAGATATTATTTTGATAACAGGTTTAAATTTTTTTAAAGAATATGGGAGATAAGCTTCTGCTCTGAAGGCAAACATGAATTTTGCTGACCTTTATCATATTTTTTGAAAATATTTTTAATTTATTTGAGATACTGTTCGCGTTTCGGTGTGCCTTAAACGAAATTAAACAATATAGAGTTTTGCTACTTTTTTGTTGTGAAAAAACTTTATAAAAACATTTTCTTCGGAATCATTAAATCTTTTGATCCCGTTTTAATTTTTATTTCATTCATTCAAGGATCACTTTCCGGTCATTTTTAAAGTTTCTTTTTTTCATTCACTCACAATTGTAAAACAGTTTCTTCCTCCTTTAATATCGCATTTAAAAATTAACCGACTGTTATTGAATTTTTAAAAGGGGGTCCGCCAATTGAATTTTAAAAAAAGAAATGATCACATGATGCGCAAAAATATTGCTGCAATATATTTTTCAATGTCAAATTTAAAGTTTATTTATTTCTTTCTCTTTTTTTCTCTCATCATCAGCAAAAAAAGCAGTCAAACATTGTTTTAAAAAACCTATGTTTTTTCAAGCAAACGCACACGCATTCTTTTTTCTGTTGTGATCATTTTTTTGCGACACACTTTTTTAATGGCTGATTCTTTTTCTCAAGAAGGATCAATGCTGGTTGCCTCGAGCTATAAGCACCCAAAAAAATAAAGTGCTGCAAAACTTTTTTTTAAAAAAAACTTTCAAGCCTAGATTAACGTTCATTTTTTGTCGTCGTTTATCCGTTTTATGAGACAACTTTTTCTCAATTTTTTTTCAAGGCTAATCGATTGATGATGCATTTAAAGAACAAACTTTTTTAAATGTTTAATTTTTCGTTTTGTAATTTTTTTAGAAAACATTAAAATAGACAATGTCTGCAGAAAAATAAATAACTTAAACTTTTTTTTAATTTTTTATTGCTTTTGCATTTACGCTTCTTTTGATAATTTGTTTTCAATTACCGTAATCCAAACCATTATTATTATCTAAATATCTATTTATCCAAAAACTTTTTGTACTTCCGCCTAATAATAAATTTTGTTTATTCCATAAATTGTTTCATATAAATAAAAATCTGCTAACCCTCTTTCGGTGTTTCTTTTTTTAAAACATCTTTATATTTCTTTTATTCAATCTATAAAAGGATGAACTTTACTTAACACAGTGAAGGTTTTTTGTTGATCCAAAAAAACGTAAACCAGTTGAAATATTTTGTGCCCCATTCTTTTTGTATGAATAAAAATCTCTCTTTTACGCCATATGTATTTTTGATAATCCCCTTTCATAAATGTGGACATTTTTTTATTCGTAACAACCAACCTTTATGCAATCATTATTTTCTTTTATTTTCTTTTAAGCTTATGATGTATGACTAATTTAAACAAGTTTATTCTTCGATCAGATTATTGTTTCTTTTGGAGAAAAAGAGGGAGATTTAGGAGCTTATTTTTTTAAAAAGGTACTAAATGATTTTTTTAAAGTCATGAATTTTTTCTGTTTTTTGCAAAAAGAAAGGATGAAAGGTATTTCGAAAACGAATTTGTAAATGAAAGTCTTTGATTTTTTTGTATTAAATCAAAGAAAATTTGTGCCATTTTTTTAAATAAATTTTTTGAAAAATTCAAAAAATTTAAATCTGAAAATTTAAACAAAATTTATTTTTATTAGTAAATTCCAAATACTTTTTCATCATTTTTGATTTTTATCTTTTTTTCAGCGACCTACTTCTCCATCTTTTTTTAACACTATTTGTTGACAAAAAAACCTTGATTTAATTGGAGTTTTTATTCTCCCATTTTTTACGGAAAATAGAAATATAATAAAAACGTGCGAGCGTGAATCGTTTTTTTTCATCGGTGAAGCAAGCCCCAAAAAATAATGTTTTGTTTGAATTTGTCGCATGCATTTTTTGAGCATTGATTGATTGAAAAAATGCGTTAAAAAGAAAAAAAGAGGTTTTTTGTTTTAATTTTTTCGTTTATGAAATATATTTTTATACCTTTTTTATTCCGAATGTAAAATGAGACGCTTTTTCTAAGAGTTGCGTATTTTTTTCGATAATATAAAGCAATTATTGCAATTTTAACCGCTCATCCTTTTTTTCTTAATTGTTTTAAACAAGTATGAAAGAATTAACCAAAACTTGTTTGGATGGTTTTTCTGTCGATGCCTTGAAGCAGTTTGTGTAATCTTTTTTGAACACTTTTGTTATTTTAGTGATTAGCAAAAATTAAATCGTCAGTAACTTATTTTAATACATCTATCAGATTGTAATAAAATTTTAATATTAATAGGAGATTCTTTCAAATCACTTTTGATTAAATTTTGCGGAAGTAATGTACCCTTTGTTTACTCTAGCTAAAGATTGGGAACTATAATTAGTATTAGTAAAAGTGTTCTAAAAGTGTTATTTGATTCTTTTTATAATTTTCGTTTACTCGCATTGTTTTTTATCTTCACAAAAGAAAGCGTCTGTTTCAAAAATTTTCAAGCTTTTTTCTACTCAAATTTCAATGATGAAAAAAATTAACAAAAAGTACTTTTAACACATTTTAAATATATCTCTTTCCCCTTTTTCACTGATGAGAGATAACAGTCGCGTCTATTTTCCTGATTATTATTATTACATACACGCACATGTTTGAAGATAGAGAAAAAAGTTTGTCTCTTTTTTGTTTTTAACTTTTTTTTGAAAGGCAGTTGTTTTATTCTATTTTTTATTGAAGCATTTTTGGCTTAACAAAGTGATTTTTTTGGATGTTGCTAAAAAATGTTTTTATTTTTTTGTGGTAGTTGAATAGGTTTTTTAGCCTAAAAGTTTTAAATTACTTTTATTATGTAACCCCTAATTTTTAACCAAAAATCAAAAAGTAATAAATTTTCTTAACTATTTGCCTGTCATTATTTTAGACTTAACAAATTTGTTAATTGCCAAAAACTTTCAATAAATATTACTTTTATTATTGGTTTTTTGATCATATGATAGTAACTGTTTATTGAAACTGTCTGGCAAACAGTATAATATGTGTCTTCCTTTTATATAGTTTTTTTTTCACATTTTTCAGCCTAAAATAGCAAAGTTTTAAATTTATTTTATGTTCTCAAAGTTTATTTATATTACTATTAAATCTCCCACTTTCCGCTTTTCATACAAATCTGGCATGTCTCAAAATTTTTACTTTATCCTTTTTTTCCTTTTTTTACGAAAAATAACGCACTCCTCAACTTTCAAATAGCTCTTTTCTTATTTTTTTTACTTAAAAAAAATATGCAATGTCAAACAATAAGTTTTCACTTTTTTCACCCCTTTTTTCACTCAATGACAGGAAAAAAAAGTATGCCGTTCTTTGACAACATGACAACAAGCAAAAAAGAATATAGAAGGAAAAAAAGGCATAATTGTAGCATTTTTTCTTTCTTTTTTTTGTCACCTCTATTTTTTTCTAAAATTTTGGATGTTTTTTTTGCACCGGTTTTTTAACACACATGAAAAAAAGAGGTTGTCACCCTTGTGTTTTTTTCTTAAAAATTTTGCGTGTGTTGCAACTGTTTTTTGATAAAAAGCTTTGTAAATTAGACATTCTGTTTGCCAAAGATTTTTTTTTGAAGCTTCATGAAAAACTTGTAGCGAGAAAAAAATTTAAAGGTAGCAACAGAGACAAAGTCAAACAACAACAATTATGAAAAAAGGAAAAAAGAGGGTGGCGACAAACCACCTGTTTTTGTTGGCTATGGTTTTTATGCATAAAACATTATTAATGCCTTCTTTTTTCATTGTTGTTGTTTTTTCTCTCACTGCATAGATTTTTTGTTGCTAATTCTCACCTCATTTTTTCCTTCTTTTTTCATCTTTTTTTGATTTTTGAACATTTTTTTAAAAACCGAAATCTATCATTTATTTTTTGTTTTTTGAGTGAAGCCATTGTTTTTAATGTTTTTTTTATGGTTTCAACCACATCATTGATCAATGAAATCATTTTCAATTTTCAAAGTATACTTTTTTGATAAAATTGTATTAATTTTTTTAAAGCAGGTTCTTTTACACAGTCCATTAATCGGCGTCATTTTGATTTCTTCTTTTTCATGTTTGGCCACTGATAAAATTTATCAGAGGAGTATATTGATCAGCAATGAGAAAAAAAATTTCAACGTTTGTTTGCACTGAATAACTCGTGATTTTTTTTTTATTTTTTTATTGAATTAAATTTGATTCATGAGAGCTATTATGACTGAAATAATCTAAAATATTTGACGATTTATTTCAAATATTTTTTCTCTATTCTACTTAAGCTTCATCCATTTTGAAAATAAATTTTGTGTACAATAATGTGTTGACTGTAAATCCATATAATCTGCAAACAAAATTTTCCATAAAACACATCCTTCCTTGTTTTTTTATTAAATAACAGAAAATTCTTTTTTTTAAATTTTACGTTTGTCTCCTTTGTCCTACGTATTTTTTGTTGCAACAGCTTTTTTCTGCTGTTTCTTTTTCATAGAGATTGAATCTTGGATAAGTATTTATTTTCAAAATAAACAGGATTTCTTCTGTTTTTTTATTTTTTCCTCATTCTTTTTTATTCAACTGTAAAACAGTTTTTTTTTAAATTTCTGATGTTCGTTCCATTATAATTGGTACAAAAATCGTCATTTTTATTGTTCATTTTTTTCTCATGAAAACACAGTCTATATTGAATGTTTTTTGTTCTAATAACATGTTTCGTGTGTTATTATAAAAAAAATTTGTTTGATAATTTTGTTTTTTTTTTATTAGGTAAATGTCATACGATGGATTTTTAAATTGTTGAAAAACCCCAATTTTATGATTTTCTATTAGTTTTTCTAATTTTTAGTACACTTTTAAAAGTTGATTATCGTTTGACAGTAATATTTTATTTGTGACCATAGTTTCTTCAAATTACTGTATAAATGTACCTCTACGCGATCGTGAACCATTTATTCTATATAGACGGATAATATAGAATAAATGGTATAGCCTTTTTCGTGTTTGTATTTTTAACATTTTTATTCTTTAAAATTTTTACAAACAAAAAAATGAAATTTAATCTTCATGGACACTTTTTTTCAGACTTTTTTTTATTTGTTTCACAAAACCCCGTGGTTCCGGTTTAAGTAACCATCTCTCCCTTTCTCACTGGTGGTTGCCTGCTCACATCAAGCTATTTTTTCCCTTTTCATCACTAAATGAAATCCTGAAAGCTTCGTCATTTTCAAAGGAAATACGAATCAATCAATTAAGCACACACACGGGAAAATTTATTATTTGGACATTATTATTTCTTTCCTTCAACAGCTTTGCTCAAAAAATTACCTTGGATACAACAGCAAATATCAAAGATAAAAAAAAGTCTGCTGTGTTCATTCACCACACGACTGCCAACAACCACATTAACAACAACGAAAAAGAAAAATCAGAAATTTTTTTTATTTGTTTAATCATTTTTTTGTTGCTGCTGCTGTTACCTTTTTTTCTCCAACGGAAATGTAAGTGTTTGACTCTCGCTTCCATACAAATATTTTTCTTTCAACTTGGAACTTACTTTTTTTTCAGCGCCCCTGCGTGTATGTTACTTCTTTTTTCACGTTAGTCATCCACAAATCATCATCAATCATCTGCTTGCTTGACTTTTAACTAAAGAAAAAAATAAGAACCACAAGAAAGAAAAAACAAAGTGAATCAAAAAAAGAAAGAAAGAAGATATTTTGTTTTAACTCATTTCTTTAAATATTTTTTTACCCAGCTTCCGTTAATTTGTCAAAAAGAACAGCTGCTTTCAAAAGAAAGACAAAATAACTTATCAAAAACGGAACAATTTAAATTTAAAAGGAAAATTACATTATTAATTTTTTTTATTGGTGAAATTTTATTAAATGGTAAAATTTCTTAATTCTCTTTGCTGCTGTATCTATTCAGCTGAGATACGAAAAACTCAAAGGCACGGTAAGAATTTTTTGAAACATTAAAAAATTATTAGACACAATTATTTGGAAGATTTAATAATGAGTTTCGGATATCTCAAAAAGAAAATGACAGTAATCCCGTTTTGTCATTGTAAAAAAGTTACAACTCTCGTTATTTCCAATTTTTTTAAATTTCAAAAATGTTTTACTGCATTTTTATTTAACAGAGTAAAATTAGATGAATTTGAAACTTGTGTTTTAAAATTGTTGGTACATCTGCACTTCCCTTACATAAATCTAATATCATAATAATTTGCAGAGAGTTCAACGCCACAATCCAGTAATGTTCAATCAATAATTACTCAAATAAATCCAGATAATCAAAATGGAAATTCAACAAATGGTAATGGAACAACCTGGAAATCATCAAAAAATGATTCAACTGATGGAAAAGAGAATTATCATCAAGCCACATCAATTCGTGTAAAATCACCACCCTCTACATCTCCAGCTCTATTGGCACGGCCATCGTCATCAGATTTAAATAAAAAATGTTTAATTGTTGATCTCGATGAAACGCTTGTGCATTCGTCTTTCAAACCAGTTAAAAATGCAGATTTTATAATACCTGTTGAAATTGACAATATTGTTCATCAAGTATATGTTCTTAAGCGACCATTTGCGGATGAATTTTTAGAACGAATTGGTCCACTTTTTGAGTGTGTATTATTTACTGCATCACTTGCAAAATACGCAGATCCAGTTGCAGATTTATTAGATAAAAGGAAAGTCTTCAAAAGTCGATTATTTCGTGAATCCTGCGTTTATTATGATGGAAATTATATTAAAGATTTGGATAGATTGGGACGTGACGTTGGAAAAGTTATTATTATTGATAATTCACCGGCATCATATGCATTTCATCCAAAAAATGCTTTACCAATTCGGACTTGGTTCGACGACCCAAATGACTCGGAATTATTAGAATTAATTCCTATTCTTGAAAAATTGGCAAAAACTGATAATATTTATCCAATTTTACAACAAATTGATGATGAACTTAACAATCATCACATAACATATAATGATCATAACAATACTGTTATTGTTTCTACAGGCGGATATACAATTTCTACTGGTGGAACAACCCGTTCTCCAACAAAAGAATATCTCTTTTCACCAAATGTTGGAGCAGATTCCAAACAAATAAGTACATGACAACTCATGGGTGATTAAACTTTTTTTTAAATACTGTTATCTCATTTTGAGTACAGCTATTTTTTAAATAACATCCAAAAATTGCAACATTTACAGTAATTTGAAAAAAAGAAGCAAACACCCTAAACCTTCTATCAAAAACAAAATTTAAAAAAAGCAAAGAGCTTTTTTCCAATTTTTTCTAAAACGACAAACTTTTTTTTACCTTTTTCTTTTTTTTGTTGTGCCTTTTTTCTTTTCTAATTTTTGTACATATAAATTTTTATTACTAAAAGCAATTACGAAAAATTATTGTATTATTTTTATAAAAAAACAATATTTTTGGCGGGTTTCTTCCCTCCTTTCTTTCTTCTCTTTCTAATATCTCCCTGTTAAGCAAGTCTCTCTCTGGTGCGTCTTTTTGAAGTAGAAAAATTTTTTAAATTAATAATTCTTTTAGCTCGAGTGTTAAATACAAAATTATATCTTTTTTATTGGCAATAATATAAATATATCAAAGTAAATCGTGCCTTTTTTTGTAATTCGAAAATGTACCATTTTTATTAATTCCGGTGAAATTTTCAAAAAAAAATTATAAAATATTGAATAAAATTATTCCTATATTAAACGCTATTCGACAAACAAAGAAAATAAACAAAACAATTAAATCATTAATCAAACCTATGACGTTGAAGTATCTTTAGTTTTATTGAAATTTCTTTTAATGTTATTGTAAAGTGGAGCTCTTGGAAGATGTTGATGAACATAAAACCATGAACCAGGTTTAACTTTAATTTCAGTTTTATACATATCCCAGTCATCATCCCAGTAACGATTAAAACGCTTATAACCAGCTCGATCAAAATCAGGGAGTGTTTTATCAGGAAACAATCCAGCCCAATGAGCTTGCATGACACATCTTTCAAGGCGATATTGTTGTTTTGCACATATGCCTAAAATAACTTTTATAATAAAATAAATGACATTTTGCAAAAGTTTAAAAAAGAGACGATAATAACATACGACCCACAAACAAAATTCCAATAGTTCTTTACCAAAAAAAGTACAAAATACAGTATACTTTTATAAAAAGCTAGAGGCAAAATTTTATTACACTTATCAGGCAAACTTTATAATCAATAGTAACAGCCGAAGTTCTAACAAAACTATACTTAAATGAAAGCTAATTTTTTGTATAATATTCAAAAATGTTTTTCCTATAAAAGTCACTCATTGAACCTCTAAAACGGATCTCTTTGAAAGTTTGTGTTTAACGTAAAAGGGACCTTAGGGTTATTCTTTGCCTATTGCGAAAGAATTCTAGATCGAGAATATAAAAATAATGCTTACCAGTGATTTGTTTTGGTAAAACAGTACCATCTTCACGCATAAATTGTTCTAGTATTAGCACATCGGTGTATTTGATCTTCACAGGAAGTGCACATAATGCACAACTATGTTCACCAAGTTCAAGTTTAGGCTTTTGTGGTTCTGCTACACTTTCTACTTCAATAACAGTTACATTTCCATCAGTTTTTTCAACAACTAAAACAAAATTCTTATTTTTAACCGATTCTAAAGATAAAGACTTACTTTTTTTAGCTGAACAAAGAGAAGTCGTTCCGAATCTTCTGCACGCCGCAGATATAATTCGTTGATTTAATGGTAATAATCTTAAAAACATGTTTGTTGTTTTAAATAAATGTTGGTTGATAGCGTTAAACATAAATGTTGAAAAAAATCAAAACTGATGATTGCTGTTAAATGACACTTTGCCAAGAGTTGAATTCCTTTTAAAACTACCGTACATAAAACTTTCAAAAGATTTTTTAAATATTTGTCCTACCCATTTTACATGAAAATTTATTTGGAATAATGCATTTTTATACAGAGAACGTATTATATGATGACAGTGGCTCTATTTTAATAGGTGAAAGTTTTATAATTTAAGCATTAATACTTTTATGAGCTAGTTGAAATAAATTTGTTCATTCATCACCATTTTTGAATAAAAAAGTTTTTGGAACATATTTTTAAAATCTTCTTGATTGACAGTTTCATAAATTAACACAAATTTGGTTCGTATTACAAATTTATTTGCTTTGGATTTCGGTAATATATTTAGCAGTTAAATTCGAAAGTTGAAAAACTTTTTAAAAAATGAGTTATGGTATGCAACAGTGATAATTTGCCGCAGATTGAAGCAGAGTAAATTAATTAAACATGTTTTGTTACAAAGATAACAAAAGCATAAAATTTTCAATATTTATGTATGAAAAAATAAGAAAATAACAAGCATTTCAAATTAGTTTAAAAAAATGTTAGAAATAATTTTCCAATTTTTTTTACAAAATTTTACTATATTGTTAAGGAGATTCTTTTAAATTGTACGATTAGTGAAGATTTGTAAACACCCGTACTGAATTTCAAATTATTTTGTAAATTTTTTAGATAAATCGTACAAATTGAGTACATAATTAAACTTTTTTTAAATGTAAAATTTTCAACTAGCCTTCATACTTTTATTACTTGTTTACAATAAAAAATGATGTTTACATCCCACCCTAAATGTTTTTATAGATAACCTTTATTAGGTACATCATTCCATTTTCATGTGAACTTTCCTTCTTCTTTGGAGCCCCAAAAAACTGCAAAAAACTGACCTTTGTTCGATGAGAAAAAAATCATTCCACCGGTGATTTCCTTCTTTTTGGTTCTCTTCTTTTTTTACGCAATTGTTTTTTCCACTCTCTTTTTTCTCTCTCTCTACTTTTTTGCTGCAGTCTTCGGTCATTCGGTTTTTTTATCATTCAATTGCCAGGTTTTTATTTTTCTATCTCTCTTTTTTTTCTAGAACAACTTTCCTACTTTTATTGTTAGAAATTTAAAAAATGGATTCTGAAAATCATCATCATCATGAATCAAATGGCTTTTCATCTCACGACGATCATCATCATCACAATGATGAACATGATTCCATTAATAATGGTCCGAATGCACATTTTGATTATTTAAAAGGCTGGTATGATTATGTTAATGAATTCCGTGTTGTTAAAACTGCTAAAGCTGGATATGATATGGCAAAACATTCAACAACTTTAACAGAGAATGCATTAAATAAAGTTGAAAATGGTATTCAAACTGGTTTAACCAATGTTGCTGCACCTGTTTATGCAAATTATTGTTATCCTGCAACTGATCGAATTCTCCAGTATTACATGAAAAGTAAGTTATTTTTTTAGAGACTTTGTTAAAATAAATTTTTGTTTTTTGTGACATTGTTTTATTTTTGTAAAAATATTGTTTTGCGTTTATTGTATTCTTTTTTAGGCTTGGATACAACAAAATCTGCCGCAGATAAAGCTGTCAATGTTGCATCATATACTGCTGCCCTTTCAGTTGGTTTAGCTGTTGTTGCAACACAAATGGGTGTTATTGTTACAACTTCTGCTGTCAATGCTTTTCTAACTTCACTTCTTTACACTAAACAAGCAGGCACAAATGCATTAGAATCTGCTTCACATGCTCGTACAAATGTTGAAAATATTATTCGTTCAGCTTTAGAACAATCTCAACAAATTGCCAAAGTTCCTGCTGAGAAGGCAAATGAACATGCTAATTCATTCCTTGATATTGCCAATGCTGTTTTTGATCGTCTACTTGGATTACCTGAAGCCTCTGAACCTGCCGATGCTGCAATTTCTGATCGAATTATTTTCCTTTCAAATCGTGTTACTGGAAGTCTTTTGGCTCGTTTCAATACTAACAATAAAGGTGGTGAAGAACATTTTGAACATCAAAATGGTGGTCATTAAATTTGATATATTTTTTATTTGAAAATTTTTATTATATTTTTTTTCTTGTTTGTTGAAATTTTGTGATTCTGTTATATATTTTACTATTATTTTATCAATAAATTTTTTGATTCAATTTTTTTTTGTATTTCATTCGAAAGTGACATTGTTTCATTTTCATTTACAGTATTTCGTACAGAAAAAACCTTTTGCTGTTTCTTTTTAAAAAAAAGTATGATTCGGCATTCTTTATACTTTAAACAAAGGGAACGTTTCGAACAGAGTATTTCTTTATCATTACTGACCCAAAAGAAAAATTGTCAAACAAATAGGACAATTACATATGTGTTGCATTTTTTCATCTGTATCTCGTCTTTTTTCTTGTTTATATTTCATCATTGACGGGTTTTTTCTTTATCAAAATCTTTCAATGAAACGTTCTTTGCAACGAAGGATCTTCACTTTGAAATACTTTGATCGATGCAATTTGGCCTTTGCACCTAAAGGTATTTATTTTTTTGGTCAAAAAATGTTCATTTTCTTTCATCTCAGAAAAATTAATCAATAAAGTTTCAAAAAGAAAACAGTTATGTATTTAGTAATTTTTGATTTCTTAAATAAGCACATGTTGTTTTTGTTTATCAAAAAAATTAGTAAAATTTTACTATAAAAGGACATCCAAAATATAAAACAATTTCTTTAAAGTTGTTATTTTTTTATAATTGTTGTTATCAAAAATGAATAGTGGTGAATCTCGTCGTACTGAAGAAATGTATGAGCATGGCTTAACTGTACCCAGAACGGATCCATCTTCAACAAATATTGATAAAAATCAGGATCAACCTGTTGACACTGAATCATATCCAAATAAAACAAATGATGATACTTTATTAAATAATATGAAAGAAGGTGTCAAACATGCTGCTGAAAAAGTTGCTGATGGAGTTCGAAAACATATGTAATTTTAATCTTTAATTGTATTATGTATTATTGCCTCATAAAAAATATTTTTAAAGAAATATGTCTTCGTTAAAATTGCTAATAAACTTTTATTTTAAATTTGTTTTTTAAAATTTTAGCTTTTGTAACTCAATGAACGCTCAATAATTGAGACGAATCTAATTCTGTATTACATTGAAATAGTTCTTCTCATTACTGCCCTACAACAGCCATAAAAATGTTTCTCTTTTTAAGGATGTTATGATCATCATAGTGTTTAGCTATATCAGTTTTAAACAGTAAAAACTAATCAAAGATTATAGTTGTTAAACTACAATGTAAAGAAATACCCTTGAAAAATAATAATAAAACAGTTGGACATCGTCCGTTCAATACAACTTTTTTTAAAATTTAATTTGTACAAAGAAAAATGTTAAAGGAGGCGGATGTTTTGATACAGTTTCGTAATCTTGGACTTTCGTGATTTTCAGGCAAACTGAGAGTCTTGAAACGAAAATGCATCTTTATTTGATAAAAAAATTTAAAAAAGGGTCATTTTCGTTTCAAGACTCTCAGTTTGCCTGAAAATCACGAAAGTCCAAGATTACGAAACTGTATCAAAACATCCGCGTCCTTTAATCACAGAAATGTTAAGTTTTTTTATATAATTTCAGAAACAAAAAACAAAACCTACAATATTAGTAAAAGTCTAAACTTTTATTGGGATAACAAAATAAAAATGACAAAAAGTTTTGGTGCGTAAGTTTTTGGTTCGAAATTTCTTAGATAATGATGTAAAACTAAGAAATTTTAGCACGCTAGGCAGTAATTACAAAAATAGTTAAAGCTTTTATTTACATTCGCAAACATTCATCCAGACAATCAATCAAATACCATCAAGATCAATTTTTTCACATTTAAGTTGAACGTGATATCATCCATTTTCCTTCATCTCTTTTTGTGGTAAACAACCACGAATTTTGTTCCTGGTAAACAAAAGTTTGTTTATTAAACTTTTTGATTTTCTTAAATTCATTTATCACATCAAAAAACAGAAAAAACAAAAAATGTAATTTTTAAAAGAAAAGAAAAGGAAAAAAAGACTCGCCCAATTCTAAGAAAAAATAAAATTTCAAAATAAATCACCATCTTTTTTATTAGGTTTAAACTTCCTTGTCTATTTTTAGTTCAAAACAAAAAACTTTGTTTATACATTGAAAAAATTGCGAGGGTGGTACTTTAAAAGTTAAAAAAAGTATAAAAGTTCCAAGAAAATTACAAATCAGCACCAACAATTTGTTTTTTCTCTTTTCTCAAATAACTATTTCGGAATTAACTTTCTTCGGCTACAATCGTTGTTGTGCTTTATCATTATTTGATTTAAAAATTGAACAATATTTTTTAGAAAAAAAGAATAATAATGACTTACTGCAATTCCACCCGACCTTACAATGAATCATATTACAAAGCATTTTCTGAACTTACGGTATTTTTAAAATTAATTGTAGTTAATTTTTAACTATAAAATCTTTTTACAGCACAATTGTGGATTGAAATATAATGTTAAAGAAGGTTTAAAAAATGTTGTTGAAAAAGTTAGCGGACATGATCGTAGACGCAGTTTTGAAGATATTTTCGAAAACATTGAAAAAGTTTCAAATTCCAATAACATTGAAGTGGCACAAGAAAACGTAAAAAAAGTCAAAAATAATGGTAAATTTTAAACTATATCAGCAAAAATAAATGCGGTTTTTAGAAAATGGAACAAATGTAAATAGAACAAAAGTGAATTTGTTTAATTGATTATTGATTATTCCACAGCAAAATTTTTACATGACGATATGCTGCCTAATAACAAGCATACTGTAACTAGAGATGTTAAAAAATTTTTTTTTGTCCTTAATTTGTACATAATAAAATGATTTTTCGAACTAAAATTTTTTACAACAAAAAATAAACTATTACGAAGATTTTAAAAAGAACAATAGTAAAAACAAAAATAAGTAGTTTAAGGTGAGAAGATCAGTGTTTACTTACTATTAAAGTATAAGCGATTTAATTTCTGTTCTTTTATTCTAAACCACAATCAAGTGAATATTTAAGTAATTTATTTGATTGTCTTATATCTCATCTCAAAAAGTTTATTACATTTCTGAAGATAATATTTGTCCAATCTTCAAACAAGGGCTCATCGGGTGTCCTGTAGAGACGGATTTTGAGTTTAAGGGCTGGGATATGGTTAAAATTACTCACAAACCACCCTAAAATCATTAAAAAATAATTTGGGAAATGTCGGACCCGAAAATCGAAATTTCGAAAATTTCGATTTTTTTCACAGGAGGGGGGGACCAAAACAAAAATTGAAAAAAAATTTTTTTTTCGAAAATTTTTTTTTTGTTTTGAAATTATCAGAATATGTCCACAATGTATAAAAAATACTATAAAAATCGTTTACAGCGTTACAATATCTCAAATAATGGAGTTATACTATCAACATGATGTTGGGGGTATTGTGAAAATATCTTTTATTGAAAAAAATTTTTTTATTGCTTTTCTTTGATTTTAGTATGATTGATATTTACTAATTCGAGGTCGGGGAGTTCAAAAAAATCATTTACAGACGTTTAAACTCAATATTTAATACAGTTTTTGGTCCTGGAGATGTATTTTTGCTTATTTTGGGCTAAAACAACGAGATCGTCATCTTAACGATTAGTTAGACGCTTGATTTTGGTCTTAAAATAACCACAGCATCAAGTATAATAGCTGTTCGACGGCTTTTGTCGAACGGATGCATATTCTTAATTTGCCGTCACTTTGAAAAATCTGTTTACTTCTACCCCAACATGGTACGAACATGGTAGACACATAAGATCGTATCAAAAGAAGATAGCTAGAAACCTCCAGAATAGTTTTTTTTATCCCAACATCCATGGGCAAAGCTGTTCGAAGCCTTTTACGCTTATCTTATCGGGAACCCAAAAATTTTTAGACTTATACTATATATATAGGTAAAATGGACATGTTGTTCCGAACAAAATTTTTTTTTCACAAATGAAGTTTGGCCAATTCTGTGATTACAGATGTGTTCCCCCCATGTAAGCCGACAATTATTATAGATTTTTTAGACCACTCTGTCCATTAGTTCCCATTTGCCGAGCCAAAAAGTGATTTTTTGCCTCTTTTTTGTACCAAAATCGGCGTTATTCATCCCTAGATGAATTTTTTAAAAAAGAAGTTTGGCCAATTCTGTCATTACAAATGTGTTCCCCACATGTAAGCCGACAAATATTATAGACTGTTAGAGCAATCTGTCTATTAGTTTCCATTTGCCGAGCCAAAAAGTGCCAAAAAACGGCATTTTTTTGCAATTTTCATTTTTTTGACCTGACAAACCCAAAATATGATATGAATACCCCTAATATCGTTTTTTTATGTTTTTTTAGCGTGTTTAACCTAATTTTAAAATGCGGGCTCTACAGGACATTTTTCACCCAAAAATGAGCCCGTGCAAAAGCAAAAAATCAGTTCTTTTTAAAAATTTTGGGATCACCTTTTAATAACAAAGTGTTCTCCAACAAAAACGAGCAAATAACGAAATTTTTTTGTTGCTGTTATTTTTTTAAAAATAATTTTATTTTTATATTAATTGTGTCATAAAAATGTCAGACAACAGTTCACTGGCTGATGGAGAGGATACTACTCAATCACCAACATTTGGAAGAGAGTAAGTAAATCGTTTCCTTTTATTTTTGTTTATTTAATTGTGTATATATTTATAGTTTGTTAAGTTATACGACAAGTCCACCTCAACCATTGAATTTTTCTGTTTCACCAGATTCTCGAAAACCTGAAACGCCTGATAATACTGTAAGTTTATTTGTTATAAATGTTTATAGATTAAATCAAAGTTATTTTAGTTTGCTGAAAGCTTTGATGGATTGTCATCAAATAACTTTGATTTCCAAACTGAACGAGAACGATTAACTGAAAAAGTTCGCAATGCTGTTGATAAAATTATTGCACCAAGACCATCAAAAACAAAGTTAAAGTTGAAAGTTAATCGAATAACTGTAAGTTGGATTTTTTTTGTGCTTGTTAAAAATGTATAAATATAACTTTTTAGTTAACAGCATCATGGAAATGGCGTGATAGTAAAGATGACGATGCATGTGGAATTTGTCGGGGTGCATTTGAAGCATGTTGTACAAATTGTAAAATGCCTGGTGATGACTGTCCCCTTGCATTAGGGGATTGTAAGCATCCATTTCATTTACATTGTATTAATAAATGGGCTAATTCTCAACCAAAGCCATCATGTCCTTTATGTCGAACTGAATGGAAATCTGTTGCAGCTCCAACAAATCGTTCACCGATCTCAAGAAACAATTCTCGTTCGCCTGATGCTGTTATTGCAAATAATAATTTAGCTTCACCTGTTATTGTCCAACATGATCTTCATTCACCTGTTTTTGATCCAATGGTACAAGACTGAAAATTAAACATTTGTGTTCGTTTTACTGTATTTAATTTTAAATTTTTTTTTATCTTTTACAATTCAGTATCTGGATTTTTTTTGTCTAAACAATAAATAAATTCCATTTTACTTAAATTTCACGAATTATTCTTTGTCGAATCATAATTTTTATGTTTTTACTGCAGTTGGAAATTATAAACCCAAATGATTAGAATTATCAAAAATTCATTTCATAACCAATGATCACCATACATGAATTGGGGGTAAGTATACTTGGGGGTACGACCGACCGACCTCGAAGAGGTCGGTTTTTAAAATTGTGTATGGAAAAAAAAAGAAAAAGTTGTCATTTTTCTCCATTAAAAAATTTTTTTTTAACTATTATTATTAAATTTTTCATGTTAAAAACTGCTGTCATATAAATAATACTTAAAAAACATTGCATTATTTTTTATTAAAAATTCTGTATCATGGACAAAAAATTTCATTAAACAAATTTGGATTAATTAAAAGGATTAGGAATAAAAATGCTGAATCGTCGTTCCCGCCGTTTTTGGGTTTCGACATCTTTCACAAAGTTTTCAACAGGGTCATCAGAGTGAATGATATCTTTCTTTTTTCGTCCGATTCCTCTTGCTTGCTGAGCATTAGATTGTAAATGACCAGCGTTGGTCCACTCTGAATAAAAGAAATTAAAATAAGTAATAGTAAATGTTATAAAATAATACCCTCAAGAAATTTATAACAAACAAATTGAGTAATTGGAGGACCATTACGACGTATTTTTAAAATGTTATCAATTGTTTCGATGTTGAGGCGACTACGGCGGGAATCAAGGGATTGAGGAGGTTATGTGAATGCAACATTTGTTAAACCAACCGGAAATTATTACACGTTGGATCTACAGTATCCTTTTCCATATTATGAATTTTCCTGGCAGCTTCAACTTTGTTTTCAAAATACGTGACAGCTTGTATGTGAAGCGATGAAGTTTCATGTTGTTTTATTCTAAAGGCTTTATCAGCTGCTGTTGGAACACCGGTTATTCTTGCGAATGCATTTAAAGATAAAAATTGTTTGCTTGCAACATGTCCTTTGTGAGTGCTAACTCTATCAATTTTGCCGGTGCTGCTGTTTACAACTTCTAACCAAGGATGATAAGATTTCATTTTCATGATGATGTTGTTAGAAGCAAATTTAACACGTTTTAAAATTCGTTCAATTCAGGAATTGCATCCCGAGGTATCAGAATATTTATTTGTTGCTTTGATAATTAAAGCAAGAAATAATAATAATTTTAAACAATGAACCAGTCATTTAACCGGTTCTATTACCTAAAAAAACTATGAACTATTAATATAAAACAACAACGCAGGGGAAAAAAAACGATTCAACATCAAAAATTGTTTATTTTAAAATTGAAATATAAACAACATCCACATTTTCCAACAAAAAATAAAGAAAGGGTTTAAAATGAAGAATTTCATTTACCCTTTCTTGTATTTGGTCTGAAATCCATTTTTTCAAATAAGTTTTCTTTTCATCATTTATTTATTTGATGGAAAAAAAGAAAAGTGGCCAGTTTTATATTTTCTATTTCTTGTTTTTGGATTAATTTTGTTAGAAGCGATATGTTAATATTAAAAGTATTTTTGTGCTGTATGCTTGTTGGGCATATTTATTCCATTAAACTTGGAAATGTTGGTAAAACGGGCAGATATAGCATGAAGCGATCAGGATATCAACGGATCCCTTCGGAACCACAACTTGTTGAATATAAAAGTGAGCTGGTTCAACTTCATCTTTGGCAATCAGTCGTAAATTGCAAATAAAAACACATACACAAAAAAGGGAACACGTTAAATATATACTACAAAACTTTTAAAATGGTAAAAAATGGTAAAAATTCAACCCTTACAAATATAAGGACTTTTGAAATTGAAAAACTAGAAAAAATTTAACAGGGGGGACCCTTTTGAATATAAGGAATTAGGCGGCGCGAAGCGCCGCCGAAAAATTTTTTGCAAAAAAAGGTCATTACAGACCAAATTTTTCCCCAAAAAGGTCGTTACAGACCTATACCGATTTTGAAAAACACTTACCCCCCAATTCATGTATGATGATCACATTTTTTTTTAATTTTCACTTACTAATTAATCTGTTTTATTTTTGGTCTTCAATCAAAAGCAATATGATGTTTATTACAAATTGATAAGTAATATAAAAGGACTCCAAAAATATTGATACTAAAAATTGATTTTCTTTTTTTTCAATTGAAAAATTGAAAATGTGTTGTTTTTATTTTGAAATCGCTTTGAAATTAAATCTAAATTTGTAATTTTAATTTCTTTTTCTTGTTGCAGAAATTAACAAATGAATTCAAATATTAATTCCAGTAATGTTACCGTAACCCAGAGTTCGGCACATCAATCTGATAAAGGTGAAGCTTCACGTTCACAGAAAAAGCGAAATGGAGTAATTCAAAATCTTAAAGCAGGCATCAAAGATGTCTTTGATAAAATTAGTCGTTCTCCAAATCGTAAAAGGCATCGAACTCCACAAGAAATTTTAAAAGAAATAGAACCACATTTTGTAAAAACTTTAAATCCGAGTGAAGATGGTGAAGAGCTAAGAAAAGAATTGTACCAACAAATTAATGGTACAGAAGTTAAAGGCAAGTTTTTTGATCTAATCTGATACCGTAATTTTAGCATTTGCAAAATCATTTCGCTTTTTTGGCTGCAAAATGTGTGAACCTTATTTAATATAAATTTTACAGATGTTCGAATGATTCAAAATGGCAAAACATTTGAAAATCAATTTACCCCGAAAAAATAACATCGATAATCATTGTATTATTACAAATGTGTATATTCTAAAATTCTTCTTTAAATTTTTGTAAAAATAAATCACCTGACGTATTGTTTTTCTATCGCTTTATTGATAACGCATTTGCTACACATAAATGACCTAAAATGGTATATCAGTAAAAACATAATCACAAACATCATTTTTTTGTTTTAACTCGTGTTTTATGAGTCACTTTCTCTTTCCTCCTCTTTTTTTTTCTTACAAACATTTTCAGCCCAAAAAGAAGTTATTTATTTTCCTAACTAATTTGCGAAAAGTTGTTGCAAAAAACTATTGAAAATTACTTATTATAAAAACAAAATCATTTTTTAACAAAAAAATTAATTTGTGATCTGTAAACTTTTGACATCTTTATATCCCAAAAACGTGATGAAAAACTTTAAATACCACTAAAAATTAGACCAGAAATGATTTTCATTTTTGAAAAAAAACTTGTAAAAAAGGAAAAATTGCTATAATGAGATTCTTTTATTTTCCAAATTTGATGACGAAATTCTCAAAGTTTTTGGAAGCGGTAAAAAATATAAACTTACCATACATTCTTTTCTTTCTCATATAAGGCGTGAAAAACTAAAACTATTTTGAACTTGTCAAAAAAAACGTCGATCAATGCTGAAATTAGAAATTTGCATTTCCAATTTAAGCATTCATAAATTATTTGATGAAATTGTGGAAATTTTATTTCCAATTTAAGCATTGATTTAAAAAAAGACAAAAAAGTGGAAAAAACTTTTCCAATTTAAGCATTATTAAAAAATTTATTTGAATTTCCAATTTAAGCATTGATCGACTTTTTTTTGACAAGTTCAAAATAGTTTTAGTTTTTCACGCCTTATATGTTTGTACAAACAGACAAACATATAAGGCGTGAAAAAGGGCATTTTTATTCGTTTGAATAAAAATGCCCTTAAGTTTTTTCCCAAAAAATAGTCACTTTTAATTTTTTCGTTAGAAACAATATACAATAATTTTTGTATCCTTTTTTTGATAAAATTATGCTATCATTTTGCATTTCCTTCTTACGCTAACTTATTCATCGCCTTTATTTCTTAACATTTTTGTGCAACTTTTTTTCCTTTTTTGATCAAACTTTAAAATTGTATTTTTTGTAGGTGGCTCTTTCTCCAGTTGTTTCTTTTTCTTTCGATTTCAAACATGAACTAAGGTTTGCGTCATCAGCTTAAACTTTTTTTGTTTTCGTTGCTTTTTTGTGTTCATAAGAAACACTTTTATTAAAGTTAATTTTTTTGGTGAAATATTTTTATTATTTCTTTAAAAGGACATCTATTACTGTAATAAGAGTCATAAATTGCTTTGTTTAAAATACAAATTTGTTTGATTTTTGTTAGTTTTTTACAGTATTGTTACGAAAGAGTTCACGAAAGCGATTATTGCAATTTTTTTATCTAATATTTGTTTTTAATTTGTTTTTAAATTTTTAAATTTAGAATGGTCAAATTTCGAGTTCCTTTCCTTCTTTTTACTGTCTTTTTTATGTTGAACAAAAAAGGTTAGTCTACTTAATCAAAGATCAAACAAAAACTGCAGTTTTTATAGGTGCAGCAACTATGAACCTTTTACAGTCGTCATCAAATGTCAATGACAACTGTAATCCAACAGTTGATTTTCAACAGATTTATGATGGCAAGAATTGTACAAATTTACTTTTTTTACACGAAATGAATCACGTTGTAAGTATTCAAAAATATTTTAATAAAAAGCTAAAAATTTATAGAAATACTATTTGGAAATAATTGATAAAACTAATGTAAAACAATGGTGGATCACAACAAATAATGCAAAAAATCAAAATTTTACTTTCCAAAATGAGATAATCGATGAAGTAATAAATATTTTTACTGATAAAATGCATTGCTTTTTCCTCACTTTCAGATCACTGATTATCGATTTTTCAATTCAAATGTTGAAATTGTTTTTCAAAATTCCAACGGATGCTATTTAGCTTTATGGAATTTAATTTTTCTGGATCCAAACCCCGATGCATTACTTTTAAGCAGTGATTCAGTTGTAGCAACAAAATTTGATGGCACAAATATTCTAATCTTCTCGGGTAAAGATTTACTTGTAACAATGAATACACATCGAAGTGCTCAACATTTTATGAATTCATCAGATATTCCTATTGCAAAATTTGAAAAAGTATGTTTATAAACAACATTTTCTTTATTTTATCGTGTACAATAGAAAGGTTTTAAGTCACTAATACGAGTATCTGCCAAATTTCATTATTCCTTAAACAATAATAATTTTTTACGTTTTTAGGAGATTAGAAACATTGCCTTTCATGAAATTTTGCCAACTACTTTTATTGTTACTTTTGAAGATGGAAGTTCGGAAGCTATAGATTATACAAATCCTCCACCGTTCAAAAATTCAAAAGAAGATAAAATTTCTCGCAGCATCTTTAACGAAACACATGTAACGATGTTGATTACTGCTGCTTTTTTATTAATTATTTTTGCTATTGTTGCAATTTTTTGTTGTTCTAAACAATACATTCAAACATATCAACCTGTCCCTCCAAGTTTATTTTCATCTAATAATTCTGTATCGAATCCCGCCATTCGTCGAGCAACTTCTCAAACTTTAGAGTATCAACGACATTTAAGTGATACATCTGGTGATGAATGTAGTCTAAATGTTTAACACCTTGTTGTTTTTAATTATCCCAACACTTTCTCTCATATTATTTTTTGCAATGCTATCTTTTTTAAATATTACGGACTTCTGCCAACACAATGTCTTCAGTAGCGTGACATTGTGGAATTTTTACTTTAGTCATAATTTTTTGTGCCATTCCATTCATTGAATCTCTCTTTCAATTTTGTTTAAAATAAAAAACTTGGCTTTTTTGTTTGAAGCGGTTATTCTTTTTAGGTAAAATTTCCTTTTAATATCTCCATATCACTTTTTAAAAGGTGTTGAAAAACGATTTCGAAATTTGTCCTTATTTTAGGCCAAGGTTTTTGTCAAAATTAGACTTAATTAAAAATTGACTACATAAATATATTTTTGCTGTAGTTCTATATTTAGTTATTTAATTATTATGAATACATTTGTTTCATAAACTTTTGTTTTTAACCTTTAATACAATCTTTTTTTTGTTATTAATAAATAAACATTTTCCCATTCTTTCGTAACAATTTTTTTGCGGGGATCCAACTGACCATAAAAATGTTAAAACTTGAAGTAAACAAAACATGTTATTTATTCTATTCCCTTTTTACGAATAAAATGTTTCATTTCACTTCAAAAAAATACGGCTCAGAAAACAACAAACACTTTGATTTTTTAATTCTGTTTTTTCGCTTGTTTATTATTGATTTTCAACAAAAAGCTAAGTCTGTAGTGTCAAAATAGATTTGAAGAAAGATGGGAGTACGCAAAGCAATAATAAACAAATTGATTCATTTCTTTCTTTTTCCTTTCTTTCCTCGTGTTTCTTTTTGTTGTTTTTAGTGTTCAAAGAACACTTTTCTATCTCTCTCTCTTTTTTTAGCAGCGAGTTGCTGCCAGCGACGCAAAACAAAAAAGGGTGTATTTTTTTTCCGGCGACGTTGTTACTTATAGAACGTTTTTCGAAATTTGTGTCAAAAAATAGATTTTTTCTTTTTATCTTTCAGAAGTGTGTATTTAAGGAATACATTGATAGTGTTTCAATTTTTAGTTTAAACGGATAACACTATTTTGTATTTTTAAAATGGGTTTATTAACAACAGGTCTTCCACTTTCATGGAAAGAAATTCTTCCATACGTTGACTACATTAAAGTAAGTCTTTTTTTGTATTGTAATACTTTGAGACTTAGAAGGGTCAAAAGACATCCATGCTTTTTGGTTAGGATTTGGAATAAGATTTACTACAAAAAATCTTTGTTTACTTTTTGCATTTTATTAAGCGCTTCTTAGAAAATAATATCAGCAGATGTATTTTTGCAAAAATTTTTGTTAACCATAAGTTTATTATTCTCAACAATCTGTTTTAATTTGCAAAAAACAATGGAGTCACCGTCCAATATTTTGTAAATTAAAAAATTAAGTGATTTATACCTTTCCAATTTCCTGAAACTCATCCATTTCAGGAACATGGTATTGCACAGTTTTTGGCCATTTACAATAAAGCAAAACATCGTGAAGATAATCTTTTTCGATGGGGTGATGAAATTGAATATACAATTGTAAAATTTGATCATGAATCAAAAAAAGTCCGTGTCTGCCTTCGTGGAGATGAAATTCTTAAACAACTTCAAGCCCAAGCAGAAGTCAATGATATGATGGGATCTGATAATAAAACATTATGGGCTCCAGAATTATGTGGTTATATGATTGAAGGAACTCCAGGTCATCCATATGGAGCACTTTTGGCATGTTTTAATATGGTTGAAACAAATATGATTAAACGTAGAAAAGAAGTTCAAAAATTTTTAAATGATGATGAAGCGTTGATGTCAATAAGCTTTCCAGCGTTAGGAACTTTGGATTTTACACATCCTCCAACAAAAATTGATATGAAAAATAGTTTTGGAAAATCCATGTGGTTTTCAGATGAAGTTATTCATCAAGGGCATCCAAGATATACAAATTTATTAAGAAATATTAATCAAAGACGCGGAGAAAAAATTTCTATTAATGTTCCAATTTTTAAAGATGAAAAAACTCCATGGCCTTTTACTGTAAGTTTTATGTTAAAAATTAAACGACAGAATTTGGTCGATGAATAAAAATTGTTTTTTATGAATTTCAAATATAATAATTTTAAATTCATACATTTTTTTTATTCTAGGAAGAATTTGAATGCCCTGAAGCAAAGAAAAATGCCAAAGAAAATCATATTTATTTGGATCATATTGGTTTTGGTCCAGGATGCTGTTGCCTTCAAATTACTTTTCAAGCTATTAATATGGAAGAAGCTGCATGGCTTTATGATCAACTTGCTCCAATTACTCCAATTGTTGTTGCCCTTTCTGCAGCAACTCCAATTTTTCGTTCATATCTTGCTGATGTTGATTCTCGATGGGATGTTATTTCTGCTTCTGCCGATGATCGAACTGCTGAAGAACGTGGCATAAAAGCACTTAAAAATTCCAAGTTCGTTCTTGATAAAGCTCGATATGCATGCTTAAGCTGTTACATTCATGAAACTTCACAACCATACAATGATATCAAAGTTGTTTATGAAGATAAAATATATCAAAAGCTTATTGATGAAGATGTTGATGAACATGTTGCTCGACATATTGCACATATGTTTGTTCGAGATCCGCTTCAAGTTTATAAAGAGCGCCTTGAACAAGATGATGAAAATTCTACAGAACATTTTGAAACAATTCAATCATCTGTTTGGAATAATATGAGATTTAAGCCTCCACCATCAGATAATCAATCAATTGGATGGCGAGTTGAATTTCGACCAACAGAGGTTCAGTTAACCGATTTTGAAAATGCCGCTTATTGCTGCTTTGTTGTACTTCTAACTCGAGTTATTATTTCATATAATCTCGTTTTTGTAACAAATGTTTCAACAATCAATCAAAATATGAGAGTTTCACAAAAAAGAGATGCAGTTTTGAATGAAAAGCTTCAGTTTCGAAATAAATTGGTTCGATGTGAAATGACTCCAGAAGGAAAGCGCAAAATTCCTGATAAAAATGAACCATGCTTTGAAACTGCTGAAATGTCTGTCAACGAAATTATGAATGGTAAGCATTTTTTAGGAATTTATACAATATCTTGCTTTAAAATATGTTTTAAAAATATATTTATTTATTCATGTTTTAGGAGATGGCAAAGAATTTCCGGGCCTTATTCCTTTAATTTTTCAATATGTTGATGAAGCTGAAATTGATGTAAATACTCGAGATACAATTACGCAATATTTAACATTTATTCAAAAACGTGCTTCTGGAGAAATTTCAACTTTGGCACATTGGATGAGAGATTTCGTTCAAAGGCATCCAAAATATGCCAAAGATTCACATGTCCCTGATGAAACAACATATGATATGATTAAAACTGTAAACTATCTGTCTTACTTAAATAAAAAAGTAATGAAATTTTTTTAGATGAATGATATCACTCTTGGAACAAAAGAATGTCCAGAACTTTTGGGAGATTTTAAATCAAAAACTGAAAGAAAGGTTACCACAGCCGTTTGCCGTGCAGAAGCTGCCATTGTTGCTGCACATGAAAAAAGTGTTGTCAGTTAAGAAATTTTCATACGATTTATGAATGTGCCATTATGAGCTTTACCATAATTCCCTTTTTTTGCTCATTTTTATACCAAAAATATGTCACTTGTGTCTTCGTTTTTTTATTCTCACGTTTATCCCTTTTATTGGCAATAATATTCTATTTTTATGCCATTTTAAATAATTCATTTTCTACTCAATAATGTTTTGCATAATTATTTTATTGCATGCAATGTGTGTTTATTTTGTAACGAAACTATTTAAAAATAAAAATTTTAAAAAACTTTACACTTTCGGAAATACAAGAAAATATCGAATCAAAAACAAATGAATAAATATAAAAATGTATTTTAATTGCAAGAAAATTTTAAAATCGATTTTTAATGTGTTGAAAGCTTTCAAACTTTCACGTTTATCATTAGAACATTAATAGCCAAAAAACACACATTCCGTTATTCCCATTGTGTTTTTTTGTTATTTTTGTCTCTGCTGATAACATTATGGTAAAACATCATGGTTCTAAAGTTCAGACCAGGGTTGTCAAAGGGAAATTCCCGGGAAATTAGCGGGAAATTCCCAGGGAAATTTCCCGGGAAATTTCCCGATTTTTGCGGGAAATGAAATTAATTTCCCGGAATTTTGGGTATATAATTACCAAAATTTTTTAAAAATTCTAATTTTTTTTAATTAAAATAGATTTTTTTAGCTTTAAAAATAATTAGAACGAATTAATATAGGTAAAAAAAGGGTAGTTACTCGTGAATCATGTTTTTAAATTTTTCGGGTGCGATATGTAAAATCTGAAAAATTGGGTTTGCGGGAAATTAGCGGGAAATTCCCGGGAAATTTCAGGGAAATTTCCCGGGAAATTTCCCGATTTTTCTGATTTCCCGGGAATTTAACAACCCTGGTTCAGACATTATAAAGCAGGATTGGAGTTTACACTTTTTATACAGCTGTGTTTTGACCTGTTAGCATTTAAAAATATTTTTAAAAGCAGATTCATTTTCGCCTTGTTTTTTAAGAATTATCTCTAAAAACTATTTTATATTTTTCAAAAATGGAAGTTAAAGTTGTTTGCTGTGTTTTAATGATTCTTTTTATTTCTTCTACTTATGCCAACGATGAAGAGCTATCAAAATTCAATGGGCTCCGTGCCCGCCGTGGTGTTATTAAATCTGCATTAAAGGGCGCAGTTGGGGGAGTAGTTGCAAGTGCCGTTAGGGGGGGTTCAAAACGTCAAGGTATGAAACAGAGCGCATTAGTTGGGGGAGGTGCTGGTGCTGTCAGTCATGCCCTTAGTGGTCGTCGAGGAAATCATCCTTAATATCAATTTCTCGTTCTTCTGCTTGTATAAATATAATTTGTTCTTTTTTCATTTGTTCAAAATTCTGCTTTAAATCAATTTCATTTCTGCCTTTAAATTAATTTATTGTTATTTAATTTAGATATTGAAAAGTTTTCAAAGTCTATTTCAGTCAATCTCTATTTACTTAAAAAATATTAAAAAATAATAAAATTTGTTTGATTAATGAAAAAAAGTTAGAATATTACTGTATTCACATAAAATATAGTCTAAAAGCGGGATTCAACTTCAACAACGAAAGGCTTAGAAGATGCAAGGGCTCCAATAATTCGTTCCAATGAAACCGGCTTTCCTGGAACTTGTTTAAGTCGAAATTGATTAAAAATATTTGCGGTAAATAAAAACAATTCAATTCTTGCTAATCCTTCACCCAAACATGCTCTCTTTCCAAGTCCAAATGGCATTACTTCTGGTCGAGTATAAAATTTTCCGTTTTCATCAATGAATCGTTCAGGATCAAATTTTCGCGCATTAGGAAAATACCGATCATCATAATTTACCGTATGACTCGCATATGTGATTAAAGTATTGACAGGTAATTTATAACCTCGAATTTCAACAGGCTTTAGTGTACGACGAATCAAATTAAATGCGCCCTAGAAAAATTAGACAAATTTTTAAGCTCCAAACAAACTTTTTTTTACCAAATTACAATGTCTTTGAGTTTCAAGTATAACAGCATTAGTGTAATGAAGATTATTTTTGTCATCTAAGGTTATTAAACGACTGCTACCAATTTGTTCATCCAATTCTTTATGAAGTTTTGCTTGAATTTCTGGGAATGCTGTAAGATATAAGCTTAACCATGTTAACATTTTTGCAGATGTTTCTTGCCCCGCAACCCACATATCTTGAAGGCCACCATAAAGTTGGAGACGTCTAAAAATTTTAGAAATCTTACTTAATAATTTCTTTTATAAACACATACGAATAATAATGATCTTTGTTACCTTCATTCTCCAGTTCTCTTTGTTTTCTCAGATATGCTTCAACGTAATCAGTTGCTTCAGAATTTGAATTAAAATCGATTGTTTTTTCGTGCTCATCTATTTGGGCATACAAAAATGAGGCCAAATTATTTGCATTTCTTTTTAATTTTTGATAAACGGTATTAAAAATTGGAATGTTTCGATAAATTTCGGGATGGTATTCCATTAATTTCCAAAGTGGATCGCCTAAATCATGAATTTCTAAATTTTCAAAAAATTTGTAAAATATTACCCAAATCATGAATAAAAGTAGATACATATTTCTTAATTGTGTAAAATTCATCACTTTTTTCCTGCAAAAACGAAATGGTTTCGTATTTTTCGTTACAAAATTATAACAAACTTTTCCAAAACGATATCCCAATAAAATTGCATTAATTATACTTCCAACAGCAAGTTCCAAAGAATTTTGAAAATCAATTTCTTTATTACCTGATTCAATTTCATCTTTCATATCTTTGATAAAATGTGAAACTTCATCCAAAACTCTTTCTTGCATTAAATTTCGTCCAAGTCCAAACTCTTTTAAAACTTTGATTGCAAAACGCCTCTGCTCTTTCCATAATGGGCCTATAAATTAAAATATTAAGTTTTGAAATATTTTAATTTAACGAACCGTCTGTAAACACAATTCCGGCATATCCACCTTTAATGACATCCATTGCTTTTGGATTATCTTCTCGTCCTGCATATGTTTCACCATCTTTTACCATCGTGTCATAAATTGTTGGAACATCATTTATTGAAAGAACAGGAGTAGAACCGAACCTATCATTTTTTAAATTATAAATGAGAACAAAAAAGGTAAAAAATTACCAAATTGTATGAAAATCACCAAAATCTTTTTGAAACTGTACAAAACATTTATCCAAACCATAATAATATATTTGAATTAAATTACCAATTAATGGAAGAGGTAATGGACCAGGTGGAAGATCTTTTCGCTTCCAATAAAGCTCATAAAATAAGATAAGTCCCAAAATTAAAAAGATAACAAGCAACCACAACATTCTTTTTTTCAGTTGAAAAAAATAAAGCAAATTTTTTGTATACTTTTTTCAAAATAAAAAACCAGAGGACGCTGAATAACTAAATATTTTCTGCTTATTTGGTTGCCTATTTTTGGGGAGTAACAAATACCAAGAAAACAATCTGACGTTAATATTAATACTTATATTTTGTATTACATTAGACAAATTTTTAAGAAATCATTCATCCAATAAATTTTAATTTGTTAACAAAATAGTTAATACTTTTTGCAGAAAAGTAATTTTTTATTAAAAAACAGTAATCCAAAATAAAAATCCTTTTCAAGTGCGCCACTTTTCAAGAAATAATCAAACTTTTAAGTTTAACACTTTCAAAAGCAATTCTTCTATCTCGCTCCAAGAACTTTTGTTTCAAAGATTAATGGCTACAGATGTTTTTCACAGAAAACCTTTCTTTTTTTTGCTCTATAACTTCAACGGCAACATCTGGAAGCTTCGAAAAAGAAATTTAATTTAAAAATAAGTATTAATGTATGGTCTTTTTTTCTCTCTCTTTCATTCGAGAAACAAAACTTTCAGAAAACATTACTTTTTGATAAAATTAATTTATTTTGAAGAAAACTGAGTACCAATAATAACACATATAACGCAGAATTGGCAATTAATTTTATGCCTTTCACTTTCTTTTTTTTATGTCACATGAATCATGTTTGAAATGAAGAATTTAATTTGCGTATGGAAACGTTTTTAGATTTAATCATAAAAAATTTAAAATTACTTTATTAAATACCAAAAACTTTAGACATCATCCAAATAAATGATGCCCAAAAAAGTGGTAGGAACAAAATACAAAAAAAGAAGGAAAACCACAGTATGCCATGAATGAACTTAACGTTAAAGCTCTTATTACAGTTGCTTTGTTCCTCTATTAAAATCAAAAAACAACAACTAATATTTACTAAAAATTCTACAAATATATTACATAATAAAACGTTTCCAAAAAATGAACCGATTCAAAAGACACAACAAAATGCCGAAAAGAAAGAAATTTTAATTGTGTTATTATAAAATAACACAATTAAAAAAACATTTTAATCAAAGATTTATCTTTATTTTTTAATAACCAGTAGTTACAATTAATATGAATTAATAAAATTCTAGAATCAATTTAAGCAGGAACATTTGCCGAAGAGACAGCAGCAGCAATGACATCATCTTCAGATGTTTTCTTTTCAGCTTCAGCAATATGACAATAATCTGTTAGATTAACTTCCGATGGAGCATGTGCAATGCCACAATAACGAAAAACTTCTAATGGAACTTCCATTGATTGGCAATCAAGGAGAACAATATCATAAGAATCAAGATATTTATCATAGAGTTTATCAAAATCCCAATTCAAATATCCAATTTTCAAAGCGCAGCCTTCATTAACCATTCCAACATCCATATGAATATCTAAACAATAAACGGATAAAAGTAGGATTAAAAATACAGTAACTAACCACCAAGACTATCTCCAAGTAAGATAACATTTGAACGATTTCTTACGTGACGGAAGAATGGGCGTTCACCAGTAATAACAGATGAATTTTTACACTGAAATAAAGATTACTGTATTGTGATGTAGAATTTTTCAAAAAACTTACAAAAGTATGAATGGTTGGTTCAGTGAATGAAATACAAACATTCTAAAAAAAAGTTGCGTGTATCTAAAAAAATCACTTTCGAAAAACATACATTTTCATCAAAATTCATACAATTTGAAATTACATGCAAAGTTTGTGGAACATGTCCCAAATTTTTTTTCAATATAATTTGTATAATATCGCCAATTCCTGCAGAAAAAAGTACCAATGGAACATTGTGAGCTGAAAAATAAATTTAAATAGGATTATTAACAATGATACAGTAACTAACCTTCAACAGATCGAACGAATTCAACAGCGGCATCACGAAGAATTATTCGAGCTTTTGATACACATTCTTCAATTTGATTATACGTAAATTTTGCTTCAACAATTTCTTCATGTGATAAACGCCACCATTCTTCCATATGTGGTATCTTTTCCTAAAAATTGCATTGCACTGTAAAAATGGATCACATTATAATATTTGAAAACGAACTTCAACTGTCATTGTTGGGCAAAATTCAATTGGGATATACTTTTTAGCAAGTGCTTGACACTAAAAAAATAAATATATTTATAAAAAGAAAGTCAACTAACTTTATCAGCCAATACAGGATTCAATTGCCGAGTGCATTCATCAAAAACTCCATGAGTAGTAAGACATCTTTTGCCTTCTGCATCACGATATCGAGATAATGTGTAATCAAAATCAGATATTACCTAAAATAAGATTATATTATAATATAGCAAAAAATAATAAACTTACAAGCAATTTATCATAACCATCAGAAATAATTTTTTGAATTTTTGCTTGGACATTTGTCGGATCTTTCATTCGAACAGCAGGATTTTTTCGAAGTCTATCCATAATTTGCATTGTTAATGAGTCAACCTTTTCTGCAACCATTTTCAAATCAATTATCAATCACAACATGAAAAATAATTGAAAATCAAGCTCGCAAAGTTAAAATAAAAATTAGAAAATAAAAAAATAAAAAAGTTATGCAAATTGATATACTGTAACTTGTGTAAGTACAATAGGAAAAAAGAAGAACCAAATGAAAATGTTGAAAAAGATTAAAAATGCTATATTTAAATAAATTTTAAAAAGGGGGTGGAAAGATACGTATATAATGCAATAAACCTAGAAAAAACGAGGGAAATGAGGTCGTTTTCATCTTCAAAAAATCTGGGAAAAATAGTAAAATAGAAACACATTACGATCACAAACGATTTTATAGTTAAAAAAAGAATGGTACAGCTTTATAAGAAAAAAGAAAATGAGATTAATTTTTAAAACTGTTTTCTTCCTTTTTCTTCGTTCTTTAAATAATGTCTAAGAGGCGAAAAACGTGTAATGACGACAAAATACTTGTAGAAAGCTAAATTGTGTTTTTTTTCTATCACACACTTGAAATATGTTTTTGAGCCGTTGTTTATCTTTTTTCAATCATTGATTAAATCTTTGTTTTTGCAAGCGTGATATTTAAACAAATATAAACAAAAAACAGGGATAAACATGATTAAAAAAAATCAAACGTTTTTAGCAGTCAAGACCTATTTGCATTTCATATATAATGTTATAAAAAAGAAAGTAAAAAAGGCAAAAGAAGGAAGCAATCACCTTCAAGTTCGTACAAATAATTTCTTTTACGTTGTATATCATAAGTAGCAGCAGCAGTACTTGAAAATGACGACTCTCCTCTTGTAATAATATCCGTAAGTTGAAAAATTGATACGTCAAAAAGACATTGCGATGAGGACGTCAAAACCAAATGACATTGTTTCGACTGCAAAGATTTACTTCTTTTTTTATTTGAAAAATTTAAAGACGACGACAAATGTCTTTGATGTGGCTTCTTCCATAATAAATTTTGAAAAATTATTCTTGCCCTATTTTCCATCATTGGTGCATTTCTTCCTCCACTAATTAAATCGTAAACTATTGGCACAAAAATGTTTGTAAATGTGTAAAACAAAAATTTGTCTGCGATTTTAAAACGCTTTTATGCTGCAAATATCAATAAGAAAACACAAAATAAATTTACCAAAAAGTATAAAAAGTACAGTATAAATAAAAAAAGGCTCATAAACAAATCAAAACAGAGCGATAACAAATGTTATAAAAGAAACACAATTATATGGTGGTAAACGGTATCATTCTGAAAAAAAAATTGATTGAGGGAATTCAACATATGGAAAAGAAAAACTGTTAACGGTAATTATCTCGGTCACGACGGTCTCCACGATCTCTTCTATCATGGTCACGATCACGGCGGTCTCCACGATCTCTTCTATCATAATCACGATCACGTCGATCATCACGTCCTCTTCCACCACCAAAATCACGATCTCCACGAAAATCTCTTCCGCCACCTCTTCTTCCACCACCGCCACCACCATCTCTTCCACCACGACGATCTGGACTTCGAGCACGATTACCATATAACTTTCTTCGTAATTCACGAGAAATTGGTTTCAGATGCATAAAATTGCAAAAAGCTCCTTTTTGACACCCTCCAAGTTCATATTGTCGACAACATGCTTCACGAAAATCTGTAACTGGTGATAATTCAGAGTAAATTGGTTCACCATTAAACCTAAAAAAAATTTTTACAAAACGATTTTTTTTATTAGAAAAACATGCCATCGATCTTCTAACTGAGTTCTGCAACGTTCTGCATCTTCTTCACGATAAAACTTGATATAAACGTTACCAATCATATGTTCACCAATATTATCACAAACATTCATTTCCTCAATTTTACCATATTTTGTATCAATTTCAGTAAAGAGCTCTTCAAAAAAATCATCAAAGTATTGTTGTTCTTGATCATTACGTTGTCCAACCTTTGAAAAAGCATCAGCTTGTCTCATATCAATAACAGGATTGTGGTATCTGAAAAGATACGATATAACGAAAAAAGATTTTATAATAGTAAATAAACTTACAGATTTTTTAGCAAAACAGTTTGCGAAAACGTTGGCATATTATGAGTTCGTGAACATTTATCACCATGACGGCAAGCTCCAATTTTAAAATAAAAAGAGCAATTAACCTAAAACAACAAGAATGAAGCTGAAATACCTAAATATAACTAAAAATCCGAAAGAGATTACATGTTACAAGATTAACATTTCTCTTTCACACTTTCAAAGATGTCAAGCCAAAATGCAATAGAACATTCCTAAATTAATGTTGCTAAAAAACTATTACACAATATATGTGCGCCCTAAAATTTGCCTGAAATCCTGGAATAAAGAAAACCTAAAACTTTGGCTGAAAAAGAAAAACAGTGTTAAATTTTTTAAGATATGCGAGCTAAAAAATTGGCTAAAAATGCAGTTCTTTCCTGAAATCGCTAAAAATGAAGCTAAAATACCTAAATATAGCTATAGTACAACTTGCCTTGTCTTTCTCCGTGCCATAGATAGATGCCAAGTATTCAGCACCAGACATTCCATGGGATCCCATCGTTTTTTATTTAAAAAAATGTTGTTTTGGTTGAAAAAGATTTTTTTTATATAGAATCAATAATGAAATTTGGATTTTGTATTTTTTTTTGAAAAGCAGCAGCTAATTTTTCGTGTTAAGACATTTGAAAGAGGAGAATGCAAAAAAGCCGAACCCGCTTCAGCTTGTTAGCTCCTTGTATGCTATGGCAATTTTGTCTTTTTTTTTAAAGAAGGGCGTGTTCGAGTTTTTCTTTTATACTAAATACTACTGCTTAAAGCTTTCTTTTTTTTCTAAAAAATTTTATAAACGTCAAAGCAGATGTATTTCAATTTAGCCGCGCGTGACTGGATTTCCCCTCTTTTCTTTTAATTAATAATTTGGTAAATTTAATTATTAATTGTGCTATAGATAATCTCTATAGTGTTCAGATTTAAAAGGGAAGGCTAATAAATAATATTCCACGTGTTTGTGTGTTTTAAAATGTACATATTTAATCTGTTATTATATTTATACTATTAACGTAAAAGTAATGGATAATGTAAGCAATCGTGGATAAAAAAAACAAAATACAAAAATTTTTTATAATCAATAGAAATCTTTTTAGTTGTTGTCTGCTACGTCTTCTGAAGTACTAAAAGCAAAACGAGAAAAGCTTTTACTTGCTCGTACAGCACCAGTTGAAAATTCTGATGAAAAAATTGATGTTCTTCCAATGCCAATACGTTCGTTTAATCAAGAATCGGTGGTAAATAAGCGTAAAAGAATGACAGTATCAAAAAGTGAATGTTCGTCAATAAAGAAGGAATCACTGGATAATCTTCTACGGCTATCAAATCCATGGAAAAGCATGGATTCAATGAATAATAATAATAATCAAATGGCAACGATATGTTTACCTCCAAGAACAAGTCGAAGATTATCAGAAAAAAGTGGTAAAAAGAATATTAAATTTGGTGGTGTACATGTTTATTACTTTAATCGATCTCAAAGTTATTCTGTGGTTCCAACATCTGAAGGTGTTTCATTGGGAATGGAAGATAAACATCATTCATCTAAAAATTACAGCTTTTATGAATTTGCTAGAGCTACAACTCGTCAAAATGTTAGTTTTTAATTTATTTATTTGTTGTAAATTGCAATTTAGGAAAGAAAATGGGCTGATATTAGAAAACACTTGGAGGAACAAAAAAAGCCTCGAAGATCTCCAAGAAAAAAAGCTGCAATAAAATCAATAATGAGCCATACGGTAGAAAATGAAATTACTAGAACTGTACAAGAAGTGCTAACATCGTTGTTGGATCAAGTTGTGGAGAACGAAAAATGTACAAATGAATTAGATGCAACAGATTCAGAAGTCAAAGCAATTCTTGAAGCTGAAACTGATAGTGAAGATGATGATGTTAGTTTTACGTTTTTTTGTGAATTTAAATTAATAAATTTTTTAGGAAGTATTCCCAATTCCTGAAGTAGAAATTCTTCAACCTCTTGAAAAGCATGTTCGTCATGCAATTTTGGAACAATCAAATATTCAACTTGATTTAACCGATGATTCTGATTGTCAAGAAATTCGGCAGTCTCGTACAAAATGTGGTTGTTCATGTTTGAATGGAATATGTGTTCCAGAAACGTGTGAATGCTCAATTAATGGGATCAAATGTCGTAAGTTTTGTTTTTTTTTTAAATGTTTATACTTTGTGTCTTTTTTAGAAGTGGATTTCCAAGGATTTCCATGTGTATGCGAGAATGATAAATGTTTAAATCCTGAAGGACGTGTAGAATTTGATCCATTAAGAGTAAGAAGTCATTATTTATCAACATTAACAATTTTAAAAGATATGGAAAAAATGGTATTTTTCATTATTTTCTTTTTGCAAATATTCCTAATCTTTTAGAATTATGAGCATACATCTTCACATCCACGGCATATTAAATTTGTTGATGAATCAGATGAAGAAAGTGGAACATCAACAAGTTATTTATCAACGCCTCCCCCACCAATTTATCAAAGACAAACAACAGTTCAGCTAACTACTGATTTATCCGGTGCTTCTGCAAAAACAACTACAACTGTTAATACACCAACAAGTAGCTTTATTATTGCACAATCTATTAATAATAATAGTAATTCTAATGATGACAATAGCTTTTTGCGTAAGTTTTTTCCTTTTATAGTCGGTCTTTTGTTTTGAAAATGCTATTATTTTTTATATCCATTTTTTCAGAAAATGAAATAAAAACATCTGTAATGGAAACGCCTCCACAACTTCAAGAATCTTTCACGAATCAAGAAAAAAGTGGAATGTTTAAACGCAAATATCCGGTTACTCCTACATATAAACGTGAAAATGTTGTTTATGAGTAAGTTTTATTTTTTACATTAAAGGTAGTAGTTTATGAGAAATACAAAATTACGTAATTAATATTTTTTTCTTAATTGTAATGTTGTTTTGGATTAAATTTAAGTTTTGCATTTTTGCAAATTTATATACTGTAGTTTTTTATAACACTATAATTGTTTTAGTTTACCAGCATCGCCAGAATCACAAATTTTTCCATCTGTTCCGTCATTATTAGCTTCATCATCATTACGAAGATCACCAAGAAATTCACCAATGAAAAGGCCACTTACTTCATCATTTCCAACAACTACGGTAGTTGTTGTTGGAAATGTTGAAACACCTCCGCCAAAAAAACGTCTTAAGAAAGTTCCTTCTGCAAAAAGTATTATCGTCAATTTTTCTAAAACAATTGATGAAGAAAATTTTCCATTTGAAGCATTAGAACAACCTGAATCAAGTGGATATGAAGGAAATGGTACTTGAATTTGCTTTAATATTAAACCATAATTTCAAACAAATATATCGTCATTGATCCTTCTTTTATGATCTTTTTTGTATTTATCGGTCTCATATTTTTATATTTTGCTTTTAATAATGTTATTTTTTATTGAAATTTTTTAATATTTATACCACGTTTATATAAAAGATTTGAAATAATTTAGATTACAAAGGAAAGTGTTACGGTAGAAAGTTTTAGCATTCACGTAAATTTATTTCAAGTATTCCAGTTTCAGTTGCAGAACTTAATGGAACTTCTCCGCTAAAAATAATTAAATCATCAGCACTTAGAGAAATATGATGTACACCGCGTTGAGGTGTTTTTCGATAATTAAATATTTTAATTCTTGAAACATATGTTGGCGAATCAAAAATAACAAAAATGCGAGCATATCGATTTGGTAACATTGGTGTTAACCACATATGTTGGGCTCTAAAAATGTAATCAAAAATTAAGGAAGTAATAGCAATGTTTAATTTTACCTTCTTGTATCATTTTCTCCATCAATTAATTTATCACTTGATCGAGGATCATTTTCAACTGATGGCAAAATATTTACGCTTTCTGGAAAAGCTGCTATGTCTAAAAAATCTTGCGTTTGAAGTTTGAATTGAAAGGCAATATTATACTTTGATTTCTAAGTTGGATCAAATGATTTCTTCGATTATATAATTCAATACCATTCAATCCAATATAAAATTCATCACCCCAAGTTGAAAGTAATCGAAATTGGAAAATGACTAAAAAAATTTGTTTATTGTAAATAACAATAATTTTTTAAACAAACAAGCACTAATGGATCTTGTTGCAGGGCGAGATGTTAATGGTCGGAAAAGATGGCATCGATCAAACGTAACATCCTATAAGAATGAGATAATAATAATAATATGCAAAGTAAATGAAGACAACGGGAGCAGTACCTGCACAAAATCAAAATATACATAACCTGGAGCTCTTCGCAATAAAACTGTTCCAACAATTGCTTTTCCATTAACATAAAACTGTGCACATTGTACTCCAGCAGATGCCAATTCTGGGGAAGCATTATAATTCCAAATGCTTACACCGGTAATTTCAACCTCATTTGGAAAAGAAAATGAAATGGTTGGGGACGCTCTATTTGAAGATGAATCATATTTAATCAAACACATATCTTGGGGATGACATGTTAAAACTTTACCATTGATTAAACTAAAGAGTATTCTTTTAAAAAATCAAATTAAAAAAATAAAACCTTGAAAGATTATTATTTATTTCTAATTCAGCATTTGTAAGCTTCACAATAATTCCTTCGGTAGGGATTTGTTCTTCATTTTTATCCAAAAATTGTATTTCTGTTAATCCAATTAAATTTGAATGCCCCCAATTTGCACATAATTCAATATGAAACACTGAAATTGAAAGAGAGAAAAAAGTTATTTGGAAAAAAATGGTGAAAAACGAAAGGTTTTATATTTTCCGTCAAAAAAACGCTTTTCTAAAAAAACGACTTCTTTTTCTTTCTGTAAAAAGAGCATGTCTTTCGTCGTCTGCTGTGCGTCTTGACTTTGTCTCTCCTTTATTTAATAGAACGAAGAAAAGGAAACTTTGCAGTGTCAAACATTGAAATCATACTTCACAGGATCTTTTCTGTAGTGTGTTTTCACATCGCTTTTTTTAAATCTGTAGTCAGCAGATTCCGCGATGATCGAGACGCAGTGCGGCTGCTGGAGCGTGAAACTCGTAGACATTCCCTTTTGGGTTTGTTTACGTTGATGATCGCTGATTCTAGCTTCGGCTAGGATCTAAGGCGGCTTCACTTGCTGAGCGGATAAAAAAAGTAACAAATTTTGTAAAAATTGCTTGTAAAAAGCAGAAATTAATTCAAGATAAAAAACCTTACTTTTAGTTTTAAAAATGTTTTTTTCTTCCAAGTTTTTGATTGAAGTTAGATTGTCGTTTTGTAAAACTGTTACTTCTCCATTCGTAAGTCGTCCAGATTCACGTGAATTATTTGCAGCTGTTCTTGGACGTTGGATACTTGAATCGGTCAATGAAGAACTTGGAGATGGTACTGTAATGGATAAAATTTTTGGACTTTAAATATTAACAAAAACTAACAACTTATTGATTCATCAGAATCACAGTTAAGATCTAAATTATCCGTCATTGTTATAATTTCGTATTCTTTAAGAAAAATGTCATTTTTTGCAACGTTTTCTAAGATGTCCGTATCGGTTGTAAAAAGAATTGTCTAAAAACAATTTTTAGAAATAATTTTAAAATCAAAAGTAAGAATTACATCTCCAAGAAACTTTTCTTCATTTCCATCGCTAAAAGCACATGTTATTTCACCTTCAAAAATTAAACAATCATCTAATTCAATTTTTATCTGATGAACTCCTCTAAGTGCATGTACTCTGTTTTGACAATAATTCTAAAAAAATATTGCTATTATATAAGACGCCTAAATGAAATGTGATTTTTTAATTTAAAAATTTTGCCCTTTTTTAAATTATAAAAAAAAATTGAGGCTGATTTGACTCAAACGCTCAAACCAGATTCTAACTGAGGCCCGATTTAAAAAAAAGGCAAAACGGCTTTAGACAAATTTTTCGTGCGGAGGTTTTTGGGATTTTACGTGAAAAATAAAATTTGGACCAAATTTTAAAAAAAGGGGTAAATTTATTGAAAATAAAAATTGTTCTTCGTTTAGGCGTCTTATATTTAATGCGAAAGCAGAGGCGTTTTTAAATTTAATGATGCAGTTGAAAAGAAAAAAATTATTTATTTTTAAATGCATTTCTCACTAATACAAATTCTTACTTACCCAAACACGTATCATTGCAATTGTATCTTCCTCTTCTAAAGTAATTTTAATCCAAATTGGTAAATCTGCATTTTTTCGATAATTACACATCCACATACGTTTTGGATCTGTACTTGGACATGTTTGATGGGATAAAAGACTTTCCAATGAGCCAGTTTGTTCTGTAGCATTTGTTGAAATTTCTGCAATATTTACACGTTTTCCACATTGTGAAAAAATCTCCAGTGCACTAATTCCAATATAAAATGGATCATCCCATGGATAAAGTAATACAAATTTTAGTTCTTTACCGGATGGAAGTTCAGGAATTGTAAAAGGGCTAAAAGTTTATGATTTATTAGAGATGAAATTATTTTAAACAAATGACACTCAAAAAGGAGGGGGGTTACTGTATTCAATGGATTATGAACAAACAATTTATGGGTAAATAAAAAAAAAGATAAAGGCTTATATTTCATGATAATGCATTGTGATGGGCTATGAGTTTGGACAAAAAACGGTTTTAAAAAATTCTATTTTTATCAATCAAAAAACCCTTACCTTTGTTGTTGTAAAAAGTTATTAGATTCAGCCGTCATTTTTGCTGTCACCCAACAAGAATTTATGCTTTTTGTTCGCATAAAAAAATTATTTAAAAAAATGTTTTTGAGTTTTTACATTGAATTTTTTCTGCTCTTACTACTACGCTATTGCCAACAAGAAACCATTCATATTTTTTTCTATTCTTTGTATTTTTGCGCTTGGCTTGAAAGTTGTTGCTATGGCAAATTTTAGCTTTCTACACTGTTCACCTTGAGTTTTGTCTACGTCGCATTTTTGCAGATTTTTAAAAAAAGTTTTGTTTGCCGTTTCTTACTTTTTTTATAGTGAAAACTTTGAAAAAAATGACTTTAGTCAGGTTTCATTCATGTAAGTTTTTGTTAGTAAACAAGGAAGCCTAATAATGCAAAATTTAATTTTCGTTAGGGAAAAACATGTTTTTTTAAAAATTACAAGTAATAAGGATGAACGTGGGCCTCGGGCTTTTTGAAAAGCCCGGGCCTGGCCTTGATTTTCACGATTTCTGAAAAAAACTGCACAGGGGGGACCAAGGCAAAAATCACTAAAAATTAAATTTTTACGCGGGCCGGGCCTTGTTTCTCGCGGGCCGGGCCTGAAAATTCGGGCTCACGTCCATCCTTAACAAGTAAGACCTGTTTTTTCTGTAAAAAAATCTAGTTTTATAAATTGTAACAAAAACATAAATAGCAAATTTTTTATAATTAAAAGCTTTTGATATTCTACAGAAATTTATAGAAGCCTAACATTTTTAACAAAGGATTCTTTTTAAGCGCATTCAATCGACATTTTTTCATCTTTATTGTCCAATAACTCTTTGATTAATTTTTCACATTCTTGTGAATCATTTAGATTAATATAGATTTGAGCCATAAGTTTGTCATTTTCAAAAGTGTAATATGGACGAAAATGATTTGCTTGATTTAATTCTTCTTTATTGTCAATATTCTAAAAAGTTTCGTTTTTACAAATTTTCAGTCTTAAATTAATTAATTTAAAACATACTTGAAGTAAATTATTGATACCTTTTCTAGCAATAATATTTGCTTTAGGAAGTTCGTCAGTTTCAACAGGGAATTTGATAATAGCATGGGGAAGAATATCCTGTGATCGCCTTTTTCTTGATTGTACGCTTACGCTGACTGTTACTGGAATCATACTACTACCTAAAATAAATGATAAATTTAAAATTTATTTATTTCATAAAACCTGGTAATCCGGGCATTCCTGGAGGACCTCTTGGGCCTTGTTGTGCATAAGTTGGAGTATTACATGTCTAAAAATTTTGAGCATTATAAAAAGGTAAAATAATAATAATTTACTTTAACAATATCGATGAAAGCAAACAAAAATGCTACTAAAGTGATGTAAGAATTCATGATTGAAAAATATGTTGAATGCAAAGCAGAAATAAGCAATGTATAAAAATTGAGAAGAGACTTCTTTATATAGCATTTTCATTTTTTGAAGTTGAATGGAAAATGAAAAATATAATAAACATAGTGTCTTTTTTGATTGAAAAATCTTTTGTTGAATTTTAAAATTAAAAAACGCAAAAAATAGAAAGCGAAACTTTAAAAGTAATACTTTTATTGCTATTTTTAGGGGCAAAATTAAAAACCAAAATATATTGGACATTCAGTTCTGATAGTAAAATATATTTTAATGGTAGAAAATACTGTATCTCGTGTTCGAGTAATCATTTAATAGACATAGCACATCGATTAATATTAAAAACAGACAAGTTTTGAAATAAATAGAATAATTTATTGACCTTTCGTTCTTTTCATTTTTTTTTGATTTCAACTGGATGTTTTTTTAAAACAAGAGTAACAAAAGACTTCAACAACTTACCACCCACATGGGAAGGTTGTTCCAACATGAAAAGTCCTCGATCTCTGATATTTTCAACATTGAAAACATTGATAGGTTAATTAAATATATCAATTAATTAATGTTTGTTTAGCTTTTTAAAATCCTCATGATGTATACGTACTTGTTGTCAATTTAAAATGCACCTAGACTTCCTGTTTGTCATAAGTTAAAATTCGGCTCATCTGTGAAAATAGATATCCTCAAAATGACGTGTTCATTTTTAATAAAGTCTCATAAAAATTTAACTTTTAAATTATATAATATTTCTAACATTGTAAAAACTGGTTTTATTTGTTTTTCTACTTTGGATAATAATCTTTTTTGCAAGGAAAATGAACTTAAAAAATCAATATTGAATATTTCCAGTTTCCATTTTAAGAAAACGTTCTGTGAAAAAATTACTGACACAAGTAAACACAAACCAAAACTTTATTAAAACATTATTAAAAATGGAAATAATAATTTAAAAAATTGAAAGAAATTAAAAAAACTATTGATAAAGGGGCCCAAAGCCGCTTGCCTTCATGGACCTTCACGCAGTTTTACAGATTTCTGAAGGCTGCTCGAAGGCACATGAAGGTCTGGCTTCTGGGCGGTGATTTTTGCTCTGCAGCACCAGATTAACCATCGCTTGACAAAAAAATTAGCTCAGCAATAATACCTTCATTTGCTTTCATACATACTTCAAGCAGAACTTCAGAAGTCTGAAAAAATGCACGAAATGTTGCGTGAAGGTCTATGAAGGCAAGCAGCTGTGGGCCAAAAAAGTTTGTTATGAGACAGAAAAAAATAATGAATTTTATTTTTCCGACGTTTCGATGTCAGCGCAACATCGTCAAGGAAAAAAATGCAAAAAAATGAAACAAATTTTAAAATTGCAAAAATTTTGTTGTTTTTTGCAATTTTTAAATTTCTTTCATTTTACTGTATTTCTTTAAGCTTAAAATTTTATTGGAAACAGACTCTCGATGACTTTGAACTTATTAATGAACTTTGCGAACGAAGAATACCGGATTAACAAGTTGTATTTTTAATACAATATTTCGTTAACAACATTTTTTTTAAATTTCCGTAGTAACCAGCAATAATTCAATGGTCACAAAAAGGTCTTCTTTTTGCTTAGGATTTTTTAAACATCAGAACAAAATATGTCTGACCAATGAAAAAATGGGGAAATTATTTTCGGAAAGCTCTTTCTTATTGTTAATTTCTGCTTTGCCAAAAATTTTTTTTGCTTCAGCTTTATCTCATTTTGTGATATTTTTTGGATGGATCATTAAACTCGCTGAAATATGAAACGTGTTTTACAATAGTTATGTTTTATTGTTTGAGATCTCCCAGAGACCAGGCTTAGTTTTATGGGGGGTTAAAAGGGATTCTCCTTTTTAAAATGATCTCTTTTTTTTAGACTAAAACAATACAAATAAAAATGAAGGTACACAAAAAAAGTATACACTGGCTTCAGTCAAAAAATATACACGCATTTTTTTTTCACTTTTCTCCTCCTACTTTAAAATAATTATGAACAAACGTTTTGTTTATTATTCATTTTTTTTCATAATTCAACAGCTGTTTCAATAAAACTTTACTTTTTTTTCGTCTGTATTTTTGCCAAAGGAAGAATAGAAAAAAACTATGTTCCCTTTTGTTTTTTCCCCCAAAATGGGAGGAGTGAGATTTCCCTTCTTTTAATTAATATGAAAAATTTAAGTATAAAATCAGTTAAATAATATTATCTTTTTTTATAGATCTTTGACTTTCTATTGTTCATTTCTAGATTTTTATTGAAAGTGAAATATTTTGATGAAATGTTTCAGGGCTAATTATCTTTCGTGTTTCAAGCAGTTTTATTACTGCCTTTTATATTTTAATAGCGTATATATATTTTTCTGAGTTTTTAAAAAATACAATATACTGCCAGTTTTTAGAAAACCTTAAAAGCAGAAAGTATTATTATATTTTTTCTAATTTTTTGCCCCTGGATCTCTATACACTGTCTTAAAATATGACCAAGAGATCTTTTTAAATTTCCATAGAAACGTTCATATGTAAAGCTTTTTTTGTGTTTTGAAAAATATTTATTTGTATAAATGGCTTCCAAACAAAAAAAAGGAATATTTTTATGTGTTTTAATGCTTATCGAATGCTTTTTTTATTTATCACATTTTTTGTATGTTTAACATTCGTGTTAAATTTTAGCGGTAAATTTTTTCATTTTTACTTCTTTCTGTTTTATTTATAATATATATATCGATTGACGAAATTCAATCTTGTGTTTTTTGTATTATACAAAATTGTTCGTTTAAGTGTAAAATAAAAAATGGAGAAATATGCTTGACACGAATTTCACTTTCTGAAAGTTTTTTTGATCTTTTTAATCGATTTTTTTTGAAGTTTTTTTCCTAAAGTCATTTCGTGATCATTTTTACATTTTTTTGAATTCAATTTTTAATTAAACATATTTTTTAGCACCAAATAAACAGTTCCCACAAATGGATTCAAAAATTCCACTAATTCAAACAAAAGCACCACAACAATGGAAACATTGTTGTTACAATTATTTCATTTTAATCGCCATTCCAGTAATGTTATTAGCAGCTTTTGTAATACCGCTACAATTAATTGCAAGATTTATGCCGTCAGATTTCTTTGCATTATTTGTTTTAACATATTCAATTGGGATTCTTTGGTGTCAATTTTATGCAATTGGACGCATGTTTACAAATGTTCAAAAAAATTGGGTTAATTATTCTACACCAGAAATTATTTTATCATTAGCTTATAAAGTAAGAATTTTCGCTTCTTTTATACATTTATTTCCCCAACTTAATACACATAGCTTTATGAATCAAATGTGCACAATTTAATCTTCCCATTTTTCAGCTAATTTCAATTACGATTGCATTAGCAGCTTCAAATTTCGCTCTTATTTTGATTCGACTAACATGTCCGGGCACTGCTCCATTTTTACCAATTCGAAGCTGCTTTACAGTAGATTGTTCATATCTTTATATTACTAGTACTGCATGCTATTATTGGTATATTGCCGTTCCAATTATTGAAATCAGTATGCAAATTTTTGCGACCAACATCGGTCAAAAACCTGATATTCCGCAAAGTATTGTAACAGCTTAATACTAGCTATTTTTCTTCCTTATATATTTTTATATTAATACTGTTTGTACAAATGCCGTAAATAATATATGTATAACACAATAAATTATTATTAATTTTAAAAATACAATTAACTTAAAAACATTCTACTATTTTGGATTATCATATCACAGTTATTACTGATTTTTGTATTTAAATTAAATCATTAAATACTTTCCTTTTGTTTTCTGGAGTGTCATGTTGATGCCAACAATCAGCTTTAATAAATTCTGGCAAACTTCCCAAAGTTTCATTAATTCTTTTAATCGTCGGATATTTCTCCATATCAACACCGTATCTACAAAAACCCATTCAATTTAATGTGCATTTTAGTTTTCAGTTCCAAACCTTACAGCATTTGCTACTTGAGAAGGTATAACAATATCTGCTAAAGTTACAATATTTCCAAATGCATAGATTCTTGAAGTTTTTTGCAATTCTTTTTCTAATGGATCAAATCCTTTTTCTGTAACATATTTAACAAATTCTGCAATCCTTTTGGGATCATTTTCTCCAACTTTATTACGAATCCTCATATTTTGAATTGGTTGAATGTTAGATGTTATCTAAAAAATAAAATATCATTTTTTTGTGATTTCTCAGTTTCTGATACCAACCTGATATGCCAATGACCTTATAACTGCTCGATCTTCAGAAGATTCTGGAAGCAATCTCCGCTTTTCTGGAAATTTTTCTTCTAAAAATTCAATAATTGCCATACTTTCTGTATAAGTTTTTCCATTAAATATAAAAACTGGAACTAAACCAGAAGGATTTAAATCCAAATGTTTTTTATCATTTTGTTCACCTTCAGAAAGATTTACAGCTCGATATTCATATTTTATATTTTTCCATTCCAAAGCTTAAAAATGAGGTAATTTAACAAAAATATGACAATAATTTTATGCACCTATTCTCGTTCGCCATGAACAGGAGCTTCTCCAATTATTGTAAAGTATTGGCAATGACATGAACAAAAAATTTTTTTAAAAAAATGATGACAATTTTTTAACAAAATAAAAGGGTGAACAAAAAATGACTCAAAAAATCAAAAAAAAATCAATAGCGGTTGGAAAAAATAATAAAAAAACAAAGACACATTTAAAACTCTATAAAAGGCTTTTTCATCTCAAGAATTTTATACATGTGAAATGGTTTAAAAACGGAATACATATAATGTCGCAAATTTGGAGACAATCGAAAAAGAAAAAAAAAGAGCAATGGTGTATTGATTTTATTTTTTAAAAATATCAAAGAATAGAAAGATAGTGCAACACTTTCGAAATAGACAAACGTGAAAAAAAAGCAAATTTAAACTGAAAGTATTTTATCGTTTATCATTGTCTTGCATTTTGCAGTTATTGAAAAGCTTAATTTTTTATATGTGCAAAAAAATATTTTTTATTTATTAATCTTTTGTTTTAATTAATAATTTGAAAGTTTATACTTCAGATGAAAACAAAGGATAAGGTTTTATTTTCAAAGCAAAACTCTTTGAAAAATGATTGTTCTCATACTGCTGAAAACATCAATCAAGATTTCAATCTCATTTTAAACCAAACTTCTAAATGTTCATTATTAATTCCTGTACAATTTTGCAGCAAATCATATGATAATAAATATTGTGGTAAACAAACTGTTACAGTCCCGACAATTTTATATTTACGTTAATATTAATTGACAGGTTAATTGTACAAAAACATTTGTTAAAAAATTTTTCTGCTTAATTTTATTAATTTTGTTTAACAAAAATTTTGAATGTAGTGAAAATAACAACCAAGAATTGAGGGGCTGCAGCTGCATTATAATTAGTTGATTCCACAATACATGATAATTGTAATGAAAGTGAAAAGTCTCAATCATTAAATAAATCATTTACGATTGATCGACATTCAAAAATTTTGACAGAAAATAAATTCAAAAACAAAAAAAATGTTTTATCAAATTCTACAACAAATAGCAATCTTACTCTCCATATTAATGCTTTTGAAAACTCATTTGAAGTTGCTACATCTGATTCATTTGATAATGAAAATAATCAAAGCTCGGAAAAGAAAGAACATGGATCAATTAAAAAGCAACAACAAAATAGAAGACAAACTTTTCCAGATGTTTCAACACTATTTATTCAAGTAATATCAAAAATTGACAACCATTTGTATTTTTTTGATTTTTGCAGAATCCATTTGAATTTCCTTGACAGCAAAATGTTAAAGTACCAGAGCCTGAAACATCCCAATTTAAAGCTTCCCAACGATTACTGAAGACACACAAATCAACTTTTAATACCAAAACACCTGAATTTAGTAAAAAAATCGAAAATCACAAAAAGAATGCCGCAATCGTTGAAAAATCATCGTAAGTAACTCAATTGTCTTTTTTTAATATTCTTTTTTCATGAGGTCTTTAAAATATTCGCTGTCGTATTTTAATTAAAATCGAAAAAGCATACACATATTAATGATTGTGTATGCTTTTTCGATTTTTTATGTGTTGATACTTTAAGTAATTTTAAAAGAATATTTTATAATTTGTTCATACAATAATGAAATAGTTTTTTAAAGGTACAGTATCTCGTTTATGTGGATTTAAACGATGACATTTCATTAGACAAATTTCGAAATATTTTTTCGAAAAGCCAAATTTTTTTGTGTTGAAACACAACCTCGAAACAAAACTAACAATGAATGGTCCTTTTTGTTTTTTCCCTTGTTTTTGATATTTTTTTGCTCAAAAACCTCTGAAAGACAAACTTCCAAGCACATATTCTTTGCAACTCTTTTTTTTATGTGATGATGGGTTTCAGCAGGGCAAAAAGAAAAGAGAAAAATATGGAAAGAACGAAAAAAACGAAAGAGAACCAGCAGCAGCAACAACTATAACCACCCCGGACAGACACTACCCCCAAGTGCAATTTCGAATTTCGCGCTTATTTTTTGCTGCCTTTTGCTTTCATTTCTCTTTCGTTTTTTTTTCGTTTTTCGTTGCATCGAAATCGATTGCCTTTTTTTCGTTTTTTTCAGTGAAAAAACTGAAAACAAAAATCACAAAAAAAAGAAAAGATCTCTTAAATTTATAGTTTTGATTTCGCGCTGAAATTTCAGATATCTGATAATTAATATTTGAACTATCGTTTTAGATCTCCTCAATTAATCAAATCAACAAATATGTCATCTTGGTGGGATTATTTTGATAAATATATGGGCACAACAATAGCAATGTGTCGACATTGCACATATTCAAAAGATCTTGGTCCATCAAGATCAACGGGTTGTTTAGCAAATCATCTAAAAAATCATCATCCAACACAATATTTGCAGTTAGTTATAGAAGCTCAAATTTATCTTTTATGTATACTTTAAAATTTAGAAAAATGACACTGAGTAGTGCAGTAAAAGAACAATCAGCAATTAAAATGGAATGGTCAAGAAAACGCCAAAATGAAACTGTAAAACCGAATTTTGATCTAATGATGCAACCTATTCTTCCCATAACCCCTACGTCACCAATAGAACCTCCAACAAAAATTGCTAAATATTCACCAAAACTTAATTCTGCAACTTCAACACCAAAAATGCCATCAATTCGAATTTTACAACCTATTGCTGAAATTAAAGGTGTGTCTTTTTTTGGATTTATAAAAGCAGAAAAAAGTATTTACATGGAGTTCAAAAATGCAGAGTTTCGTTTTTCCCTTTAAATGTTTGTCTATCTTTTTATTTCTTTTTTACAATGTTTTAATTTAAAACTTTTAAAGTTTAAAAACCAAAAAAGGCACAGTTTTCAAAAATTGAAACCTTAAACTTTTTTATACATTTTTTGCACAGATTTTAAAAGGATTTTACGCTTGATTTTGTCGAATTCTTTTGGGTACCGTAATCTTACGCATTAAAACATGTATAAAAGAAAATTTATTCTGCCTATTTTTCACATTTTTTTAAGTCTTTCAAAGTTGTTTATTATTTTTTACTTTTGTGTTCTTTTTTTAAAAACTTTCTGTTCCAACAATTTATGCACTTTTAAAACTATGAATTTATCAAAAAACGCTTCGTTTTTCTTGCATCTTAAAAATGATTGCTAGTAAAAATTTTTAGCGAGAATGCTTTTAAAAGCAAAATCTTTAGTTTTTTTCTACTTTTGCTATTGATCTTAGAAAAGCTTTTTCGTAATTTGTAAAATTTAGAAATGAGTATTAGGCAGATTTTTAATACTATTAAATGCATAAAAACAGCAAAAAAAATTTGTGGACGTAAGTATATTTTATAAGATTTTACAAAAGTGAAAAATGTGCATATTAAAGATGCTTCGTCATGAATTTTTTTACTGGATTCTTACGCTAGAAAAAAATTTTTTTGCTGATTTGAGCCCTCAAAAACATATATTTCTTTCGACAATTTTTCGCATCTTTCAATAAAAATGCCGTTAGACTGAAAAAGCCTTAAAAATTGAAAAGAAGCATTTCGTTTCTTTCTTCAAAGAAAACGCTTCCTTTATTTTTTCTGCGTTTGCTAAAAAATATGTTTGAACGTAACAACTTCCAATGGGTCTTGTTGTTTTTATTTTGCTTCTTCTCATTTTATTGATCCTTACTCTGTCGCTTTTTCTATTTTTGTTTAAATAATGTTATGTTTTATGCATTTTTTTTTATCACAGTCGTTAGTAAAAAGCAGTTAAACCTTGTTAAAAACGAATTCATATTTTTGTTGATTTATGTAAAGTGTTACAATTAAGATAACTAAAAATCCAAAGCGAATTAGATTTACAAAACTTTTGAAAAACGTTTGGTTATTTTCCCTTTCAAACAAAAGACTTTAAAATTTTTTACATCCATTAACCTTGTGATATACTGTACATCAGAATATTAAACTTAAATATGAATGCGAAAATAACAAGTTTTTTGAAGTAACTCTTAAAGGGTTACGAATTTCATAGTATTCGGCCGTCTTGAAAAACATTTTTTTCATTTGCTCTTTTGTGAGACGTAAACAATGATTTACCAATCAAGAAAATTACTTTTGTTTACTAAAGTGAAACAAGATAAATTTCACAATATTTTTAATAATGTGTTATACATTTTTTATTATATGTTTAATTTTTTAGAATCTTCGCCAACTGAAACTGAGCCTGCTGAATCTACATCTCCTGATATTATTCCTTTATCACCATCTGTAGTAGAAGAAATAACAGAATCTTCATCGTTTATAAACCCAATGAGTCATGTAAGTTTATCATTTGATTACTATCTTTGAAATTTATTTGAATATTCAAACTGCCACCTTTTTTGCCTAAAATTTTATAACGTATTTTAAAAGGATTTTTAATTCTCCCCAAAAATAGACCCCCTCTCTTTGTCTTCTCCCTGTATTAGGTTTTTTTGTGACATATCTTTATATTTTTTCGATTTTAAAAAAATGGTCTTTGGTTTGCAAGTTTAAAAATATTGAATTTTTTAACCTTGTTCTCTTTAAAATCAGTAAACAATTTATTCACAGTCTACCCATTGAGAAAAAAAATTTGTAAAATTCTTAGCATTTGTTTTCATTCATGCCTATGTTGGTTGGTAGTACCTTATTCATAATCAATAAAGTCAAGATAGTATGTGTTGGGATGATTCTTGTCTGCATTTGCTTGGCTACCTTTGGATGGTAGAAAAGACGATGAATTGAGGAGAGAGAAAAGATTAATCATATCACATGTTTTTCACGCTTTCCCCTTTAACCCCCTTCCTTGTTTTTTTCTGACAAACAAGAAAGAACATAAGTCGTTCCTCTTTTTTTCTATCTTTCCCATTTTTTCGATTGCCAATACACACTTTAAAAGTTTTTTCCTTTGCTTTCAATTCAATCATAGCAAAAAAGACAAACACAGAAAGACAAACTATTTTTATTTTTCGATTTTTATTTTACTCTTTCTTTTTTTGTTTTTTTGGGCTGATTATCGAACATTAAAACTTTTATTTGTTTGTAAAACAATTAAACCGTTTTCAATTCATTTTTGTTCAATTTTAATATTTTAAATGTTTCTATTATTTTTCAGATAATGCACAAAGTTCAAGACGCTCTTGAAGCTGTTGAAAGTAAAGTAGCAGATGTGTTGCATGGACATCATCATCATGTGAGTTAATTAATCTTTGAAATCGTGAAACATATTTTACATATTACAAACTCTTTCAAAAAATCCTATACATTTTATTATAAAAAAAAGCTAAAAAAAAAGCTGTTCTTTTTCATTTAAATTTTGCACTTTAAAATAAAAAAATTTGATTTTTGAAAAAAGCTTTCATTTTTTCAGTTTTCTGTACTTCTGTATTATTTTTTTTATCTCAGTTGGTTCTTGTTAAAACTGTATTTTAATCTTTGACAATTTTTTAGGATAATTCTACGGATGACTCTGGTGATGCAGTTTCACCGCTTCATTCCCATTCAAATAAGAATCGGGGACGCCTTGCTCGAAAGATGACTATTGAAGAAGAACGTGGAAATGAATATTTTTTGTAAGTTTCTGATTGTTTTTTTTTGTATTATTTTATTTTGCCTTTTATATAATTTTTATATAAATTATATTGTCTTTATTTTTATGAAAAAAAAAATTTTTTAACTCTTTTTCTCATAAGCATTCATAAATTGATGAATATAGGATATTTTTGTCAACTGTAATATTATATCGTATATTTACAAGCAAAGATTTGATGACAGCTTCGTTTTTGTCGCTGCAGAATTTCATCATTTGTTCGGTTAATTCTTTTTCAAATTCTTTTAAAGTTTGACATATTTTTGTTGAATCTGAATTAGGATTTTTCGCTTCTTCTTCAAAGGTTTTGAAAATCGTTGAATCTTGAATATTTTCTTTTGCTAATATTTCTGTCTTTGCACATTTATTTAATTCAAAAACTTTTTCATCTATAATTTCGCCTTTTTTTAATTAATAACAAAAATTTTTAAAATACTAAAAATCTTGTTCTTTTAAATTAAAAATCTCTTTTGTCGAACGTAAAATGTCAAGGATCAAAGGAGAATCTCCACATGAATGGCATGAAGCAATGATTTTATTTGCAGTTGAAATGAATTCACTAATAATAAGGTTATTGATAGAGTATTTAAAAGTAAACAAAACTTACTCAGTTTGTTTATAATCAAGAAAATGAGAATTATTCTGCTTTATAATTGTTTCAATTTCATTTTCATAACATTGAATTATGCATTCTCGTTCATGAATAGCTCTGCAAAAAAGACATTTTTGATTTTCTAAATTCATTAGCGAAATGTCATCTTTTTCAACAGCTTTTTAGTTTCCCTTTTAACACTCTTATATTTAAAAAAAATCTTACGTTTCTTTAAATCTTTTGTATCGCTTTAAATAAATGCAATTTGTGCATACAAATGTGGCAACCATAATAATTAAGCCATAATTCATTTTTCTTTTTCTCTTTTTACGGCAAACATCAAGGACGTTTTTGTAGATAAATAACACCAAAAAATAGCCCTGTGATTCTTTTCTGCTAAAATTTAAAATAAGGAAAAAAATAAAAAGCGAAAAATATTTATAGTATTTTTGTTGTTTCTAAAAGCTATTTTTGTTTACAAAATATTTGTCTGCTATTTTCTCACAGATGTTTCTTTGATTCGAATATTGTCTTATGAATTTCAAAAAATAAGCAATAATCATTTGCTTTATTTGATAGTTTTGATAAGTGATTAATTATTTTGTATCCTTTCTTTTTTTTTTGAAAATGAATGAGAGGTTTGTTTTTGATATTTACGTCATTAGTATACTGTAAATGATGAGAGTACAATGCTGTAGTTTTATAGAGATTTGAATTAATTTTTTTAGTATAGAATATTAGATTCTTGATTTTTGTAAAGGTTTCTCATCCTTGTAAATAGTAAATTTTGGTTCGTACGACTTCTACAATAACTCAAAAAGTTAGTAAACAAAAAAATTTAAATTTTGGTCAAACCATTTTTTGGAAATGATTATTTTTCTCCACTCTAACATGAAAAGTTGTGAGCTCTTTAATCTGAAAAATGATAATTCTAAATGTAATTTGACCGCTTTTAAGTAAAAGCTAACCTTTTTAAATCAATAACAACTTGCATAAAAAAACCTGCATCCATCCGTTGTCTGTCGTTTCGTTTGTGTGCTTTTGAGTTTGTGTTTATTTTTTCTTTGCTTGCTTGCATATTCTCTTTCAGCTTTTTGAAAAAAAACTTTATTCATTCAGTTAAAAAAGATCCTCCTACGAATATAAATTTAATTTTTGAGGACTTTCGAGATTATTATTATTGATTAAGTTAATTGACAAAAAAAAATGCCCTACTTTTTTTGCTATCTTTTTTGCATTGCCGTTCTGTATTTTGTTAGTTGCCAAGAGACACACTACTTTAAAAAAAAGGGGTTTCCCATTTTGAAAAAATATAGAGTCAAAGCTGTGAAAATGGCAATGTTTGTCTGTTTTCCGTTTGTTAGGTTTCTTCTTTGCTTTTCACTATTTTTTTTTTTCAAATAACTGCTAGCTTTAAATTTGAGTCCCATCATTTCTACATTTTTGAAGCATTTTAAACGAAGAAACTTGCATCATTTTTTCAACAGGCAATAATTTTTGTTTTCAAATTCCTAATTTTGTTTACAAAAACTTAAAAATTTTTTTATCTACGGATGATGTTGTTTGATCGCGCACATTAATTTGTCCTAAAAAAATTAGCAATTGTTAAAAGAACATATTTTGGACAAATTACCTTTTAAAATAAAGCAAAACTTTCAAATTTTTTACCTTGTTGTATTTTTCTAAACCTTTTCTTCGATTTCTGTAACATTTTTTGCGTTCGATTTTTATTCTGTTGATCATTTTAATTTTTTCTCTCTTATGTAGTGCATCTCAGACAATTGAATAAAATAGCAGAAAATGTCTGCTGAACAAGTGTTTCGTACAGAAAAAGAAATAGCTTTTCAAAAAGAGTTGGAAGAAGCTGCTTACTCTCACAGGTATTTTAAACGATCTTATTGTATTTGAAAATTCTTATCTTAATATTAATTATATATGAGCTTTACAAAAAATTTATAACCTTTTAACTAACTTTAAAAAATATTTTGGGAAACCTTTATAATGTACTAAGTTATTATTTATTATTTTACAGACAAGAACAAAAAATCGATGTCCTTCCTTCCCAAACCCATCTTGAACATTTGTGCAAATTAAATATTCGTGAACCACCTCATGTTGTACGTAAAACTGGTATTATTTGTACCATTGGTCCAGCTTGCCGTTCCATTGATATGCTTCAACAAATGATTGCAAATGGAATGAATATTGCACGGATGAATTTTTCACATGGTTCACATGAATATCATGGAGAAACAATTGCAAATGTTCGGGCTGCGGCTTCATCATTCTCTGATCATCGAATTGTTGCAATTGCCCTTGATACTAAAGGTCCTGAAATTCGTACAGGTCTTTTAACTGGAGTAAGTTCGTACAGTTTCAAGACAGCTAAAACCGCAGTAATTTAAGGGTGGCAGTGCAGAGATTGAACTTACAAAAGGAAGTTCAATTCGTCTTACAACTGATCCCAAATTTGAAAATTCTGGAACTGCCGTTAATCTTTACGTTGATTACAAAAATATTACAAAAGTTGTATCCGAAGGATCAAGAGTTTATATTGATGATGGATTAATCTCTCTAATTGTTGAAGACATTCATGATGATGCAATTGTATGTACTGTAGAAAATGGTGGCATGCTTGGTTCAAGAAAGGGTGTCAATCTTCCTGGAACACCTGTTGATCTTCCAGCCGTTTCAGAGAAAGATTTAAAAGATTTACGTTTTGGTGTTGAACAAGCAAGTTTTGCCATACGCCTTAAATAAATTTTAATGTTTTGATTTAGAAAGTTGATATGGTTTTTGCTTCATTTATTCGAAATGCAGATGGAATTCGAACAATTCGAAAAGTTTTGGGTGAAGAAGGAAAAAATATTCAAATTATTGCAAAAATTGAAAATCAAGAAGGCGTTGATAATTCTGATGAAATTATTGCTGAATCCGATGGTGTTATGGTTGCTCGAGGAGATCTTGGAATTGAAATTCCAGCAGAAAAAGTTTTTCTTGCACAAAAAATGCTTATTGCAAAATGTAATCGTGCAGGAAAGCCTGTTATTTGTGCCACACAAATGCTTGAATCAATGGTTCATAAACCTCGTCCCACTCGAGCAGAAGGTAGTGATGTTGCAAATGCTGTCTTAGATGGAGCTGATTGTGTTATGTTATCTGGTGAAACTGCTAAAGGTGATTATCCTATTGATGCATTAAAAATCATGCACTATGTAAGTTTTGAAACATACTTTTTTACAAACAAAGCCATCATAATTTAGTTTTGGAAAAAACATTTAAAAAATAATATAAATTAAGCATTTATCATTTACAGATTTGCAAAGAAGCTGAAGCTGCTGTTTATCATACAAAGTTCTTTGAAGAATTGCTTCGAACTACTCCTCGTCCAACCGATACTGCCAATACAATTGCCATTGCTGCAACATCTGCTGCAGTGTCGTGTTGTGCGTCAGCAATTATCCTTGTAACGACTACTGGCCGATCTGCAGAATACTGTTCACGTTATAAGCCACCTGTCCCAATCATTGCCGTATCCAGATCTGCTGAAACAGCTCGTCGCCTTCATCTCTACCGTGGTGTTTTCCCCCTACATTTCACTAAAGAAGATCGCGACCCAGATTGGCCAACCGATGTTGATGATCGTATTAATCTTGGTATTTCTGTTGGAAAAGATCGTGGATTTATTCATAGAGGTGATTTCCTTGTTATTGTTACTGGTTGGCGTAAAGGTGCTGGCGCAACAAATACTCTTCGAATTATTACTGCTCCATAAAAACAAACACGTGTTTTTATGTTGATAAAATTTTGTAACCCCGACGACTATCATTGCTCTCGTATTTTTATGTCAACTATATATCTGAAAAATTTGTAGTTCATTTTTTATTGTCGGGTTCTTAGGGTGTATCTCGTTTTAGATTAGATACTTTTTGATCCGTTTGACATTGGTTTTTTTCTCAAATTTTTTAGTCTCTTTTATTTATAATTTTTTCTTTTATGGCTCTTTTTGATGCCTATAAATGGTGTATCCTTGTAGAGTTTGAATAAAATGATTTTAGTAAAAACAGTATCTTCAATACATTTCTGAACGAAAAATTTTGCTAATCAAAATTATTTCTGTTTTGGTGGTTTCTGTAAACAAAAACTTCTTTAAATTTTCTTTTAATATTTTAAACGTCGTTTTCGAATTTCAAACCATTTATTAATTACTTATTTTTGACAGCATAAAAGAATAAATTGCAATTTTTGGTTTTCTGAAAGCAACTAAAACATTTCTTTATCTTTTTTTGCTATTATTAAATATGGGATTTACAAAAACGAAATCTGTTTCAGTTCATATTTGGCAGATTACAAAATTAAAAGTAAATTAAACATTTTACAAAAAAAATTTTGCTTGTAAAAAAAAAATCGGTTTAATCTTTGGTCAACACTATTTTTCTAGACAAAAATATTTTTTGTTTTCCAAATTGATTTTGTTTATTGAAAAAATTTTCTACAGACATGTAAACCGTCTGCACATAAGAATGATGCAACATTATGTTCCCGCCTTCAGCAAAGCGAATAAAAGCAACTCATCGCAGTTTATTTTTTTCATTTTCTTAGTTTTGTAAATTTTTAGTTGATTTGAGAGAGATTTTGAAAAAACTTTTAGAGTTTTTGTTGAAAGTTATTGCTTTTAGCATTTATGTAAAAGACGGTCTTATACATTTATTATTCGGCCTTTCTTTTAAGGCTCTCTATTTTTAGATGGCATCAAAGAGTAGTTTATTGTCTTCTATTGATAAGAGAAGCATTTTTGCTAATGAAACTTCCATCGATCATCGTGCTAATAATAAATTCGCAAACTTGAGTTTAAATAGTGGTCAAAAATGTTCAAATACCAATTTTGCACTATCAAAAATCACTCCAGTTAATAGTACAAAACAAAACCGTGGTAAAAATTGTGTTGCAGTCCCTTTATTCTCCCAGAAAAAGTTAAAAGTCTTGTTTTTTGGATTTCGTAAAACCAATTAACCATATCTAGAGAAAAATCTTAACTATTTGGATATTCATGGGACTGCGGCTGCATATAAAACATTAGAATGCTTTACTCGGGATGATTATCATTTACAATCAATGAATAATTCATGGAACAAAAATGACAAAAACTTGCTTTTTGATTCACTTTGTCTTCAAAGCTCTGAAGGTATTGTTGATAATCAAAAGCTTCAATTTACTGATACAAGTGCTAACAATAATAGCACCCTATCACTTCATATTGTTGATTATGAAAATAAAAATGATTTGGGGAACGAAGAGGTAATAATACTTTAAAAATTAACAAAAATAGTAATTTAAAAACAATAAAAATTATAGGGTGCAGTGAATGGAGAAAATTTAATTAGTCAAAGTTTTGGTTTTACAGTAAGCCATAAATTTTTTTAATTGTTTTATACTATATTTTTTTGCAGAATTCATTTGAATTTCCTAGACAACAAGAAAATGAAGCTAGTAAGCCAGAAATTATGCAGTTTAAATCATCCCAACAATTGCTTAATCCTAATGAAAAAGAAGCAAAAGAAAACAAGTAAGTCGCTTAAAACATTGTTGACGGGCAGGCCAAAAGACAATCGGCTATTATTGTAACTTTTTTACCAGTTTATTTTTATCAGACTCCTTCTTGCATTTAGGCAAATCTTATAATATAAGACGAGGATATAAAAAAAATCCTGGCGAGGGTCCGAAAAAGGCACAAATTATGAAATATGCGGCACCCCTGTTTCAACTTGAGTTTTGATGGAAATCATAAAATGGCGTATAGCGACTTTGCTCAACTTGAGTTTTGAAGCAAATCGTAAAATGGCGTATGGCGATTTTGCCCAACTTGAGTTTTGAGCTTTTTGAGAAAATGATTTTTAGCAGTTTTTTTCCAAGTTTGAAAACGGCCAAATTTCCGAAAAACATGCAATTTTTCAATATTTTCGTATTATAGGTGATTTTGAAGTTGAAAAGTGGTCAAAATGGGAATTAAACATTTTTGTGAAAATTTATTGAAATTTTCCAACTGTTGGAAAGTTTTCAAATAAATGTTCAGTTTTCATTCTGACCACTTGACAACTTTAAAATCACCTATAATTTCGACATTTTATGTCGAATATTTTGAAAGTATTGAAATTTGTTCACCGTCAACAATTTGTAAAAAAATATTTCACGATTTCCTGCAAAACTCAAGTTGGGCAAAATCGCCATACGCCATTTTACGATTTGCTTCAAAACTCAAGTTGGGCAAAATCGCTATACGCCATTTTACGATTTCCTTCAAAACTCAAGTTGGGCAAAGTCGCTATACGCCATTTTACGATTAGCTTCAAAACTCAAGTTGGGCAAAAAAAAAAGAGCCCAAAATGGGAAATGACCGAAAAAGTGTCAAGTGCTTGCACTTTGCTTTTGAACGGCCTTTTTCGGACCCTCGCCAGGATTTTTTTTATATCCTCGTCTTATATATGAAATTTTTGTGCTTTCGAAATATCAATAACGCGATCGAAATTCGGAACAAAAATTTTGAAATTTGGGCATTTCGTTCATAACCTGTGTACCTATTGATATTTTTGAAAGCTAAAAACAAAAAAAATGGCGCAAAACATAAGGGTTATTCATATGCAAGAAGAAATTTAATAAAAATAAATGTTAAAAATGTTACAATAAAACCCACTTCTTACATCCTACAGTGGTTAAGAGAAAAATGTTCAAAGTCGAATGCTAAATGTTTTTCATTCAACTTTAAATCTTTACATGTCTTTTAACAAACATGATTTTATAGAAAAGCAAAGAAAGTGGATATTCTTCCAGCACAAACCCACCTTGAACATCTTTCAAATCTTTCTATTCGTGAACCCCCACATGATGTTCGAAAAACTGGTATTATTTGTACCATTGGTCCAGCTTGCCGATCAGTTGAAATGCTTGGAAAAATGATTGCAAATGGCATGAATATTGCACGGATGAATTTTTCACATGGTTCACATGAATATCATGGAGAAACAATTGCAAATGTTCGGGCTGCGGCTTCAAAATTAACCGATGGCAAAACTGTTGCAATCGCTCTTGACACAAAAGGTCCAGAAATTCGTACTGGTCTTTTAGTTGGAGTAAAAAAATTAATAGTGTTACCTAAATAATAACTTTATTCATTGTTTAGGGTGGCAGTGCCGAAGTTGAACTCGTCAAAGATAAATTAATTCGACTTACAACTGATCCAAATGTTGAAAATAGTTGCACAGCTGTTAATCTTTATGTTGATTATAAGAATATTACAAAAGTTGTTTCAAAAGGTTCACGTGTTTTTATTGATGATGGCTTGATTTCTTTGGTTGTTGATGAAATTCAAGAAGATAGCCTTATTTGCATTGTCGAAAATGGTGGTATGTTGGGTTCACGAAAAGGCGTCAATCTTCCTGGAACACCTGTTGATCTTCCTGCTGTATCTGAAAGAGATATCAAAGATTTACGATTTGGTGTTGAACAAGTTCGTTTTATTAAAGTTTAAAACATAACTATAGTAATTCTTTTGCAGAAAGTTGATATGGTTTTTGCTTCATTTATTCGAAATGCAGATGGAATTCGAACAATTCGAAAAGTTTTGGGTGAAGAAGGAAAAAATATTCAAATTATTGCAAAAATTGAAAATCAAGAAGGCGTTGATAATTCTGATGAAATTATTGCTGAATCCGATGGTGTTATGGTTGCTCGAGGAGATCTTGGAATTGAAATTCCAGCAGAAAAAGTTTTTCTTGCACAAAAAATGCTTATTGCAAAATGTAATCGTGCAGGAAAGCCTGTTATTTGTGCCACACAAATGCTTGAATCAATGGTTCATAAACCTCGTCCCACTCGAGCAGAAGGTAGTGATGTTGCAAATGCTGTCTTAGATGGAGCTGATTGTGTTATGTTATCTGGTGAAACTGCTAAAGGTGATTATCCTGTTGAAACGTTAAGAATTATGCATTCGGTAATTTAATGTGTTTGAAAGTTATTTATATTTATGGCACCTGTTTAGATTTGCAAAGAAGCTGAAACTGCTATGTACCATACAAAATTCTTTGAAGAACTTTTGAGACAAACTCATCGTCCAACTGATACTGCAAATACAATTGCAATTGCAGCAACTTCTGCAGCTGTTTCATGTCATGCTTCTGCAATTGTTCTTCTAACCACCACTGGACGTTCTGCAGAATACTGTTCCCGTTATAAGCCACCTGTCCCAATTATTGCTATTTCTCGGCATCCAGAAACAGCTCGTCGTCTTCATCTTTTCCGTGGTGTTATGCCTTTATATTTTGCAAAGGAAGATCGCAATCCAGATTGGCCAACAGATGTCGATGACCGGATTACCCTTGCAGTCAACGTTGGGAAATCTCGTGGCTTTATTAAACAAGGTGATTTCCTTGTTATTGTTACTGGTTGGCGTAAAGGTGCTGGCGCAACAAATACTCTTCGAATTATTAATGCTCCATAAAATTTTATTTAACTGTATTATGTTTTGAACCAATTTTGTCCTGAATTTATTTTTTGTGCCTTTTTGAAATAAAAATGGGTTTAAAAAAATTAAAGATGGTTTCAAGTGAGAAGATTGACATTTTCTGTTCATTCATTACAAACTACATTTATTTTATTAACATTTTTTCAAATACCGTATTCAACTAGCAGTTTACCCTGTTATATTGTTTAAAAAAGCACGTATTAATGGGTCACAAATAATAACAAATAATATGTATTTTTTCAAAAGTGAAATAAGACAAATAACAGCAACTATCGAGGCAAAAACAGTATCTCTATTAGAACAGAAAAAATATTAATAACATGACTTTTTTTTTTAATTTTTTAATACCCAAATATTTTTTATTTGAAAGGAACTACGACGCTTGCAAAAATAAGAATAAAGAGAAAAGCATCTTTTTTTGTATTTTTTTGCTAACTCTGCTCTGTTATCTAAAAAATTTATAATACTCGCATAAGGACTAGGGGATTTGTTGAAAGATTTGTGTAAAGAAAAAGATTAGAATAAGTGAAAAATTAATTTTGGCAAGGTGTACTTAAAATGAATGAATATGCTTATGTAAGAAATTTTTGAACTATTTTTTGAAATACTTTTTTGCAAAGCGCATTTTTATAATAAAATTATTGTAGCAGTGAGACAGAAAAAAGAAAAAAAAGTTAAAGGAGAGTTTACAATGCCAAAAAAATAACCGAATTGGATTGAAAAAAAGAGAAGAAGGAATACTCGTATAAAAATATTCTACCGTAAAACAAAAAAAGGATGCATATATTTTTCTACTATTTTTATAAATTATAAACAAAATAAAAGTAAGCTACCCATTTAATAGAAGACTGAACAGAGTAAAAAACTAGCAAAAAAAGGGTTATAAAATATTTGTCATGCATTTATCCAATTAAAAAAGGCCCGTTTTAAGAAATATTTAACCCAAAAGTTCCGTAATTAGCATATATTAAAAAAATAGACAAGTTGAATCAACAGGGTTACAGTACTCTATTCTCACTGTTATAATATTTTTGCATCCTAAGAAGCATGAAAAGATTAATTAGAATTAATTATCTTCATCTGATGAAGATTCACTTAATTGAAGGTCAGAACTTAACAAATTAAATCCTCCACCGGTAATCATATTTCGAATATCATTATTTGTTGATTCCATTGGTTTATCATCATCAAAGCTATTAAATATTGATGACAACCTTTTTTCATTCATTGTGTAATCCATTGGTTCTGGTTTTGATGTTGATGCTGTTACAGTATTTGGTTTAGATTTTCTTGATTCTTCATTATCTGAATCTGATTCTGATTCTGAACTATCTGAACTATCACTCATTGCTAAATCTTCCAATAGTGATGAATTTTTGCTAGGTGGTGTTGGAATAATACTACTTGTGCTGACGGGTGATGGATGATAAGTTGTTGATGAATTTGTTCGAGCTGGAGAAGGCTGGTGATTTGTTGGAGTATAAATTGGTAAAGATTGTTGTTGTTGTGGCTTTTCTGACAATAAATTTTCAGGATTTGATGGGGGTTGTGTTGAGTTTGCAATTTGTTCCAATAACATTTGCTCTTCATCATCTGATGATTCTCCATCACTAACTTCATCCTCTGCATCAGAAAAAAGTTTAACTTGTTTTGACATTGTTGCAGACGTCGATGTTGACGTTATTGTTGGAATTATTTTTGGGATTGTTGTTGTTTTTGTTGCTACCGCAGATGGTTCAATAAATTGTGGTTTCATTTCTTCATCTTCATCTCCTTTTTCACATCTGAAATTAGAAAATGATATAGATTATTAATCTGATAAACTAGTATTTAAGATTTTTTTGGATGAAAAATGTTTTTATACTTTTTATTGTTCCCTCACCCAGGGTTATATTAACATAGCTTAGATTTTATATATTGGTTATTAAAATAGTTTTGAGCCTTTTTGCAATAAACATTTACAGATTTTACATAGCGAAACTTTTCCCTGTACTTTAATTTTTTGTTATTTTCAACAATAAATTACAGTAACTAAATAAAATATTTTTTAAAGGCTTTCGGAATTTTACTTAACAAAAATTAATGGTAGTTTCTGTTTTAATTTGATAGCATCTGTTGAAAATAAAATTTTCAAAAAAGGAATTTCAACTCACCGAATATGTTTTGCAATAATTGTAGTTGAAACTTTTTCTATCCTTAAATTTTCTCCATCGAATAACAGTAAACATTCTTTACCATTTTTAACCGAACATACTGGACCTTTATATATTGCAGCATTTTCAGGTTCATCAGTTGGAATTGTCAACTAAAATATATTTTTATTTTATTTATTTCTTGATATAAATCTATTATAGTTCATAAATGTTAAAAAGAAGGATGTATTTCTGGTTTTTCGAAAATTGTCTTAAAAGAAAAGAGACGGATAAAAGGATTTGGGAGAAATCTTTGATGTATTTATATTTCATTTTTAATTAACAAAATGTTTTGTGATAAATTTGACGAAAATTTTTTAAATGGCACAGTAAAATTAAGCATTAGATTATGACAGAGCAATTATAACCTTTTAATACCACGTGTATGTACACACTTTTTCGACTCTTCTTGTTTAAAATCACATTTTTTGAATTAATGAATTCAATTACAAAAATTACAAACAAACCTTCATAGAATCATTTGAATCAAAATTAATATATGCATTTCCTTTTACTGTTGGAGGTTTAATATCAACTGAAAAAAATATATTTTTTTATGTTGAAATAATGGTATATACTGTATTCGAATAAATAATCTTACATTTCAAAATATGATATGGTGAATCATTTTTATTTGATAAAAAATTTGAACCAAAATTTAATTTATATGTACCACATGGAATATTTCCCTCAAAATCATTATCTGTTGGAATTTCTGCATTGGGTGAACCCGAAGTCGAGCTCATTTGTACATGAACTGAAAAAGAAAAATTTCAATTAAATTAAATTATTTTTTAAAAAGTTTATAAAAATGTATTTTATTTTTTGTTACAAATCAATGATCAATCATTTGATCACAGAGAGTTAAATCACGCAAATAAAAAAAAAAGCGCCATATAAAAGTTTTTCTTTCGTTTTTCCTTGTCGTCTTTTGTCTCCCTATATTTTTTTTTCTTAATAAGAAAAGGAGACGACAAACGAAATTTTTAGTTGAAAAAAAATGAAAGAAAAAGAGATAGCGGAGAAAAAAGTATGTAACGCGTTCACTTTATTTTTTTTAATACTAGGGGTGTGAGCTGAAAACTATATTTTATTTCTTCAAGCATATACACATACAACAGAAAAAAAAAACACCAACCACAATAAAAGAGAAAGAAAAAGGGTGAGCTTCGTTAATGCTCCCCCTTCTTCATCCTTTTTTTTGCTGGTGGGGATGATGATGACAGTGATGTTGGATATATTTGGAAGGAGCCATTATTATTTCTCTTTCTCTCTCTTTTTCCCCTGCAACAAAATGCTTGTTTTTTCCCGAAATAATAAAAACGATAATCAAGTTTTTTTTTCACCAAAGAGGTTTTTCATTTATGGGCAACCCTTTCTTTTTTTTGATTTTTTTATTTCAAAAACATACACACAAAACATTGAAAAAAATGGAAGAATGAAAGAAATTCATTTTGTTTTAGAAAAAAAAGTTCTTTCCATCGAGACAAGCAACAGCAGGAATGCAAAGCAAACCCTCCTCTACCCCTTTTTTTTGATGACGGTGGTTGTTGTTGATGATGATTGTCCAAAATGTTGTGCTGCATTGCTTTTTGTCCCCCCTCCCTTTCTTCTTTTTTTTTGAATTTCTACAATGTTCATCAGATTTTTTTTATCGTTCAAACATATATAAATAAAATCATACAGTGAAACCAAAACTCATTCAAAAATTTTTATTATTTTCCCAGCAAATTTTTGCGCAAATATGATTGAATTTTGCAAAAAAAAAATTATGTGTTTGAACGCCTTTTTTTCTTTTGTGTAAAATTCTAGATTTTATTGAATCAATGAATAAAAAAACGCGTTCATAATTTCTTGTTTCGAAATCATATTTAAATCAGCTTTTCTTTCAACAACAATTCCAAACTTTCATAAACTTTTTTCTACAGTAATCGAAAAAAATTTTTTCAAAAATCTTGCTTTAAATTTAAGCGGAATAAAATTTCGATTAAATTTGAAAGCATGATCCATTAAAAAAATGCAACTTCTAAATTTTTTTGAAATTTGATTCTTTTTTCAAAAGAGGATATTCTTTAACGAATACGTTGGCGGCTCATAAAGAAAAAAGAAACGCAATTAAATAAAAGATGATTTTTTTATAAAAAGGAGCATAAAAAATTAATATTTGAACAGTCGTCATATTTTTACAGTTTTAAGCTTTTATCATTGTTACCATTTTTAGAAAAATTACAAAGCTGCGATTAAAGTGTTATTTCAAGGGGCGAAAGAATAAAAAAACACAAAATATTTTAGATCTAAAAATAAAATACAAATTTGCAAAAATAAATTAAAAAGCACAAATTATAAACCAAGAAAATAGATTTAATATTAATTGAAGGCATAAAACAACGTCCATAATATAAACGCAAAATTTTGCACCTTCAACATTATTATTGTAAAACCAAACAATCCTGTATTTTATGGAAATTTGATAATTAATTATAATTTTTGTTCTGTAAATGAAAGAAGTGGTAGAAACAAAAGTTGTTAAAGGAGTACCTTCTGCGATGAATTTACAAAATTTGGAAGAAAAAATCGCACTTTTTTACTGTGGTTTGTTTTGTAAAATGATCCTAGTGCAAGAGGCTATAAACGGTATTTACATTGTTTCAAGAATTTAAAATGCATCAGTCGACGATATTTCTTTAAATACAATCAAAAGAAATAAAAAAATAAACTGAACAAGAACGATTATTCAAATTTTTTGTTTCTCATTTTTGATATTCATTCTCACAAATGCATTTATTCGAAACATTGTTTTCATCTTTCTTTTTACACTTTCTGGGTTGTAAATTGATAACCACAAAAAAAGAAAAATGAGTGAAACATGGATTATAAATATTTTATCAACATTTATTTTGTCGTCAATTTTTATTATTATTTCTGCTATAAATTGTACAAAAGTAAGGTATTCTTTAAAATTTTTTACAAGTTAGCTTTGTTCTTTTTTTAGAAGAAAGATGTTACTGCTCCATCAAAAGCTCCAATCCCTCCTGGTATAGCACCTTCTCCTGTTGTAAGTATTTTATTTTATATTTTAACATTTCATTTACACAATTATTATAGGCCGGAAAATCTGCTGAAGTAAAGAAAAGTGAAGATTTAAAACCGCAAGTCTTTGAAAAGAATGAAAAAGAAGTAAGTTTTCTTTAAAAATTATTTTAAAAGTAGCCTTCTTGATTCAACGTATATAGAAAATTAAAAAAGAGTTTGAGACAAATGGTTTTACTGTAACGCTGAAAAAAGAAAGTGTTTTGTAATCATTTTCTTCTTTTATTTGACCTTAACTAACTAATGATTTATCTTTTTTAGAAAATGATTGCAGAAGGACAATTAAAGAGAAATAAGCATGATTATCCAACTTTCGATGATGTAATTTCTGATTGGGAATCAGAAGATGGTGAAAGTGGAAAAAAGAAGAAAAAAGAAAAGAAAATCGGTGATGGTAAAGATGACAATAAAAAGGATGAGAAGAAATCAGAAAAAACTAAAAGCAAAATGACTGATGCGGGAGAAAAGAAGAGTGAAAAGAAATGATAGAATAATGAAGCTTTGATAAAAATCTTTGTAACTGATATTTTGGAAAATTTAAAAATAATTTTTTTGCTGATAAATGTTATGACAAAATTTAATTTTTATTGATACATATTATATTGAAACTTGAATGTACATTTTTGAACAAAACTAACAAAAATGGATATAAAAATAGTAAATTGCAACAGTAATAAAATGAGGAAATATTCTTATCGACGACGAGCAGCAACAACTTTGGCAGTCTTCTTACGTTTTGGAGTAGCTTTTCTCTTTGTTCGACGCTTCTTTAAACGACTCATTAATCCCATTGATCTTTTAGTTGATGATGATTTAGTTGCAACCTTTTTAAGTTTAGCATGTTCTTTCTTCAATGCTTCATAGGCTTTACCATGAATTTTGTACCATTTTTCATAATCAGCTTTGTATGCTTCACGTTGTTGATTGTATTTATCCAAATATGGCTTCTTTTCATCATCAGACATTTTCTTAAATTCTTCAGCAGCTTTTTTGGCAGTTGTAGCAATGTCTTCTCTAGTAGAAGCAGGATATTTTTCTTGACGATAAAGCATAAAAGCATTCAATGGACGAGTAGGACACTTTGTTTCTTTACGAAATTTTCGATATGCATTAATACGACGAAAATTCTTTAAATCAACACGTGATTTTGCAGCTTCATCAAATTGTTCCTTCTGTTCTTTCTTTGGTAACTTTGAAAATTCAGCAATTGCATCCTTTCTAAGTTTTGCAGCTTCATCTGTGAATTTCTATAACATACAAATTTATCCATCACTTTTAAAAGCAACAGCCTTACCTTTTTTTCTCCAACAGAGCATGTTTTCCAAGCTTTTGCAATAGAAGCAAATTGTTCAGCTGCAGGAACACCTTTTTGGAAGTTGGTTTTTACATATAAAGCAAATGCATTTGCAGTAGGTTTCGGCAATTTGGCTTTCGGTTGTGCAACTGAAGTAGCTGAAGCAAATTCTCGAGAGCAGCTACAAAAGATTTCTTATAAAAGAATAAAATCGTAAAAAACTTACATAACATTTGATTGAAGCAAAGAGCTAATATGAAGCTTACTAAAGAGTCGATTCATTTTACCTCTACAAATGAAAAAATGTTTAAGATAAAAAAAAAATACCAAAAAAATATTTAACACAAAAAAGTAACAAACACGCGAAAAATGAAATTTTTTGACAAAAAATAAAGTAAACAAAGTTGGCGCTTATCCAAATTTTCTGTTTAAGATTTTTGGCAAAAAATAAAAATATTATTATATACGGTCATCGATGACCATCGCGATGGGGGCCTTTGTATAAAGCAACAACGAATAAACAATTTACAAAATATTGACAAAAGTAGTTTGAATATACAAAACAAATTAACATTAAAAAAAACTTTACAAAATAAAAGAACTAAAAAATGAAATGGTTTTTACAAAAAATGTTACCGTTGTTCAAATCAAAATAAATTTTAAATAATTACTTTCGAAACGTCTTTCCAAAATTTACGACTTGCAATGAAAATTAACAGAAATAAATTCCTTGAACTTTGTAAAATTTGTTTTGGATATTTTATTTTTACATTCTGGCGAAGTTTTATTTTTAAAATTTTATATATCATTTTACAATTTGCAACGTTAAAAAAACTCGAAAAATAAATAAAAAAAACGCAAAAAAAGCAAAAGCTTTATTTTATTCAAATACAGGACTTTTAGCATTTGATAAACCTCCAAAATTTTCCCTAAAATTTTTTTGTTCTTATGAAAGTATACGGTAATAAAACTTACATTAAAGTATGCAAATGATCAAGCTTTTCACCTAGTTTTAAATATTGTTCATCAAAATCCATTGTATCTGCTATTTCACCACCATATTCCATTAATTGATTATGAATTTGCATTTGAAATGTTGAAATTGCTGCTTGTTCGGAATGCATTAATCGCATTGCAGCAAGATCTTCATCTTTAACTAAAAAATAAAATCCTTAATTTTTGGATACAGAAAATTCATTGACTAACGTGTTCTTAATTTTCCATTTCTAAATTCAACCAAAAATTCTTCAAGTTCACGAATCGTTGCATCACGAATGGATTCACCTTCAATAATTTCTTGATGAGTTGTTGATAATCTTGAACTTTTTAAAGCTGGTGGATAAAAATCTGTTTCTGTAACAGGTGCCTCAAACCATTGTTCATCTGGTATTGGAGATGCTATGATGTCTCCCGTTTTACTGGAATGTGTTCCACTTGTTGCATCATCGGTAGTAATTGTTGAATCAAGCTCTTTTACAGGAAGTAATAATTCATTTGGGCGTGAAATATTTGAATCACTATGTGGAAAACTGAAATTTTTTCGATCGTTTATAAATCGCGTGTATTGGAAACCATTTTAACAGGATATACAAATCCTTTTTGGTTTACAATAATCTAAAACAAATTGTTTACCTTGAATGTGGAGTTGTTGGAGATTGTTTTGTATGAAAAGATAATCGCTGTAAAAATGTTAATGACCCTGATGGTGTTGTCGCTGAATCACTTTTTATTTTACTTGGAGTCTAAAGTGTCAACGAGTAAAATAATATCTATCAAAATAACTGTATTACTTTCAACGGCAAATTTTCTAACGAAGTTGGTAGCTGATGTTTTCTTGTAAATAAACCAAGAATTGAATGTCGTTGCTTTTCTTCAGTTTTTTCATTTCCTTTATCATTTAAAGTGGAAGTGGAAGCAGATATTTGTGGTTCAGCATCTACAAAAATGTGAGCGATTTTATATTATTAATAATTTTATTGTACTATCTATTTTTCAAAAAAAGAGAATTTTTTAAAAATATCACAAATTCAAAATGAGAATAAACTTACTCAAAGTAGGCGATGAAATTTTTGGTTTTGATGTTGGACTTGATGGTCGTCTTACAATTTTTTTTAATGGGGTTATAATATCGCTAAGTTCCACATGTGTTTCAGACATTTTGCATTAAGATTTAAAAAAATACAAATTTCATAAGCAATACAGATTTTCACAAAATGTAACTTACATTATGTAAGAATATCGAATTCCAGTTTAATTGTCTAATGTACGTCATATACTATGGCATAATGTCCACTTATGACAAAGTGTATTTTTTTTAATTGTTTTAAAAAAACCACAATTGTACAAACACGTTTTATTTAAACGTATACGCATCTATTTCAATGAAAAATAGCAACGTTGAACAAATAAATCTTTTTTCCTACGGTAACTATAAATAATGAAAAAAAATTGAACAGTCTGCTTCTTAAACTTACAATAATATTATTGTTTATGTACACATTACGTATCATTTGTTACAAATCGTTTGTGTTTTGTTTGTCTGTTTAGTGTTATGTTTTACGCGTTTTTGTGGGAAAAAACAATTTTTTCTTTTATACATTTCCAAAATATTTATAAGTCTTTATCTTAAGGTTTTATGGTTAAGCTTTCGTGCATTCCAATCTTGAATCATCAAAAATGGATTATATGAATTGGAGAGTTACTGATTTGAAAGATAAGCTCCGTGAAGTTGGACAACCTGTTAGTGGTAAGAAAGCTGAACTGGTGGATCGGCTAAAAAATTTAGATTTAGAAGGTCCTTCTACGTCAAATAAGGTCATTACTTTGGATAATATATTTTTAAAAGTACTGTATGATTTTAGGGTCGTCTTGTTATTGATGCAAAGCCAACAACATCAAGCGGTTCTAAAACTTGTGAATTCAATTCAATGACAATTCCACAACTTAAAGCTGAGCTTACAAAATATAAACTTCCAGTAAGTGGTAAACGTAAAGAAGAACTTGTTCAACGGCTTCAAATCTATTCTGAATGTCAACTTGCTGGTCCTATTGATTTTGATTTTATTGGCAGAGTATGTTTGACATTATTTTATAAGATACTATGTATGATACAACAACTTTGAAAGAATTTTAGAGACCAATCGAATTGTTAATGGTTGCTGAAAAGCCTTCAATGGCTCAAGAATTATCAAATATGTTAGCTCAAGGTGCTTGGGTTAATCGGTCATCATGTAGTTTTAGCATTTAAATGTACGTCTTAATAATTACGTTTTTATTTTAGGCTCAAATGGTGCAATTCCTGTTTTTCGATTTTCTATGATGTTTCATGGTTATAAAGCAAATGTTAGAATGACTTCAACCTTAGGGCATATTCAAAAATTGGATTTTGGCCCTGAAGTTACACGCAATCAAACTGAAGAACTTTTTGAAGCTGATGTTGTTACCTCAGAAGCAAATCCAGAAAAAAGAATTCCTAAAATGTTAGCAGAGGTTGCTAAAGGAGCAGATGCTTGTATCCTTTGGCTTGATTGTGATTTAGAAGGCGAAGCTATTTGTTTTGAAGTCATTGATTGTGTTAAAAATGTTATGATAAAACCTCCATCAAATAATGTTATGGATGTTATTTACAGGTTTGTGTGTTCCTTTTGGTCTGGTTGTTTTCTATCTGATATCTTTTAGAGCAAAATTTTCTTCGTCTGATGAAGCTGTAACAGCCATAAATAATTTAGTTAAACCAAATTTTCGATTTCATCTTGCTGCATTTGCAAAACATGATTTGGATTTACGAGTTGGTGTTCCATTTAGCCGATATCAAACTTCCCTTTTAAGAGTATGTTTATATCATATGTAATATGTTTTACAATTTTCTAACCGTACTTTTCTTTTAGCGGGCATTTCCTGATCGAGATATAGATCATTTGAGTTTTGGTCCTTGCCAAACACCATGTCTTTCTTTTTGCGTTGAACAACAGGAAAAACTTGAATCATATGTTCCAACTTATACATCTCATATTGTAATAAAACTTGATCTTGGACGTTTTGATGTTGAAATAACTTCTGATCCCATTAAAAATGAAAGAGAAGCTCAAAAAATTTATCAAAAATTAAAGGTATGTAATTTTTGAAAATATTTATTTTTATATAAAGTTTTTAGAATGAACAACAATGTAAAGTTGTTTCAGTTGAACGAAAAACCCATATCAAAGATCCTCCAAAAGCTTTAAATACTGTAGAATTGCTTAAAGATGCTTCAAAGCATTATAATATTGGTCCTAATGAAACAATGCAAGCAGCAGAATTCTTGTATACAAGCGGTTTGTGTTAAGATTGTATTAACTTTGTTCCACTATTATCATTACAGGTTTAATTAGTTACCCTCGCACGGAGACTACCAAGTATCCCAAGACTTTAAATCTTCAAGAAAAGAAAAAGAAGTTGCGTCAAATTTTCTCTTCATTTCCTGTTATATCAGCCGGTGGGAAAAAAGGTGAAAGTGATGATAATGAAGAAGCAATGGATTGGGAAGCAATTGTTGAAAAAGAAGATGTCTTTGAACGTGGTGAAGATTTTGGAGATCATTGTCCCATTGTTCCAACTGGAAAACCAGTTACCCGTTCATTATCTGGTGTGCAAAAATTGGTTTATGAACTTGTTTGTCGACGATTTTTTGCTTCATGGATGCCAGAACAACGTTACCATACAGTAGATACAGTATTCTCGGCTGGAGATGTTACATTTAAACGAAGAATTCAAGAAATTGATGATTATGGTTTTGCAAAAATACTTCCATGGGAAAAGGCTAAATTAACTCGTGATGTTCCTGCTGGAATTATTGTAAATGGATCAGAAATCAAAATTAAAAGCATTAAAATTTCTAATACAAAATCTACTGCTCCATCACTTATTTCTGAAGCAGAATTGATTGAGAAAATGGAAAAGCATTCAATTGGTAAACTTTTTTTATGTTGATCAATAATAATATTTCTCTTTTAAGGAACCGATGCAAGCATTTCATCTCATATTGCAAACATTCAGCGACGAAATTATGTGAAAGTTAATGAAGAAACAAGAACTTTAATGCCTACAAAATTGGGTATACAGTTGATTAAAGCTTATCGTGAATGTATTCCAGCACTTGTTGAAACATCGTTAAGAGCAGAATTTGAAAAACAAATTATGAGAATCGCTAAAGGTGAACGTGAATTTGAAGATGTAATTTTTATTAACAAATTATTTATGAAGTTTTTAAAAACGGGATTTTAGGCTCGCCGATCTATTTTGGATGCTTTCAAGGAACAATTTAAAATCTTTAGAAATAATTTTCATAAATTTACTAAAAATTTTGAAAGTAAATTTTTTTGTCCATTTTTTAACGTCATAAAGTTTTATCTTTTAGATTGCTTTGAAATGAAAACTGAAGGCACCTGTGGACGTAATGGTTACCGTAATAATCAAAACAATTACAATCAACAACCGACATCATCTTCATCTATTAATAACAGAAAAGTAATACATGCTTCTCGTCCAACTTATAATACTGGTCAAGAAGTTCGTGCTGTTGTAAAACCAAATAAACCAATTTCTCAATACCCTCAGCAAAAGCCCTTTCCTGTTGCTTTGGATCGCCGTGAAACATATGCTCTTACTGATGCTCCAAAACGTTCACCAGTTAAACGAAGGTATGTTATCAAATATTATGTAATAAATAATTATTTTTTACAGTTTAGCACGTGTGGAATCCTTTGAAGAAAGTATAAAAAGACTTCGTCTATAATTTTTATTTCTATCATTCCTTGCTTTTTTTGCTGTTTTGATAAATTCTTTAATTGGTTTTTAATTACAGGTTTACAATTTTTTGAATGATGCTTTTCGTTGTTCGTGTTTTGTTAAATTTAAATAAATGTTTTGAAATTTATTTATACTTTTTATTTCAACAAATATAATGTTTTAAATTAGACTGTTCTCAGTTTCCTAAAAATAAATTGCTTTGATTCATTCGCTATTCTCTTCCAAAGAAGTCTTCATGTAAAAACTGTACCGATACAGTATAAACAAGCTGTTTGCGGAAAATAATGGCACAAGTCCATCAATATTTTATTCATTTTATTTTTTAAAAATAGTCGACCTTTCTTGCCTGAAAATCAGGGGAATTGGCAACAATTTTTAAAAAAACGCTGCTGCTTAAAATTGGCATTTTTCCAAAGCTCTAGATTTTTGCTCCGAATTTGATTTAATAAATCTTTTTTCGAATTTATTTTAATAATCTTTTAGTAATGTCAGATACTCTTGACGACGGACGTCATGTTGACAGTTTAAAAGTTGTGGAATTGCGAGATGAATTGGGAAAGCGCGGTTTATCAAAAAGTGGCAACAAAAAAGAATTAGCTGATAGGCTTCGTACTTATCTTATTACTGGAACTGGTGAAGTATCAGACAAAAGTGCATCTCATAGTCCTGTAGTAAGTTTAATTTGATTACTATAATGTCGAATGTTTAACATTAATAACGTTTAAGAAATCGCCTGTCAATTCACTTATCGCACAATATCGATCAACTCAACAGCAATTATTAAAAGATGCTCAAAAAGAACCCGGTATTATTTTAGAATATTCTTTTAGCAGACTATATGCAACAATTTTAGAACCTTTGGAACCAAAAGAAGAAGTTGCTCAAAATGTACAAGATGAAGTTGTGGATAATGGCCATAAAGAAACGAATATTCAGGAATCAGCTGTTAAAATAAATGAACAAAAAGTAGAAACTCCAACAAAAGAACAGCAAGAAACTTTTATTCAGGAGGTAAAAGAGCAATCTCCCATGGAAGAAGATGGAAAATCTAAAGAAATTCAATTTATCAAAGAAGAAGAATCTCTACATGTACAAGAATTTGTGCCAAATATTCCTGAAAATAATGAAAAAGTTGTTAAAGATGAAGAAATTCCAAAAGCTCTTACACCTATTGCAGATCGTGAAAGAAGTAAAACACCTGAAAGAGAATTATCTTCACCACCAAATGAACACGTTCAAAATGCCGTAGAAAATAAAGAAACACCTAAAGCTGATGCAATTGATAGGGCAATATCTGAAGAGCCAGCAGATGAAGAAGAAGAAAAAGAATCAACACCTCCAAGAAAAAATATTCATCAAGTTTCAGGGTAAATTTTTTTATAAAAAAAATATTTTTTCGGCAATGCATTGTGTGAATATTTTGTCTCTCACCTTTTCCAAGCAAAAACTTTTTTACGCAGCGTAAATTACGCTCTTTTTTAAAACACGAAAATTTTCGTAAACGCTTTTTAACTATTATGCTTCTTTTTTAATGAAAAAAAAAACAACCATAACTGACATGGGCTTTAAATTTTCATTTTTAAGTGGTGAAAGTGATACTGAATCACAAAGTCCAACACCAAAATCTCAATCTGATTCAAAAAATCAAGAGCAGAAACCTTTGAATGGTAATGATAAACATTCTACTAATGAAGAAGATGTAAAGGTGCATCCAATTTCTGATGCCAATCAAAAGAGTATGTTTACCTTATTTTTGTTTCATTTCGTTGATAACACAAATTTTAGAATCAGAAGTATACACCGAAGGAATTGTTTATGTTAACAATGACAATGTAAAACCACAACCCAAAACTTCTCAAACAAATGATGATTCAACCCCCGATGGCTTGGTTCGACATAAAAGCGTTTCACCAGCAAGATATCCGCCATCAAATTATATTTATATTCGTGGTCTTAGACGTCCTTTTACAATGAATCAATTTCATGCCGTAGTTTTAAAGTTCGGTACCTTTACCAAAGATGATGACGAATGGATGGATAATGTAAGAAGCCAAAGTATTATCAAATATTCAACTGTTGAAGAAGCCCAAAAAGCTCGTGAAGGATTACATCACGTCGTTTGGCCAGAATTTAATAATGGAGAACTTTTAGTTGATTTTAGTGATGAAACAGAGGTAAGGGTTTCTTATTGTTATTATATTTGTTACGTCCATATCTTAAAGCCGTCCAGATTTTTAAACGGACGTCCAGATCTTAAAACCATATAGTAATAGTAGTATATGCTTATATTTCCATAAACAAATACTTATATTAGGCATATAAAAAGTATAACTCGGAGTTATTATACTTTTGCAATGAAGTTTATGATTTTAAACATATGCTTTAGCCAATATTTTCTTATTTCTATCATATACCAAATGTCTTTTGAGCTGTTTGAAATAAGTTGTAAGGTCTATGTAAGTGCAGATATTCATAGCAGGTATCACTTAAAACTATCTGGTTTACCTTCATTTGACTTATTAACTTTTTTTATTAACCATATACTACTATTACTATATGGTTTTACGATGTGGACGTCCGTTTTAAGATCTGGACGTAACATATTCATTGTAATCAATTAATTTTAGTTTATTCAACATAAAGGAGTTCTTAAGAAAGTTATTAAACCAGATGATGATGTTTTTGTTAAAGAAAAATCTCCTTCACCAATGAATGATGATTTACCAAGTCCAAAAGAAAGTGTTAAAAGAGAAAGACATGATGATGATACAGATGAAGGACCGAGCCCAAAGAAAAAAAGTATGTCTGATAATTGGTTTTGCTAATTAAATTTTAATTTTTAGAAGAAAAAAAATCGTTGGAAGAATTATTCAAAAAAACTATCGCACAACCATCAATTTGTTATATGCCATTAAGTGATGAAGAGGTATGTTGCTAAATAATTTTTTTGAATTTAAATGCGAATTGTTAAATTTTAGGTTGCTCGTAAACAAGTACAAAAAGCCATGGAAAAGCGTGTTATCAAAGATTCTTCTTCTGAACCTTTGCCATTGGTAGCATCATCATCAACAACAAGACGACGTGACAAATCTCCATCACCTCTTCCTCCTGCATCTCGACGAAAGTCACGTTCACCACAAAGAAAAAGTGGTCAATTATCACCTCGCAGACGATCACCATTTCATAAAAATCGTGATGGACTACCTCCTAGATATCAACGATCTCCACGTCGGTTATCTCCACCATCAAAACGTCGGTCACCTTCTCCTCGTCGATCTCCTCCATCTTCTCGTAAACCAGCAACAACTTCAACCGCTTCACCTTCAGGTATGAAAACTGCATCTTTACCTCTTCCACATCGTAGAAGTCCATCGCCTCTTCAACGTCGTAGAAGCCCATCACCAAAAAAAAGATAATTTAATTTTTTCTTTGCCTTTATTTTAAATGATTAAGAAATTTATGTGTTCTAAAAAGAATTGTAACGTATTTTCTTTTCATTTGTTTTGACTTGCGTTTTTTTTGACTTTTATTTATCTCATTTGTTGTTTTTTTTGTTTGGTATCAAACAGACTCTTTTGTTTTAAAACCTCAATAAAATTTTTCAAAAAAGTTTTTAAATTTTTATTTAATGTATAATGGGGTACGGTATTGTTATTATAAAATTTCTTGAGTACTGCCCATCGAATCACCAAATTTTTGTTGAAATTGTGTTTTGGCTTTTTCAATTTCTTGTTTAACATCAGGGGCTGCGCTTTGAACAAGAGCTTTTACTTGTTCTTTTTCTTGAGCAAGTGTAATTGATAAATCTTTATGGATTGAAAGGATTTTATCAATAATAAGTTTTGAAGGTTGTGAAAGGTTTGCTTTTAATGCTTCAGCTTTTGCAGTCATATTTGCAATTTGATTTTCAAAAGTATTTGATGCATTTTTGTATTTTGACTAAAATTTAAATTACTTTTAATTTCAAGAAAGCAGCTTATAAAATTATATTTTTAACAAAGTAAAAAAGAAGCTTACATAAAAAGGTTCACCAAGTTTTTGAAAATATTGTTGAATTTGATCCTTAATTTCTTGTTTGGTTAAATTTGGATTCTCAATAATTGTGTGAGCTTGTTTTAGTTGTTCTTGTGACAAAGAACCTTTAAGTTGGTTAAGAGGCTTTTCAAGACCACCATAGCTTTCAATGCCATATGAAACATAAACAATTAAACAAAATATGTAGGTTATTAATAGTAATTTTATATCTATAAACATTATTATAAAAAAATTTTTATGAAATTTTTAACAATATTTTTACAACTTTTTGCATTATTTTATACTCAAAAATTTAGTGTGTTATTGTTATTTTTTTTGAATACATAAAAAAATCAAAGGTGAAAAAATGGATTTACAAAATCCGATACAGGTTTTTTTCGTCCATATTTTTTATGTTATTGTTTGTTCCCTAGAGTTGCTCATAGCTCAATCACATTAAAAAACAAATAACAAGTTCATGTCATCTGAATAATCCAAAAGCGATCAAAAAATAATAACCGATCAAAAAGCAGGGATTAATTACTGTAAATTCAATTCAAGTGATAATCATTGTCTTTTCATGTTTTAAGTAAATATTTAAACAAAGAATCTGCTTTTAGTTCTCTAAAATATACATAAAGTCTCTAAATATGGCCATTATAAAATTTATGTTCATTTTTATGCGCTCTTTATTTAAAACAAAACCAAAGTCATGTAAACCATTTTATTACTCCCTAAAGACAGTATTTTTGAACATACTTTTTTATTCAGATTTTAGGAGAAAAAAAGAACAACAAATAGAAAAAAATTGTCTTTGCTATTTTTTTAAAAAAAATTGAAATCCTCTGTTTTGTTTTTTTATAAAATTGGAAACAATACTGCAAAAGTAATAAGCGTGAGTAATTTATCCAAAATTGGATGCATTCTTCAAGCTCACGAATGCTTCGTAAAGTTAATTATGTGTCAAATATGAATTAAATTCTATTTTATTATTTTTCTGTTATATTTTTCTTTCAGTTTTTTCTGCCTTCTTCTCTTTTTTTGACATAACTCATTCTGTTTTCAATTCCTATTTTTTCCCCCTAAATTGCGTAAAATGTGCCTCATTTAGATTTATCCATAATTATGTTTACTTTACAATAATAATATTTTACAGCTTTCTCTCTTTTTGACCAAAAAAGTTATCCATGGTTTTAAAAGAAAAATTGAGTTATCTTATTTTTAAAAACGGTTAAAGAAAAATATGAAAGTGAAAGTATGTAAACAGCGATAAAAAGCCCAATGTATGAGGTACTGCTAAAAAGGCGGTAAGTGTAGAATATTTTTCTAAAAAAAGAGTTGGCCCTTTTAAAGTATCTTTTAAAGATACATCGATTTTTGACAGAGCAATATTGTCACAAAAATACAGTATATTTCGGCATTTACGCAAATTGTTACTTGACTTTATTCTTTTGCACTTCTGACATTTTAATATTTTTTTTGCAAAAATGTTAAAAACTTTTGTAAAACCACCTGTTTTTCTTTGAATTATTTTCATTTTTATTTTAACAGACAATTTTTTTTGCTGCAGAAGTTTCTGAAAAATCTTTAAATTTCTTTTCCACTCGTTAAACTTTTTTATTTATTTTAAAAGAATTTACTAGAATTTGATTATTTAAGAAAAATAAAAAAAGAAAATATGAAAGGGATGGAATGAAGTCAGTTTATTAATCTTCAGATTTCAAAGAATAAAACTTTTTGTTTTTAAAATTTCAAACAAACTTCCGTTTATTTTGTAAAAAATTCATTGTGCAATCATGCATAAATTTATGTTTTTTTCCTCTTTTGAATGTTAAAAATACGTCGGAAGCAATGTCGTCTATCGTTTTTCTATGATTAAGGAAGTAAGAAATTGGTTTTTAAGAACATGAATTTAACTTTAATTTACACCTTTAGAAATTTAATAAAAATTTATTTACGCTGTCTAAGGATAAAACTTTTGGTTTAAAAGTACTTTTTATTTTAAAATTTATACGTTTTTCAGTTTTAAAATATCAAATTAAGATACAACAAGGAAGTATAAAAGTAAAAATTTTTAAAAAGAGATATTTCTAAAAACATATCTTTATATTTCTTCATTGGCATTAAAAACCAATGTATCGTCTTTTTATATTATTTGCAGAATACATTCATTATTAATTTTAAGCAAAAATTAAAGATGTCAAAACATCATAATTAGCCTTTAGTCTAATAATTACTTTCTTAGAAATTTGAATTCATAATTTGATTTTCTATTTTTGATATAGCGGCCTTAAAGAATAGAAAGCTACACATCGAATTGAAAGCAGGGTCTCCACCGTCCCGTCCCGAGACGTCCGTTTTTCCGTCCCGTCCCCGTCTCGAGACGGACGGGGACGTGTTTTTTTAAATTTAGGGACGGGACGGACGGACGGGTAGTGCTAAAAATAGCGACGGGACGGACGCGTTCTTTTTCAGGTTTTGAACGTCCCATCCCGTTTTTCTTTAAATTTTTTCTTCTGCAAAATTAAATTATGATTGAAACTTAAACATTAAAATAGTATGTGCTGCGGATAAGGAATTAACAATTCTGGTGTGCTAAATTGATTGCAGACCTCAACTGGAGGTCTGCAATCAATTTTTTCTTCATTTTATAAAGAAACTATACAAAAATTATCTTTAATTTTGAACGAAAAATCATCACTTATTACGGTAGAATTGGATTTATGGAGTGATCCTGCACTTAAAAAGGGTTACCTTGGTGCAACTGCGCATTTTTTGGATAAAAGTTACAAAAGTGTTAAAGTTTTTCTTGGTGTTGCACCTCTTCCGCCCAAGCATGATGCAGGTGTTATTAAAAAGTATTCAGATATTTTGCTTAATCGTTATGGCTTATCTGATAAAGATGTTTCTCGATATGTTACTGATAATGCAAGTAACATGTTAGCTGCATTTAAAAATGATATTTTCGGTAAATCCCGGTAAAAATATTTTCGACTTATACATATATATTAACAATTTCAGAAAAATTTTTTGTTATTGTTTGACTTATTTTCAAATAACGGGGACGGACGGGACGGGATACCCGTCCCTGACGTTAAGAACGGGACGAACGGGGACGTATCTTTTTAAATTTAGGGACGGGACGGACGGACGGGTAGTGCTAAAAATAGGGACGGGACGGACGCGTCCCAAAAAAAAGTAGGACTTTGGAGACACTGATTGAAAGTAAATAAATTGTTCTTTTTTTTGATCTGATGTTTGGCAAAATGTCATTTTTGTAAACGCCCATTGCGGGAAATTTAAAAATTTTCAACTAAGAAAAATTTGTTTTTTTCTTCGAAAAGGAAACTATTTTTCATTTGTTTTTTAATAAAACATTAAATTTTTATGTTTTTTTTATATAATTATGGCATATATTATAAAGTTACAGGTTTGTAAAAAGTTTTATGTTAAAATTTTTTATTTATATGGCATTTTATATGATAAAAAAATTATATAAACGTTGTTTTAGTTATGATATGTAAAATTTTGTCTCTGTCAAAATAACAAATACCACAAAAACTCGACAATGTTTCAAGGTATGTGTTCTATCTTTATATATGGGATAGCTTCTTTAATTGTCTTTTTTAGGTTAAAACATCATCAAAAGGTATGCATATGTTTCGTCTTCGTCTACCACATGGATTTGTTGCTCCAAATGAAACGGTTGCAATTAGTATTATTTTTTGGCAAAAAGAAATTTCACCAGAAGGTCATTATGTTGTATTTTATCATATTCCATGCAAAGATGATGATAAGAAGCCAAGATCTGTATAGACTCCATCTGCAACACCTAAAGGTATACGTCGAGTTGTAGCTGATTTTGTTAACGAAGATACTCCTGCAGCTGCTGCAGATAAAAAAGATGCTCCTGCAAAAGATCCAGAATCGAAAAATCCACCACCTGCTGCACCTGCAAAAGAAGCTGATGAACAAGAAAAGGAATAAATGTATGATTAAAAATATTATTATTAATGAACTGAAATTGTTCTTTTCTAATTATATGTATCATATTTACATTATTATAATTTAAATTGACTAGTAAAAACATTTATATTTGGTTTTGCAGTGTTTTAAGGGGTTGTTGGGGTTTTGGTTTATGGAAAACGGTAGTGTGGGATTATTGGTTTTGGGATTTATGTATTTTCTGCAATCTCGCCGTTGTTGTCTACACATATAGAACTTGGAATTGAACTGAAATAGGTGTATTTAGAATTATTGGTTGATTCAAATGATGTTGGAATATATTTTCTTCTCTCATATTCGGCACAACCTACAGCCAAAACTGCATAAGGATTTTTTAAGATTTTGAAAAATAACTAAAACAACGTTTATACAATCATATAAAATGCCATATAAATAAAAAATTTTAACATAAAACTTTTTACAAACATGTAACTTTATAATATATGCCATAATTATATTAAAAAAACATAAAAATTTAATGTTTTATTAAAAACTAAATGAAAAATAGTTTCCTTTTCGAAGAAAAAAACAAATTTTTCTTAGTTGAAAATTTTTAAATTTCCCGCAATTGGCGTTTACAAAAATGACATTTTGCCAAACATCAGATCAAAAAAAAGAACATTCGTTTCGATGTGGCTAGTTTTTTTAAACTAAAAACATGTTATTATTTTTAGAATCATTCAAGCTTTTATAATTGCCTTTCTTTTTTTTTATAGTGCTTTCTATAGTTTTATTTTTTTCTTAAAAAGCTGCTGTAAATTTTAATATTTTCGTTAGAGACAACTTTTATGAATTTTTTTTGTGCCAGAGTATATTTAAATAAGACACTAATATTTCTCGCAAATGTGTGTACTGTAACTTTTTTGCTGTTTTAAATTTTTTTTAATGCTTTTAGTATTAAATGGGCACCCATTAAATCAGAGAGGCTTAAATTTTCAGTTTAATTACATTGTTTTGCTGAGTTTTCTCTTTTTACTTTCAAGCAAAGAAAAGCACCTGTTGATTGGATTCTGAATTTGCCTTTTATATTTTTTGGTTCCGTTGACGTTCATCCTTTTAAAAAATAAAAACAGTTTTTTTGTTAAAGAAAATAATTAAAAAGGATTAGAAATTTGGTTGTATTAATTGTTCCAATACCCCTAATCTTCTTTTCCCTTTTTTTTGAAAATAATTTCTGAATTCCCTCCTACAAATTGTACCATCAAAAGACTCCAAATACGTTAGTCATTAAAATTGTATTAAATTTTAAAAGAGATTTGTCCATTGCTTTATCTTGTCATATTAAATAAAAAAAGGGATTTTAGTAGGAACTAAAAGATTAGTTAAAGGTTACTGGTGCGGGATTCTTCCATTTGATGAAAATATAAAAATCTCAAATGTCAGCTGAAATTGATTAATTTTAATATGACATTTTCTTCAGATTTGATAAAGGGTTTTAATTAAAAGGAAAATCTGTATATTAGTCTAATAATTACTTTCTTAGAAATTTGAATTCATAATTTGATTTTCTATTTTTGATATAGCGGCCTTAAAGATTTTCTTCAGATTTGATAAAGGGTTTTAATTAAAAGGAAAATCTGTCAGTAACACGAAAATGAATGTAGAAATGTTTGACGAAGATTTTACATTACAAAGGAAGTGGTATAAAAATAAATTTTTTGACTAAGATATTTGTAAATTATAAGTTAAATTAAGACAAAAATTTGCTTTAATTTATTATCCCTTTTTTCAAAGCTTTCTATATATAAATTAAAGTTAAAAACAAACGTGAATGATTGAAATTCAAACAAAGCTATAAAATGCTGTTTTCAACAATATGAGAACACTTTTTTTTAAGTTAAAGAAGCATACACGTTTCTGTTACCAAAAAAGAGAGAGAGGACGAGTGTAAACTTTGAAACTCGAACGCAATAAACTTCTCATCATTTTTACGCTTCTCTATTTTTTTTTATCCAAAGATATTCCTTTTTTTCATTCTGTTTTTTTTGTTTTCTTTCAAACAAGTTGGGTGGCACAGCTGAGGTCTCCGTTATATAAATTTCAAAGCTAATCAAATTTATTAAAAAAACTCAGGGTGAGAAACAAGCTTTTGCTCCTTGCTTTCGATCTCTCACTCCTTTTTTTAGATGCTCGCATGCTTGACTTTTTAACAGGAGAAAAAAAAGTAATTGCGCAAGTCCTAAAAAATAACATTTTTCTCGTCTTTATCCTTTTTTAGCTTTCTTTTTACGAACTTAACTTTTTAACGTAAAAAAAAAGTTTTTTGCTCGTAAATTTTCGACGAGCTAAAAAAGGAAGGTTATTCATTTCATTTAGTTTAAAAATTTAAACTTTTTGGGTGTATTATTTTGATATTCATTTTTGAAATTATAAGAAGAGTATAGTATCCTTTAAATAGCAAAATTATCTCGAAATAAATGAAGCATTTGCTTTCCCTAAAATATGTAAAAGTTATTAATTAAATATTAAATACTACGAATTTTTTAACTTTTTCAAAGGTATTAATTAATTCTAATTTGAATGCGTTTACCAGTGTACTCCCGCTCCCTATTTTTCCGCTCCCGCTCCCAAAAAAAATTTGGCTCCCGCTCCGCTCTCTCCGCTCCCAAAACCGGCTCCCGCTCTTGAGAGCGCTCTCGGAGCGCTCCTGAAATAACCGCTCCCGCTCCGCTCCCGCTCCGCTCTTTGTCTTTTTTATCTAAAAATTTTTTATTACGAAAAACTTTTTAACGATTTTTCTCATTTTTTCTGCTCATTTTTTGCTGTTTTTCTTAATTTAAAAAAACATCTGTAATAATAAAACAACACATCTTTAAAAAATTATATATCAAAGAAATTTGACTTTCCTGCCTTCCCAAAGTGTTTTTATGAAAAGAGCGCTCTTTAAAAACCCGCTCCCGCTCCGCTCCTGCCGCTCCCTAGACCCGCTCCCGCTCCCGACGGCTCCCCTTATAAGAGAGCGCTCCCGCTCTCAGGAGCGCTCTGAGGATCGGGAGCGGGAGTTTACCTTTCTTTTAAGTGTTTGTAATTCTGAAATATTTTTTATTGATATTTTAGTATCTGTCAATGTTATGCATTCTTTCCAATTTAAATTTCTTCGAAAGATTTAATTTTTGTTTGTCCTTGAAAGTGAGATATTCACCCTTTTATTTTATTTTATTATCTAAGATTTATTGAAGCTTTTCATGCAATTGAATTAAACTAAGTAAGTGTGCTCTAAAAAAAGAGATAAAACCCAATTGGTTTCAAACAACGTTCTTAAAAAACCAAAAAAGCTTTAGTTCATTTTTTGCATTGCTTTACATATTTTTTGGCCTTAAAAACAAAACCGAATTAACTGTTTTTTTATTGAAACCTTATTTTGGTGTTTGATTATGTTACCCATTTGCAAAAAAATGCATTTGTATGCTTGAGAATAATAAAAGCATTCCATTTTTACGTTAAAAGGCTTTATAAATCTTTATAAAACGTTGATATTTTTTATTTTTCAGGTTTCTGTTCTTTTTTCTTTGTATTACAACAGATTTATTAAGGGCGTTAATTCATATGTTTACTTCAACGGTCTATTAAAATTTGTTTTTCACTTTTAGTTCTTAAACTTTAGCTTTGAAAGACATGCTTAAATTATTGTTTTCCTTTATAAAAATACGACGTAAACAGTCTCACCTTTTTTATATTTCACAAATTAGGTAAAGATCGAGAATGTTAACTTTTAGAAATATTTAAAATTTATAAATTCAGGTTTACCAAATCTGGCATTTGACACAGATATAATTTTTGTGCGTACTTTGAAATAATTTTTTTAATCAATTGTAAAATTGAGGTGAACATCCATCATTATTCTATTTTATTGCCCTGCAATAATTTCCTCCAACATTATGCCTTTTTTTCTTTCTTCAGAATAATCTCACCATTAATATTTCATTTTTATCTTTGTCCAAAAAAATATATTTCCGCTAAAGAAGCCATATTTGAAAAATTTACTTTTTATCGAGCTTTATTTTTACTGAATATTCTTTCCCATAAGATTCCTTCCATGCTTGACTTCAACTATTCATTCCTTTTATATATTTTTTCTAAAAAGCAAGAATTCTTTAAAAAAAATTTTGCTCTTTTTATTTTGTGCAAAAAATCTATGCAAAAACATTCTTGCGCAGGAGGTGTCGTCGCTATTGAAGTTGTCGAATGCCGTCGCCGCCAAAAGCATGTTCTTTTAAACAACCCTGGTTTGACGTAAAAAGTTTTTTTTACTCGTAAAACACTTTTGTTAGTTTCTTTTTTTCTCCTTCCTTCTCACAAATGAAAAAGAGAAAAGGGGCGAAAAGGGTTATAAATTAGCCAACTTTTTACTCCCCCAATTTTGTTGAAAGCTTTTATACATCCCAGTTTCTTTTTTTTAAACTAAAAACTTGGCCATGCCTCATTTTGGGTCATATATAATAAAAACTCGTTTTTATATAAATTGTTTATATTTTTAATGAGGAAACTTTCATTTTTATTTCGATTATTATTCACCATATTAAAAAGGATAAGCGTTTGTTGTTTTTAAGAAGATTATGAATTTCTCTCGTTCATAGTTTTTGGGTTTTTTCAGTAATATACATATATGTTTGGATGGTGATGTTCATGTGTTCATGTTCGTGTTTGTTTTTGTTTGAATTAATTAAAAATGTTTTTGATGGAGTTGTTATTTGAGTTGTGCTTGCTTTTTTTTGAATGTGCTTTAATCATGCAATATTTGGAAAAAAATCTGAATTATACATCATTCACAAAAAACAAAGATTGCTTCGAATTTTAAGCTTTTCTTTGATTTCAATAAATATTAATCTAAACTACCAAAATACGATGGGAAATCCGAAAAAGGAAGAAGGGGGTAGCAATTTTTGTAGTTGGTTTTTGTTGGCTCCAATTCATTTATAGAAAAAAAATTGTATTCAATTCAATTACTTTTAAATAATTTTGTAAAATGATGTTACGTAAAAATTAAATTTTGTATATCTGGATAATTTAAAACAGAACAGTAGCATAAAACTATTGCTAAAAAATATAAAATTTGAGTAAATATTGTATAAATTTGGGTCAAATAAAGGATACAATTCCTTTGATAATATTAATGCTATTTTATCATAGTTTTATTAAATTTTGAAATAAGCGAGTTTTCAAATTAATTTTCAATCTATGCACTTTACGATGGTATGCTTTTTATATATGATCCGTACCCTCGATAATCTCGGTAGATTTTTGTTTAATACTATTATTTTTTATCATTTCTGTTGTTCAAAACTTTGATTCGTCTATAAATACTAAAACGAAAATTAAAAAAGCTTTGAACTAATTATTTTTTAAATTATTTTTGTTTCCCAGCGATTTTTTTTACGTTTTTATAACAAAAGAGGCCAATGTTTGTTGCAAAAAATGAATAAATCCCTTCCTTTTTTTCTCATTGAATAATGACATTTTTCTTCCTTTTTTGTGTCACCTATTTTGAGACAAAGATTCCATTCAATTGCTTTTTCTTATTTCTGTTATTTTTGAACATAAAAAAATTCAAAAAAAAATGATTTAATTAAATTACGTTAGCATCCTTTGAGAGTATTAAGTCTTTAGAAAAAATGATGCTGTATTTTTGCTTTTATTTTTAAATATTTCAATGAAAACATTTTATTCGAATTCTGTGGTTGCAGCTGAGATTCGCTTTGGCTAAAATTAAAAACATTTGCTTAAATTTTAAAATTAAAAATAATGTTTTCTAATTTTTGAAAATAAGATAATAATAAAAATAAATAAACAAAAAAAGTTGCGTTACTATTTTATCAAAGCTATCATTTTCTCATTTGTTTTACTTTATAATTAAAAGACACGTTTTGTCTTTTTTTAGCCATTTTTGTTAATGCTGTCAATAATGGGAACATTGGTATATTATAAGTATTATTGCTAAATTTTTAATGTTTTATATCAAGTTTATTGGTTTATGATTTTTAAAAAAGCGCCTAGATCTTTCTGTCTTAATTCTTTGCTGCTGTAAATTCATAACATATAATTTTCTAGAATTGTGCAGCCATTTGTATCACTATGAAACGGTGATTAAATTTTATAAATTATAATTTATCTTAAAACCACACTTTTTCACGGTTGCAACCGTGGTTGGCATTTATATCGAAAATATCGTATGAAAAAGGGGGCAACACATTTTTAAAACAAAAATGTTCTTTGGGCACTTGTTATAATTATCCAACTTTAAGGTTATTATTATCCTGCCCTTTTGGATAATGCTATTACATTCAACCGAATGCAAAATTTTTATGTTACAAACTATTCTTACCACATTCTTCAATAAAATGTTTGCGTGATTTCATATCATTTCTTTTCCCTAGATTAATGTTTCATAGTGGCCATCGAATGAGTCTACGTCTCTCTTTTTGTTTCCTTTTTTGCTATCCAGATATGTGTTATTTTTTAAAAAGAAGAAGAAACTTGCAGAAAATTATTTACATTTTGTATTAATTTTGCACTTTTGAAGAATCCTTTTTTTTGCTTGCCTCCCTCATAAATGCTTTTTTTTTCTGAAATCCGAGTGGTTTTACTTTTTTGCGTGTGTTTTTATTTTCTTTTTAAAAAAAGAAGAAAAAAATAAATAAAGATATTTTCGATAAACGACTACTTTTTTGATAGAAGCCTTTTCGTGATAAATTGCTGGTTATCCTTAAAATTAATGTTTTTAATTTGTGTAATTTTAGCATTTTTCAGTGTTCAAAAAAGCTGACACATCGCTTACATTTTCATCTCCCTGTCTGTTTTTTTGTTAATGTATTCAATTAAAAAATCAGAAAAAGATTCAGCGGGTTGAAATGCTTACATTTTTCTTTGTTTAATTTTTTGAAAAACAAAGAAAACGACGAAATTCAGCGAAATCAAGTACAAGGAAATACCGCCGCGGTCAGGTCAGGAATAAATAATGGAAAACCTGGCCGCGGTGGTGGTCCATTATTGCCTTCATCAAAGCATTCATCTTCAACAGCACCACCACCACCACCAACAGCAACAATAACAACGGCAACAACAACTCCGAGATTTAAAAAAGATTCTGCATCATTTGCGTTATCACCAAAACTTGCAACTCCTTCATCTGCATCAAATGCACGATCTTCACCATCTTTTGAAGAAACATCACGATTGAAAAAAGTTTTTGTTATCACTGATCAATATTCAAAAATATTTGGATATCGAGTTTTAAACAGTCAACTATCATTTTATCTTGGATTTTGTCAATTACTTGTATGTGTTTGGGCTTTATCGCAACATATTTATTCACTTGCAATTCATAAGGAAGTAAGTTAAATTTACAGTTTTAAAAATACGAAAATATTTATAGAATACATTTAGTAATTTTTATGGCATTGTTTTTTTCTTCTAATTACTTAAAATTCCTACAATATAAATTTTAAGCGAAACAAAAACTAACTTTTTTTCATTTTAAATAAATAAGGGGAAGCATTTTTTTGAACGGCATTGTTTTTTTATGAATAATTTATAAGCAACCAGCATTCTTTTTGGTGAGGAACATAATTTATGTGACAAACAAAACAACCACAATGAAACTGGGAAAGAATAAATTGAAATATTACTGCTGATATAAAAAAGAGCGTAACACTGAGTTAATTTAGGGAAATCTGAGGGATAACTGGAAATATTGTAAGATCTATTTGATATTTGCTTTTATAGGTACTATATTGCAATTTCAATGATAATATTACTGATTCAAAATTTATGGTTGGGGTTGATGCAATTATCTTTGATGTTGGACTTTTTCATTCACTATGGGGAATTCAAGGATGTGTTGCTCAACATTTAGATGGAGGCTATGGGAGATTTGGTAAATAAATATTGTAAAATGTTTATAAAATCTTATTTTTATTTATTTTTTAGGCTGGTGTATAGCACATATCTTTGCTTTTTGTTTTTCCCTTCCTTTTGCATTTTGTTCCCACCCAAAGCCCCGGATGCTGTGGCCATTACTTATTATGGTAAAACATTCAAGATTAATATAAATGAAATAATTTTTAATATTTTTAGCAAAGCATATATGGTATCGGACTTTTAATTTTAAGTTTGGCAGCTTTGCCGAGAGTACTGCCAACCTTTATGGGAGATATTGGGAATGCTCCAATTGGAGCTATATTAGTTTATGTGTTTGGTGCAGCAATGAATTATATGCTTGTAAGTTTTTCAAACATATCAACAACTTATACAAGTTTTCATCGTTTTTAGCTATATTGGTACTGGCATTGGTATTGGTTTATTGAATCAGAATATGAATCAGCAACAAAATTACGACACAATCGATTAACAGATGAAGTACATTCTGATCCACGAAGACGTCCATTTCATTATCCCTCTGAGCAATTATTTCATTCAAATGGCTTTACACCACAAAGCCAACGGTTTCTTCTTGGAACTTCACCTTTGGGTACAGCGACAACCGTTCAAATGGTTCCAAATGGTACAAATACAAATATGACAAAACAAGTTCCATATCCAAATAGATATCTTCAAAATCAATCAAATGGAATAGCTAGAAGAGATTACCAACAACCTCCACCATTAAATTTTAATGGAAGTGGAGGATATGTTCCATCTGAAAATGGATATTATGGCCCAATGGTTGCATCCCCAATGAGTCAACAATCTCAAAGAGAATCATTAATTTCAAATGTTTCAAATCTCCATTTCTCAAAAATGCAACAACAGCCACAAAAACCCCTACCACAACGACTTTCAAAATCAATTAATGATTCAACAATTCCATCCGATTTATTATCTCCTCAAGGGTACAGTGATGATTATCCAAGTGATGATTCTGCTACTGCTCCAATTTTATCACACTCATCACCTCATTATTCTCCATTAACAAGTTCATCATTATCAAAATACCGTCCAACCAATTTTAATAATGCCTTAAAATCATCATCGTCAGTTACATCATCACCGGGTACCGGAGGTGGAATAGGATATGCAACAATGGCACAAGCCAGATATGCAAAATTTAATTCTCAACCAGTTTCATTTCGAAAAACATCAATTACACCTGGGGGAGCACCATTTGTTGGAAATCGAATTGCTTCTTCACAACAAATTTTTTTACAATCCCAATCACAAGGTTGCTCAATTTCTTCTCCATCAAGGAATTCTCGAAATGGTACACCAATTATTGGTCCAATGTATTCAACAGCTATTTAAAAATTCCAACTCTATCCTGAAGCAAATTTGCTTAATCTTGATTCAGCTTTCGAAAGAAAAAATTTAGTAATCAATGAATCATTGTTTAGCAAATTTTGATCTAATTTTGTGCCTTATTTATTTAACGGGATTTTTTCCTTTTTTCATCGACTTCTTGTTCTCTATTTTAATATTACAATATTAACGAAATTTATAAAAATGAAGTTAAGTATCGTTTAAAACCTCACTAAACATTTTGAATACAATAAATTTAATCTCGAGAAAAACCTGGAAATTTTTATGAGAGTAACTTACTTTTAAGTGAGATCTTTGTCAACTAACTAGTTATACAGAATATTTTTTCGTTTGATAAGAGTATTGATATCAATAATAAGGTAATATTTATCAATAAACGGGAGCCGGTTTTTGGTGATATTAATAACCAAAAGAGATGTTATGAAACATTTTTGTTACTATAAATGAGATAGTCACATTAAGAGCGAAAACAAAAAATTTGAAGTTATTATTGTTAAAAAACCGCTCCAGTTAGTGTCACAATTATCGTATCACCGGTTGATTCTCAGACATTTCAAATTGAAATTGTTTAGCTCACAAAGGAAGCACCCGTAATTAAATATCCTAAAAATAGAAAGCAACTTAATCTATTAGTTTACAAGAACAAAACTGCAGTTTTCTAGCAAACGTAATTCTGAAAAATTCGAATAGAAAAAAAACTTCATGGTTTACGAAATAGAAAAGAACAATAGCATATTCTTTTGGAAGACATTTGGAGGCGTTAAATTCATTAAATCAATGAAACAATAATAATAAATACCTCGAGATAATTATTTGTGAAAAGATTTTTGGTCGAATACAGTTTGGAAAAAAACATAACATAAACAGAATATTTTTTATTTGTGGTGAACTAGAACTTCGTAAATATTATCCTATTAACTTACAAGCAATGCCATTCATACTCTAATAAAACATAATCGCATTTTAGCTTTATTAGATATTTTTGCTGCAAGCAAATATATAACTGTTTTTCTAAGTGTAATTTTATTTGGATTTATTAACTTTTACGGTTAACCCTTTTTTCTAAGTTTATAAAGTTGTCATTTCTTAGAATTTGAAGGTGGACGAAAGGAACGATGAGTAAAGCATGGGAAGTTGGATTACCTTCCACGGTGGAACCATGGAGATTTTCATGTTTTGTTTTTGAGATTTTTGCTGATACAATTGCCCTTGGATTAGCCGTATTTGTAATCCATAAAATTATCTATAAAAGTAGATTTCATTGGAATTTAAAATTTTTATCTATAAACGTTTTTATGATGATTATACTCACAATGGCATCAAGGTGATAAATTTCAGCTCTGAAGTAAATTTATTTTGGATTTTTTTTAGAATACCATTAGCTGTTGATGCACTTGTTAAATTTATGAATGAATCCACTGAAATAACATTTTCATTTATTCATGATTGCTGTATTTGTGCTAGTGCGTTTATACAGTTTACTATTGCGCTTGAGCGTACTATAGCCACTTTATATGCTTCAAATTATGAAAAAGTTCATCATAAATTTTGGTGTATTGTTGGACTTGGATTAGCGGTAAGAAGTTTTGAAATATTTAATAACTTTAAAGAGAAAATGCAGCATTTTTTTTAAAATAAGTCTTTTTGTCGCATGTTTAAAAATTTAAATTTTTCAGTGGTGCGGTCAACTAATTTGTGTATTTTGTATGAGGCTTCAATGGATCAATATTGTTGAAAATGTTATTATTTTTGTGGTATTTGATATTACAGTAATTATAGTAAGCATTAATTTTCCCAAAATTTTTTACCTTCCAAATATCCATTACAGATTTACATTTATATTCTTCGAAAAAATTATATTCAACAAATTTGTTTATTCATTTCCAAGCCATTATCAGAACAATATCAAATCTTAGAAAATCTGAGATCCCTTCGTCCATTAATAATTTTAATAATCTTGCAATTATTACATAATTGTTTTATTAATGCCTTAATGCTTATAATGATATTTTATATTGTACCAACAAAAAATGTTCAAATGCATGCAATTCTTGACGTCGTTTTTAATACTTCAACAGCAATTTTATTTTCTTGTTTTAGTTTTCCTTTTTTTATTCTTAAAAACACGAAGCGGTTTGTTATTTGATTTTTTTTATTATAAACAACTATTTATTGTTTGTTGTCGAGAAATTTGGAATCCATTGCAACAGAGACATTCAATTCTTTATCGAAATAATCGAATATATTCGATTACAAGCACAAATGCACTGGATCATACTGATATACATTTTCGACAATTAATTTCAGTTTGGATGTAAAATAATAATTTTTGCCATTATTATGAGTGTAATCAATAAAGTTGAATCATTTTTACTGTTTTCTATTTTTGTCGTTCTTATTTCGACAGTTGGTTTTCGCTTTTTGCAGCAGGCTATAGGGAAAAATTCTATTTTTCTTTTTTTTTAACAGACTTATGTTTTCTCTCCTTTTTGAATTTATAAAAGCCGTTTTTTAAAATTATATAATTCATAAAAATTTGTTTTAGATGTTAACAAAGAATAATAAATATTCTTTTATCGAACAAAGTTTTTCCACCTCCGAAAATCGAAATTACAATCTGAATTTAAATCAAAGCAAAAAATGTCCAATCTTAGTTCCTGTTTATTCTTATAGCAAACCAAATAAAAAAAAATATTGTGGTAAAAAAATTGCTGCTGCAGTTCAAAAAAATCGGCAACATTAATTTTATCTTAACAAGTTTTTGCAAATTTATAAACAAGACTACGGTAGCAACGGGAGCTCATTGAAAAAATTGATTTTTCATTTTCTGGATAAAAAGGCTTTACAACGAATTTAACATTTAAAGTTTATACTTGGGATTGTAGCAACAGATTCTATAGTACCGGATAATTGTAAAAGAAAAGAAAAAGTGCAATCATGGAATAATTTTTTTAAAATCTCTCATTTTACAACTTTTAATGAAGATAATAATGATTTGAAAAAACGATGGAAGAATGAAAATACTTTAAAAACCACCAATAAAAGCACCCTTTCTCTTCATATTGCGGCTTATAAAAATTCATTTGAAACTGCTGTATCAGATTTATTTGGTGAAAAAAATGATGAAGGATTAAAAAAAGAAAAGTTTGGATCATTCAAAACTTCTAAACTAAGTTTTATTGATTCTTTTAAACCTCGAGTAATATTGAAAACCAAAAATAATTTGTAATTCATTTAATTTTTTTTAGAATCCATTTGAATTTCCAAGGCAACAAGAAGGAGATCAAAGAAATGAACCAGAAATTATGCAGTATAAAGCATCTCAACAATTATCTGGTACAAAGCGACCATCATCGTCTCAACAAATTGAAAATAATATTACAGAAGGTGAACAACAAAAAAATGTCGCTGTTGAAGATCGTCACTCTGACCAAGAAGAAGAATTTCAAGCTGATTGTGAAAAAGTACAAAAAGCAATTGATTTTATTATGTTACAAAAACAAATTGGTGTATGGCAAATTGAAAAAATTATTGGTGCTGGTGCAAATGGTGTTGTAGCAAAATGTCGACATAAGGGAACGCAAGAGATTTGTGTTATGAAAGTTGCAATATCTTCAGCATCTTTTCATTCATTAATTTGGGAAAGTGAAGTAATGGGAAGAATTATGCGAGCTCCTGGAGAAGATCGAACACAACATTTGGTTCGTCGAAAGGGCGCTGGCTTGTGCCTTGGGCCCGATGGTGAAGGTGTAAGTCTTCTTGTTTCTTTTTTGTTTAAATTTGAGTTCATATAAAGATCTATTCCTAAGATTAAAAAGCGAATACTGTAGCTGAAACATAATCATGTTTCAAGCTTCTGTACAATAATATTTATTTTAAGCTACCGTATGTTGTTATGGAAAATCTTCCGGGTAACCCTGTGAGTATCATTGGATGTTGTGTTGGAGATGAATTAATTTCAAAGGTTTGTGAATATGGTTTACAACTATTAAAAGCTGTTTATGATTTACACAAATGTGGATTTCTGCATCGTGATATTAAAGTAAAAACGTGTTTTTAATATTTAAAGAATACAATATATTTCCAATTTTTAGCCTGAAAATCTTGGTTTATATAAAAAAGAAATTTTAATTTTATATGATTTGGGAATGTCTCGAAGTTTTACAGATCATCATGGAAATTTACGAGAACCTCGAAGCAATATCGGCATGCGAGGAACCGTAAATACATTCGCTTATAAATATTTATTTGTAACCAGATAATTACAGGATGAATGGGCATCACTTTCAGCCGAATTAGGAAAGGATCAAGGGCCAGTTGATGATTTATGGGGATGGTTTTATGTTATGATTGAATGGATGAATTGTACAAGTAAATCCCCTTTGGCTTGGGCAGCATTTGATGATCGACCAGAAATTCGTCATTTAATGAAATCAAATAATTTTCCATCTCGTTTAGTACTTCGTGGATGCCCAAAAGAATTTTTTAAAATTCAAGTTTGTTCGATAAATTAATGAGACATAAAGGATCAAAGATTACCTTTTAAGGCATATCTTCGATCACTTGGTCGATGTGATTCACCAAATTATTTTTATCTTGCAACACTTTTAAAAAATGCCAAATCAAAAGCCGATAGTAATAATGATTCTCCAGTTGCCACAAATGGCGATGGAACCTCAAAAGCAGCAAATGATCCAAAAATTGAAAATCTTGAAAATGCAATGGAAAAAATTGTTACTCGAATGAATCGGGAGGAAGTTTATTTTGCTCGTGTATAAATAATTTTATCGATCAATAAATGAATCATTAAAAGCAATGTTTTATTTAAACGTTTATCTTTTGGTTTTAGTTGTGTATATTTTTTTTCTGAAATTTTAAAAGAGGGAGTGATGAAATATGATCGCTTTTGCCCACGAACTTTATAGCGAAAATAAAAGCAATAATAGTTTTTGTCAAAATTTATATCAGTTTTTTTTCAAACGATTCAAAAAACATGATTGTCGAAAAAAATTAACCAGAAGAAAAAGGGAAAAGGAGGAAAATAATCTTATCAGTCATGGAAAAAACTGCGTCTAAAAATAAGAAACAAGAAAAAAAAGAGTTATATAAGCATCGTTAAAACTTTTAACTTTCTAAAAAAAGTTGATCAAACGACACCTGTACCGTTAACTTTATTGAAAAAGAAAAAAAAATGAAGAACATGTTTTTATTTTTTAGTCTTTTGGCTTTATTCTTTTTGGATGTTCATGGACATGTTAAGGGACACTGCTCTTCAACAAGTCGAATGGTAAGAATTTTGGTTTTCAAGGTTACTGTAGTTTTTTTTTTGAAGTAAACTTATTCCCTTTAAAAAATGATTTTCAATTTTTTTATTTAGACAATGGAAAGATGCTATCAAGATTATTTTAAAACCTTTGCAATTGGAACCGATGAAATTTCTGTCGAATTATTCAACAAAAAATTGGAACAACAACTTTCATCATGGAAAGGCGTTGAAAATGCTTGTCAAAATTTTGATGGACTTAAAAAGTGTATTGGAGCCGAAATTGCATATGATTGTATGAATGTTGAAAATTTTAATAAGCTTACAATTGCAAAGGAAGAAAATGCCGCAGAAACTTATGTTTCACACTTTTTTACAACAAACTATGCATGCAATGATGGATTCAAAAGTAAGGATTTATCCTATATAAAATAAAGTAATTGTCAAAAAATATGATTTAGAATTACAAGCAAGTTATGAATGTTACAAAAATATTGGAATTCATTTTGATGCATCTGCAATTCCAACAGAATGCACATCTCAAGAAACAGCTATCGAAAGCTTGGCTAAAAAGATTGAAGAAGCTTGCGATAAAACAGCAGCAGATTTTGCAAAAACTTATAAAACAATTGAATTGTGCCATATTTTACCTGATTGTAATGTCTGCAAAAAGCAGCTTAAACGCAGGCACAAATTTTTCCTAAAATGGGTTTGACGCTTCTGTGGTGAATAATAATGCAACCTGGACGACTTTTGACTACTGTATCCGTGCCCTCTCTTCATTCACACTTTCATTCGTTTTGTTTTCATATTTACTCAAAATATTTATCTTGCACTTCTCCAATATATCCAAATGTAAGCTAAAGACACGTGATTCTATATTTTATCCTCTCCAGATTTTCAATTTATTAACTTTTAATAGTACCCCTGATTTTTTAATTTTGTTTTTAACTATAATCAAACGAATTAATTGCGCTTGTAACTCACTTTTTAATTACATTACTTTATGTATGACACATTTAATTATTCAAAACTGGAGAACTAATAAATACTCTAAACTCAATAATATGCAAAATATTGAATCCAAAAAATGTAAAAAAAAAGGTAAAAAGTAGTTTTTAAAGTATTCAAAATAACAATAGTTAAAAAGACATTTTTTATAACCATTTCAAAAAAACAAGTACATTTTATAAAAACAGTTACAAGTTCCGATGTTGACAAATGAAGTTATGTGCCGGAATAGCCAAAAAACCAGCAGTAACAATTCCGAATGAATCAGCTAATGCCACAAATGACAGACTAAATTCCCGAGTTGTCTCTGATATTGATTTATGCACAGTTCTGAAAGTATTTACATATGCCGCACCACCAAGTAAACCTTCATAAAATATAATTATGAAAATAATAAATATATGTGGTACAAATGCTGATATTGCATCTTTAAAAAATAATCCAGCGTTGATCAGCTGAAAACATTTATTTAATAAAATATAAACTGCGAAAAAACATACTTGTAAAACAGCTAACACTGGCAATAAACTTGAATGCAATGGTAAAATTTTAGCAGATGAACGTGAAATAAATACACCAAATTGATAAATAACTTGATACCAGCGATATTGACTTGTTGGTGAAAAACCAAAACCATGCTTACAATCAAATGTAATAAGTTCAACAAGACCTTGATTAATAAAATATTCTCCAAAATAAACAAATGATAAAGGAATCATATACTTATACAACGGCTTTGTCATTCCAAATAATGTTCCAAAGGATAAATTTCCATACTGTATGTGATTTGATATTTGAGAAAGGGGTCTAGTAAGTAGTGGTTGTGCAGTTGATTCTGCCAAAATAACTTCAACTTCATCATCGCTAGATGAATTATTGATATTTGGCGGGGCTACATATTCACCCCTACTATCAACAAATAGTGTAAACTTTTTGACTGTTGATGGTGATTGAAGTAATTTCCAAAAAGTATAAGTAAATATTGTTGGAATAATAAGCATAAGCAACAAAGTTGTCCTTGGAGTTAAAGCAAATAATTTTTTATCGGTAAGCATGGCATATATTAATGATCCAAAAATTCCTGCACCTCCAGTTCCTGACGACCATGACGTAATTACATCGCTAAAATAAGATCCTATAAAGCAATGAGGGTTGTAAAAACATACTTATGGAAATGAGATGCTAATGAAAGATATGTAATTTCTCCTAATCCAGCTCCGATAGAAGCAAAAACCACACCTAAAAAATTATTATTATACGAGTTTACGGTAAAAACAGATATATTTACCAGTAATGCCAACGGCCACCGAACTTGATAATGCAACAATGATATAGCTCAATGATTGAAAAACAACAACAGCAGTATGACGTATACTAAAAAATAACAAAATATTACATAGGTTTAGGTGTCATCAGGGTTTCTTACTTATATGGAACCATTTGTAAGGTAAATGGAGCAATTAACTTTATGGCCAACGTTGGTAAAATATCAGCTAATAAAACAGAACCAGTAGATATTGGTGAACATTTCATTTCTGAAATGTTTTCTAAACAATGATCAGTAGTATGATTTGTTCCATTCATTGGATCATCTCCACTATGTTGATGTTCCTCAACTTCTAATATATCCTTTGCTGCGGAAAGCATAATAACATATGCAAAATTATTGCACAATCCCAGAAGCCTTGAAAAAAGAATATAGATAATTGTTAAAAAATCATTCACTTTACCAAAAAGCAATCAAATTATTTGTTAACTCTTCCGCCATGTTTTAAATTAAACTTTTAATAAACAAACGAAACATTAGTTAAACAAGTTGATTAGTTGTATCATAAATTTTGCTAGGCGAGCAACTACATATGTACTTTGGCGTGAAAATATTTTGAATTCATTACATTTTTTTCTTTAATTTTTGATCAAACATCGTCACAAACACGGAAAAAATAAAAATCATGAAAAATAAAAGTTCTTATAACGCAAATATTAAAAAAACAAACACAGCAAATGCGGCCGCCATTATACACTGAAAAAAAAAGATTAGGGGAATTTCAAAAATTTTCCCGTAATTTTAGGGAAAGAAGTAACACAACTTACGGGAAACTTTTCCCGTGCTTAAGGGAAAATCTCCGTTTTTCCCCTAATCTTTTTTTTTCAGTGTATGCAGCACTTTTTTCCCCAAAATGGGAGTAAAAAGAAGAAAACATATAAAACGGTAAAATATCCAACCCCTCTCGTCAGAAAAATCGTCAGATTTTAAAAAAAATATAATAAATACTAAGTTTTAAAAAATAAACCATTTATTCACAAAAGTTTCAAATTTGAAGATTCTCAAACACATTAATATACGCATACGGATCCGTTAATGCATCGATCATTGGAAGGCCACTTGAATCATTATTTTTTCCTTCTTCCATTTCTTTATCACTTTTTTCATATATATCATAAGTATTTTCAAAAACACCGATAAATTCAGAATCCGGATTCTGAAGGTTTCAGAATCCAAAGCAAACGAAAATAAACTATTTCATCGTAATGAGCACATTTTTTTAACCCAGCTCCAACCCTTATCCCTCGTTCAGCTCATTTTTTTGTATTTTCGGATTCTGAATCCGAAATTCTGAAGCCAGATCATGTTTTGAATAATCGCCATATATTTCATCGTGATCACCATATCTTTTTACACTAGATTCATTTTTTAAAAATCGTTCAACAAAGAAATCGTATTTTCGGATTCTGAATCCGGTCTTCAGAATCCTCGGAACCGGATATTTAAACTTCATTTATATCATATACTTCGTTTATATGATATTAATAAATTACAAGCATTTTCTTTACTTCAAAATACTGTCAATGGTTTTTAAAAAATGGTTTTATCTCGGACTTTACAGAGTTTGGTATTCAGAATCCTAAGAATCTGGAAAAATCGAGAAAACCCCAAAACATTTATATTCTGTCAGATGAATGTCTCGGGAACCACAACAGATAATATTAACCTTTTAAACCATACATGAATTGGGGGGCAAGTATTTTTCAAAATCGGTATAGGTCTGTAACGACCTTTTTGGGGAAAAATTTGGTCTGTAATGACCTTTTTTTGCAAAAAATTTTTCGGCGGCGCTTCGCGCCGCCTAATTCCTTATATTCAAAAGGGTCCCCCGCTGTTAAATTTTTTCTAGTTTTTCAATTTCAAAAGTCCTTATATTTGTAAGGGTTGAATTTTTACCATTTTAAAAGTTTTATAGTATATATTTAACGTGTTCCCTTTTTTGTGTATGTGTTTTTATTTGCAATTTACGACTGGTTGCCAAAGATGAAGTTGAACCAGCTCACTTTTATATTCAACAAGTTGTGGTTCCGAAGGGATCCGTTGATATCCTGATCGCTTCATGCTATATCTGCCCGTTTTACCAACATTTCCAAGTTTAATGGAATAAATATGCCCAACAAGCATACAGCACAAAAATCCTTTTAATATTAACATATCGCTTCTAACAAAATTAATCCAAAAACAAGAAATAGAAAATATAAAACTGGCCACTTTTCTTTTTTTCCATCAAATAAATAAATGATGAAAAGAAAACTTATTTGAAAAAATGAATTTCAGACCAAATACAAGAAAAGGTAAATGAAATTCTTCATTTTAAACCCTTTCTTTATTTTTTGTTGGAAAATGTGGATGTTGTTTATATTTCAATTTTAAAATAAACAATTTTTGATGTTGAATCGTTTTTTTTCCCCTGCGTTGTTGTTTTATATTAATAGTTCATAGTTTTTTTAGGTAATAGAACCGGTTAAATGACTGGTTCATTGTTTAAAATTATTATTATTTCTTGCTTTAATTATCAAAGCAACAAATAAATATTCTGATACCTCGGGATGCAATTCCTGAATTGAACGAATTTTAAAACGTGTTAAATTTGCTTCTAACAACATCATCATGAAAATGAAATCTTATCATCCTTGGTTAGAAGTTGTAAACAGCAGCACCGGCAAAATTGATAGAGTTAGCACTCACAAAGGACATGTTGCAAGCAAACAATTTTTATCTTTAAATGCATTCGCAAGAATAACCGGTGTTCCAACAGCAGCTGATAAAGCCTTTAGAATAAAACATTATGAAACTTCATCGCTTCACATACAAGCTGTCACGTATTTTGAAAACAAAGTTGAAGCTGCCAGGAAAATTCATAATATGGAAAAGGATACTGTAGATCCAACGTGTAATAATTTCCTATTGGTTTAACAAATGTTGCATTCACATAACCTCCTCAATCCCTTGATTCCCGCCGTAGTCGCCTCAACATCGAAACAATTGATAACATTTTAAAAATTCGTCGTCATGGTCCTCCAATTACTCAATTTGTTTGTTATAAATTTCTTGAGGGTATTATTTTATAACATTTACTATTACTTATTTTAATTTCTTTTATTCAGAGTGGACCAACGCTGGTCATTTACAATCTAATGCTCAGCAAGCAAGAGGAATCGGACGAAAAAAGAAAGATATCATTCACTCTGATGACCCTGTTGAAAACTTTGTGAAAGATGTCGAAACCCAAAAACGGCGGGAACGACGATTCAGCATTTTTATTCCTAATCCTTTTAATTAATCCAAATTTGTTTAATGAAATTTTTTGTCCATGATACAGAATTTTTAATAAAAAGTAATGCAATGTTTTTTAAGTATTATTTATATGACAGCAGTTTTTAACATGAAAAATTTAATAATAATAGTTAAAAAAAAATTTTTTAATGGAGAAAAATGACAACTTTTTCTTTTTTTTCCATACACAATTTTAAAAACCGACCTCTTCGAGGTCGGTCGGTCGTACCCCCAAGTATACTTACCCCCAATTCATGTATGTTTTAAACACATAAAAACCAGCGGTTAAAACTTTATGAATAACTTGGTACTTGTTCTAGGGGTAGAATCAGATGCCAAAAAAACGACTTCTGATGCTATAAAAAGTCAAAAAGATTTTTTTATTGCTTAATTATGTGTTTTGAGTAATTTTGATGAAAAAAAAAGTGAAAAAAAAAGTGAAAAAAATTTTTTCGATTTTTTTTCGTATATCCACGACGCCCGGGTCGTGCGTGTAATAACGAATTTCAGAATCCCATAACTTCTGGAGAAGCCCGAAAGGGCAGCTAGTATTTGGGAATTTTTCATACCTATAGGTGTACTATCGATTCCATATAAAAGCTAAGAATTCTGAGGATGGCACTTCGAAACGGTCCCTTGTCAGACAAGGTGATCGTCTACTTGAGCGGCGCGGGTCTATTGTTTTTTTTTCTGACAGAAAAAAAATGGAGTGCTCCTCGCAGAAGCTTAATAACTTCTGATGTAATGACTTTAAAAAAAAACTAAAAGCGCCATTAAATCAGGCATATTCGAAAGTACTAATATATATAAAAATTATTTTATAAAACGAATTTTTATTTTTTACGTCAAAGTCCCTATATCTGCACAAAAAAATTTTGACATGAGCATGTTGAATAGTTTTAAACGAGTATCCATGTGATTGTTGATAAAAAATGCACAAAAAAATTTTGACAACCCTATTCACAATCAATATTTACTATTATTTTTATCATACCTTTGAATGAAATTCCTGTGTTTGATCTTATATCATTAAGATGCTTACAAAGACTGCAAACAAATTTATTGCCATCAACAGACGGAAAATAATTTTCACATAAATCATGAAATATACGTTTGCAAATTATACAGCTATGAACATCTTTTTCAACTTTTCCAGAACAACAGGAACCAAAATGTTGAAAAATTGGATCAAACTAATTTGCATATTTTTCTGACGTATCATTAATAACTTTGGCTAGAATTTTTGATTTTTTAAGACGAAACAAAATTTTTTGCACATCATTGGTAAATTCTTGAATATTACCATATTTCTTATTTTTGGTTTTGACGATTATATTTTTGTATTCAGAATCTGCATGTATCGAACCAAATCCATTTAATTTTTCCAAAAAGTTAATAAAATTTCCAATTATGGCATAAATTTGTAATTCAGATAATTCTGATACATATCTTTGACCAGCGTCATTGATTTGAAAATTAATTTCTGGAAAGAAATTTGAAAAAAATTATGAAGAATAAATAAATATTCATCCTATAAATGTTGTCGGTTAAATATTATAACATATTTTTATAATAAAATCACTTACATTTGTTCTTCGATTCTTGTACGCAAGAAATTCACATTCTTTTAAAATACTTATTTTTTGCTCTGCGGACTTTAATGTCAATAATGGAGATAACTATTTGTAAGATTGAAGCGCGGATATACGTTCGAAGATTGTTAATGGTTCTAATGAATCATCAATTGGTAGATCATCAGAATTTGGAATAATAGCAAAATCCTTCCCTTTGAAACTGATTACCATTTCTTTAGGCGTTTCCTAAAAAAACATTTAAACCTTTCATGAAAAGTTACAGTAATTTATAATCAATGAAAGAAAAATACAGCAAAAAATCCGTTAAAAAGAAGGAAGACAGAATTAAAAGTACAAAAAAATGGAACATTCAATGCTAACAGGAGTTCTCAGATCAACAAATTAGATCTGAGAACTCCATTGTAGGTGTTCTCAATGACGCAGAGTTACTTAATAGTGAATTAATTTATCGACCAAGTTTAGCCTTAAATAAAAAATATATTACTAATCCCAATTTTCCCCTTAATTTATATTTATTTAATGAAAAACTAACTGATGTACCAGCACCAAGTGACATCCGAGGACGAAGCATTTGTTCACCATTATTTCTAATTTGTTGAGACGATGATGGTCGCTTTGTACCAGATAATTGTTGAGATGCTTTATACTGCATAATTTCTGGTTCATTTCTTTGATCTCCTTCTTGTTGCCTTGGAAATTCAAATGGATTCTAAAAAAAATTAAATGAATTACAAATTATTTTTGGTTTTCAATATTACTCGAGGTTTAAAAGAATCAATAAAACTTAGTTTAGAAGTTTTGAATGATCCAAACTTTTCTTTTTTTAATCCTTCATCATTTTTTTCACCAAATAAATCTGATACAGCAGTTTCAAATGAATTTTTATAAGCCGCAATATGAAGAGAAAGGGTGCTTTTATTGGTGGTTTTTAAAGTATTTTCATTCTTCCATCGTTTTTTCAAATCATTATTATCTTCATTAAAAGTTGTAAAATGAGAGATTTTAAAAAAATTATTCCATGATTGCACTTTTTCTTTTCTTTTACAATTATCCGGTACTATAGAATCTGTTGCTACAATCCCAAGTATAAACTTTAAATGTTAAATTCGTTGTAAAGCCTTTTTATCCAGAAAATGAAAAATCAATTTTTTCAATGAGCTCCCGTTGCTACCGTAGTCTTGTTTATAAATTTGCAAAAACTTGTTAAGATAAAATTAATGTTGCCGATTTTTTTGAACTGCAGCAGCAAATTTGGTGAATCACATCGACCAAGTGATCGAAGATATGCCTTAAAAGGTAATCTTTGATCCTTTATGTCTCATTAATTTATCGAACAAACTTGAATTTTAAAAAATTCTTTTGGGCATCCACGAAGTACTAAACGAGATGGAAAATTATTTGATTTCATTAAATGACGAATTTCTGGTCGATCATCAAATGCTGCCCAAGCCAAAGGGGATTTACTTGTACAATTCATCCATTCAATCATAACATAAAACCATCCCCATAAATCATCAACTGGCCCTTGATCCTTTCCTAATTCGGCTGAAAGTGATGCCCATTCATCCTGTAATTATCTGGTTACAAATAAATATTTATAAGCGAATGTATTTACGGTTCCTCGCATGCCGATATTGCTTCGAGGTTCTCGTAAATTTCCATGATGATCTGTAAAACTTCGAGACATTCCCAAATCATATAAAATTAAAATTTCTTTTTTATATAAACCAAGATTTTCAGGCTAAAAATTGGGAATATATTGTATTCTTTAAATATTAAAAACACGTTTTTACTTTAATATCACGATGCAGAAATCCACATTTGTGTAAATCATAAACAGCTTTTAATAGTTGTAAACCATATTCACAAACCTTTGAAATTAATTCATCTCCAACACAACATCCAATGATACTCACAGGGTTACCCGGAAGATTTTCCATAACAACATACGGTAGCTTAAAATAAATATTATTGTACAGAAGCTTGAAACATGATTATGTTTCAGCTACAGTATTCGCTTTTTAATCTTAGGAATAGATCTTTATATGAACTCAAATTTAAACAAAAAAGAAACAAGAAGACTTACACCTTCACCATCGGGCCCAAGGCACAAGCCAGCGCCCTTTCGACGAACCAAATGTTGTGTTCGATCTTCTCCAGGAGCTCGCATAATTCTTCCCATTACTTCACTTTCCCAAATTAATGAATGAAAAGATGCTGAAGATATTGCAACTTTCATAACACAAATCTCTTGCGTTCCCTTATGTCGACATTTTGCTACAACACCATTTGCACCAGCACCAATAATTTTTTCAATTTGCCATACACCAATTTGTTTTTGTAACATAATAAAATCAATTGCTTTTTGTACTTTTTCACAATCAGCTTGAAATTCTTCTTCTTGGTCAGAGTGACGATCTTCAACAGCGACATTTTTTTGTTGTTCACCTTCTGTAATATTATTTTCAATTTGTTGAGACGATGATGGTCGCTTTGTACCAGATAATTGTTGAGATGCTTTATACTGCATAATTTCTGGTTCATTTCTTTGATCTCCTTCTTGTTGCCTTGGAAATTCAAATGGATTCTAAAAAAAATTAAATGAATTACAAATTATTTTTGGTTTTCAATATTACTCGAGGTTTAAAAGAATCAATAAAACTTAGTTTAGAAGTTTTGAATGATCCAAACTTTTCTTTTTTTAATCCTTCATCATTTTTTTCACCAAATAAATCTGATACAGCAGTTTCAAATGAATTTTTATAAGCCGCAATATGAAGAGAAAGGGTGCTTTTATTGGTGGTTTTTAAAGTATTTTCATTCTTCCATCGTTTTTTCAAATCATTATTATCTTCATTAAAAGTTGTAAAATGAGAGATTTTAAAAAAATTATTCCATGATTGCACTTTTTCTTTTCTTTTACAATTATCCGGTACTATAGAATCTGTTTTTTTTTCTAAAGAATTTAAAAAAAGCAAACAAAAGCAAGACTTTCCATCATATTTGTTAAATAACGTTAAAACTGCATTGCGAGAAGATATAAATGCTGGTTTAATGATTGCTATTGATCTTTTATCACCAAACTAACAAATGCGATCTTTAAATATTCCAATCAGCGATACTAATCCAACAATTAAATGTGATAAAATTGCTGATCGAGAAACATTTGTTTTTTATCAACAATCACATGGATACTCGTTTAAAACTATTCAACATGCTCATCTTTCAACTAAAAGATTTTGTTATGAAGTTAAAAAAGATTATAAACGTATAGCATAACAACGTATACTTTTTTATTATCATAAAGGTTTTGTTGTTCTGTTCAATTGTAATTATTTATTCGGTGAATGTTGTTTTATTTTTTAAATTTTCATCAGATAAACGTGCAAAAGTCGTATCGTTTGTGAGATTCCAAGCTATATTTTATGTAAATTTTAATAAAATCAACCTTTCCTTACAGTATAGTCTAACAAGTTGACACAGCTTAAGTTGTGAAACCCGATAAATTTTACATTACAAAAATTCTTCAAACGAAAATGCGGTATTTTTTAAATTGAAAATTTGTTCGACAAATTTTCGCGCTTTTTCACACATATATACATATTTTTTCTGACTTGAAAAAAAGAGTACAACAACAACAACGTATATTTTATTTTCGGTATTACTTTACAATGTCTGATAATGAAGATCAAGCCCCGCGTCGAAGTAATCGTTCAAGAGGAAAGGCTTCGAAAAATGCTGATGTATTTGAAGAAATTCGAAAAATTCGTAGAGAAGGAAAAGTTCATCGTGAAAATGTAAGGTTTAATTGATTTGTACAACCTTATGTTAACTAACACTATTTTAGGTTGAAGAACTTATTCCAGATCTTTATGACGAAGTAGATGAAGTCGAATATGCTGAAAAATATATTGATGATTTTGTTGTTGATGATGGTATGTAATATAATAATTCTAAAAACAATATTTTTCAAATATTTTTTAGATGGAAGTGGATATGTTGATAATGGACAAGATGATGATGAAGATCCATACTACGCTAGAAATGAAAAGGAACAAAAAAAGAAGGAACGACGGGAAGGAAAAGTTAAAAAAGGTGCATTGGATAATTTTATTTCTGCTGTAATTCCATCGAAAAAAGAAGCGGATCCAGTTGCAACTGAAAAAGTTGACGAAGATTTAAATGAAATGTTAGCTGCTATTGATGCATCCGATAATATTTATGATGATCTTACACATGAAAGAAAACCTGAAGAAGAATTTATCCCAAATCCGTAAAAACACATGTTGTACCAATAAATAATGTTAATAAGATTTTTTAGAAATAAATTCAAAAGAAATCGTCCATTTTCACCTGATACTACATCTTTTACACCTCCATCTAAACTCCCAAGGAAAATTAAAGTGAAAAAAATGGCACATCCAATTGTAATCCAAAAATCTCCTGCAACACCTTCACTTCCAACAAAATTTGATGATACTGTTGATTATGATTTTGATGATGCTCCAAGTCCGCCACCTCAACCAAAAATATCAAATAAAGATGAAAATGTTTTATCAAAAAAATTTGATCATGAACTCAGCTTTGAAGAAAAGAAGCAACCAGAAGCTACAGAAGTGCCAAACGATACTTCCAAAAAGAATGATCTCAGTCAAATTTATTTTGATGAAAACGAATTAAAATTTTTTGAAAATGAAGAGCTTTCTCCTCAAACAACAGTAATCACGGATTCCGATGTTTCAAAAACTGGTTATTTTAAAGACTCAAGATCAATTCGATTCTTTTGGTTTGATGCATATGAAGATGCAAAACATCCTGGAAGGGTATATCTTTTTGGTTTTGTTAAAAAAGATGGACTTTTTGAATTCGAAAGCTGTTGTGTTACTATTGATAAAATATTTCGTCGAGTATTCTTTGTCAAAAGAGATTGTGTAAGTTTCAACTATTATTTTGTATCTTTGAGAATAATGTTTTTTTTGTGTTTAAGGACCAAGAAAACAGTGAAGCAGTTTCTGATTTAGATCTTTACAAAGAGGTTAATGATTTATTGGCTAATCATTACAAATTTGGTTCATTTAAATGTAAAACGTCTTTAAAAAAATTTGCATTTATGGATGGTGTAACACCTGAAGAAGCTCCTTGTTTGCAAGTTTGTTATGATTCTGCTTATCCAATGTTACCTTCTGGTCTATACAATGGTAAAACATTTAATCGAATTGCAAATGCTTCTGTGACTGCTATGGAACGATTATTAATTGAACGTGAGATTAAAGGACCGTGTTGGCTTGAAATCACTGACGTTGATGAAGGTAAATTTTGAATTTTTTTTAATACAATAAAATGGTAATTATTTTAGTTCATATAAGTGAAAAGATATCACATTGTCAGCGTGAATTTAAAGCAGTTGCATCAAAAGTTGAATTGGATTTGGTTAATGTAATGCCAAATATGCAACATTCCCCATTACCACCGTCTCGTATGATGGCTCTTAATATTGTTACGGTTGCATGTCCAAAAACTAATAAACCACAAGTATGGCATTCATTTGTTTGCATTTTCAATACAATAATTTTAGATTGTTTTAATTACGGTACTTCGGTCTTCAACTTATTATCTTGATCGAAGAACTCAAACAAAATGGGATCAAAAAATTGCTTATATTACAACACCACCTGGAGCAGCATTTCCATTGCAATTACAACAAGATGCTGAAAGACGACAACTTAAAATTGAAAAATGTCCAAATGAAAAATCAATGTTAGCAAAATTCTTAGGTTCTATAAAATCATTTGATCCTGATGTGGTTTTGGGACATGATATTGCCGCACAAATGTCAATTCTTCGTGATCGATTAGAAGATAACAAACTCGTTACAATAAATTGGAGTTTTATGGGAAGATTGAAGCGACAAGAAAATTTAAAATATGCACCGCAAAATAAAAATTTTCGTTGGTCATGGACTGCTGGAAGATTATATTTAGATTCAAAGTTTGTTCCTATTTATATTACAGTAATCTTGATTGTAAAAATAAATTTTTAGAGCTGCTGCAATGGAATTGGTACATTCACAATCATATGATCTTGATGAACTTGTTACAAAAGTTTTAACGCCTATTGATCCAAATGCTAAAAGATTGCCAATTGATGCAGAAATGATTTCAAGAGTTTTTTAGTAAGTTTATTTAATTTGAGAACTTCCTATCTGCTTGAGTTTTAGTTATAACAATGGAAAAACTGAACCGATCTTTAATCTAATTCAGTGGTCATTTTTTGATGCGTTTTTCTCACATGAAATTTTGGCACAGTTAAATGCAATGCAACTTTTTCTTCAAATTACTCAAATTGTTGGTGGTGTTTTGTCTCGGACATTGTTAGGTGGAAGAGCAGAAAGAAATGAATATTTATTGCTTCATGCATTCTATCATGAAGGTTATGTTGCACCTGATCGGGTTACATTTAAGCCAAAAATAAAACAGGTTAAACAGGATGCTACTAATGAATATGGTACTGGTGAAGATGCAATTCAACAACAACCAACATCAAAAAAAGCACAATATACTGGTGGACTTGTTTTGGAACCAAAGAAAGGTCTCTATGAAACATTTATTGTTTTGCTTGATTTTAATAGTTTATATCCAAGTATTATTCAAGAATACAATATTTGTTTTACAACTGTAAAATTGGAACAAACAAAAGAAGCTGTAAGCATTTTTATATAAAAAAAAATTTACACTATCTTTTTTTAGAATGAATTAGATTTGCCGCCAGTTCCTGATAGCAGTATTGAACAAGGAATTCTTCCTAAAGAAATTGCAAAACTTGTTCGTTCACGTCGTGATGTTAAAAATGCTATGCAAAAAGTTCCTGATAAAAAATGTGAAAAATATAAACAAATGGATATTCGACAACTTGGTCTTAAGCTTACCGCAAATTCTATGTATGGCTGTCTTGGATTTGAAGGCTCAAGATTTTGTGCAAAAACTTTGGCAGCAATGATTACATCAAAAGGTCGTGAAATTTTAGAATCAACTCGAAATTTAGTTGAAAATAAAGGATATTCGGTTATTTATGGTGATACTGATTCAATTATGGTTAATACAAATTCTATAAATTTGGCTGAAGCTAAAACCATTGGTTATACTGTATGTTTAAAATTTCATTTGTTTTTTAAAAACTGAATAACATTTTAGATCAAATCTTTGATTAACAAAAGCTATAAACAATTAACCCTTGATATTGATGGAGTTTATAAACGATTGTTATTGTTGAAAAAGAAAAAATATGCTGGTCTTGCCATTGATTTATCAAATGAATTAAAAATTTCTAAAGAGCTTAAAGGTTTGGATATTGTTCGACGTGATTGGTCATTTTTAGCAAGACAAATTGGAGAGTATGATTTTTTTGTATTTTTTTTGAATTACGGTAACCATTTATTTTTTTTAGCAAAGTTGTTGATATTATTTTGCAATCAAATGGAAGAGATGAAATGGTTGAAGAAATTCGTAAAACTTTATCAGAAGTTAAAGAAGGAATCGAACAACGAACAATTCCATTAGAAAAATTTGAAATTTTAAAGAAGCTTACCCATCGTCCAGAAGATTATCGAGATGCAAAATCTCAGCCACATGTTTTGGTTGCATTAAGATTAAATCAAACGAAGAATGCAAACTTACGTCAAAATGATATTGTTAAATATATTATTTGTGATGATGGAAGTGGACAAGCTGCAACTCAACGAGCATATGCAAGAATTGAAATTGAAGCAAATAATGAACTTAAAATTGGTTTGCATTTTTTTTATATTTGTAGTCAATACTTAAGCTATTTCAGATTCAACATATTACCTTGCACATCAAATTCATCCAGTTGTATCTCGACTCTGTGAACCAATTGAAGAAATGGATGCATGTCAAGTGGCCGAAGCACTTGGACTTGATGGAACACATTATCGTCGACGATTAATTGATCAAATTGATGATGATGCAAATGATGAAAATGTTGCACCTGGAATTGTTTTCAATTTTAATGCCTGTGATGGATTACCAATTCAATGTCCATCATGCAAACATATTGATATTCATCGATCTCCATTACATGATGATAAAATTCCATCATTGGCTGAATGTACATCATGCCATTATAATCTTTTAAATGATCCTGTTAAAGTTGAACTTCAAATTATTGACTTTTTACAAAAAAACTGTAAAAAATATTCAGAGGTTTGTTTGATTTTATTATTAGATCTAATATTTGATATTTATTGCAGTGTAAATATGTTTGTGACGATGTTGTTTGTGGATTTGAACTTGATTTTCTTCCTGTTTTCAAAAATGAATTTGGGTTTCCTTGTACTGAATGCTCACATGGATTCTTTAAACCAAATTATACTCTCAAAAGATTATTTGATCAACAAAATTTTGTATTAAAAATTGTTAATTTTAATGAATGGGAAACAAAAGAAGCAACAAAAGAACAAAAAGCTATTGTTAATGCATATTCAGAAGTTTTTAATCTTCGTCGCTATTCAATAGAATGGACAAATCGTGTTTTGAAGTTTATTTCTGAGAATCCTTATAATCGTGTTGATTTATCATTAGTTTTTGCTCCAATGAAAATTCTTTAAACATTTTTATAATTTTATCATATTTTTGCAGTTTTTTTTTGTGTTGCAGTTCATCGTTTTTTTTTCTTCGTTTTATTCTTTGTCTCGTGTATTTTTTTAATAAAATTTGTTTCTCTCATTTTGTTTGCAAAAAAACATATAGACACTGGCAGGGAACACTTTTTCATTTTCTTTCTTTCACTTTTTTTTGATTACAGTACGAAAAATTGAATTTTTTTATACAGATTAATGATCTGACCTATTCGATGTAGTTTTTTACGCTGATTCCAAAAATGCTATTTAAAAATTTTTTTATGCCAGAAAAAATGCCGAAAATGCCAGATTACAGTGTCGTTATAACTACAAAAAGGGCTTTTATATTTGTTCGCGTATACGCGAACAAATATAAAAGCCACAAAAAGCAGGTTTTAACCGGTTTTAATCCAATTTTTATACTATTCGATAGAGAATTTAATTCTGATTTTAATGTATTTTTCCACTAATGAGCGAAAGTGAGCGAAAAAATATGGCATCAAACGCAGAGCTAAAATTTGGTAAAAAACACCCAAAAAAAGGAAGAAAAAAAAGGAAAGAAAAAAAGAACAAAGGAAATGCATTCTTTTTTTGCAAAAAAGGGAATAAAAAAGTGTCAAACAAAAGTGTTCCATTTCCTTTTTTTCAACCAAAAATTTTTTCTTAGCCGAATTTTCAGATGGCATTTTCGGTACTAAAACTTAAATTTTAAAATTTTTTGTTTTTATATTATTTTTATACAGGTCTGAAAATACTATAACATAGCAAAAAAAATTTTTTTCTGCATTTTCATTTTTCACTTGCCAGTGTCTAGTTTAAAACATAAACAAAAAATTTGGAATTCGCGAAGGCAAAAGAAACATTTTTTGCCCAGCCTCCGGAGTTGAACAAAGCATATGTTTTAAAAGAAACATTAAAGTTTGTCTAAAAAGACATTTTTTCTTTTTTCAAATAAAAAAAAAATAAAAGTGATGAATGTTTCTTCTAAATTCACCTCTCTACCATCTATTTTTTATAGAAATTTTTGTTAATAAAACAACATAAAAAATGACATATTTTGGCATTTCTAATATCGATCATATTAATGATCCATTTATAAATGATTTAAATTTATTTCCAAATATTAGCGAAGAAATTTTTATTGAATAATATTCGAACAAATAAAAATTATGATATTTCTATAAATAATGAAGAAAAGGTCCGCCTTGATAGTATTAATTATGATCCAATTCCAATTTTATTTCAACATCGAAATAATGATATGTTAAAAGATATATTGAATAATATAAATCATGGTGATATAATTACCAACCGAGCATCAAAGAGGTCTTTGATCCACAGTAATGAAAGAATTAATGTTGAAAAGAAATGGATAGAATGTTATAATGATGAACATGATAAAATGATTTATTTAATCTATAAAAAATCCGATATTGTAGAAAATGTTCCTACTTATAACAAATTGGAAACTAATTTACTTGCTTCAACTTTGGTATTTAATAATTTATCTAATCGTTCACATACAGTATTCAAATATATGAAAAGTTATAATGAAGCTCTTCGGTGTTTTGAACATTATACTTGTGAAATTGATGGATTTGTTAAATCTGAAATTAACAATGAAACTGTTTATAAACCTGTTGCATCTAAAACGATGAAAAATTCCGAAAATAAACCAATGGACATTGATAATGTATGGGATGGAGCAAAAATTAATATTGGTGTTCAATGTAAACTTTCTGATGTTAATAATGTAATATTCGGATTTCGTTATAACTCAAAAATGAAATTACAACATTATGATATTCCAAAAATAATTAATGGAGTTGAATATAGAATTAATAAAGCTTTTAAACGAATGGAACACACTACTACAAAAATTGTTCGTCATTACAAACGATCACAATTTTTGTCCCTTCATAATCAACATCAACTTTAAAATTAATATATTTAAAATGAATGTTATGAAAAATGACATATTATTAAGCTGATTAAAGAATAAGATTTAATTAAGCTCAGACATATATTGTTGTTATAAAATCACAATGATATATTTTAATTAAAATAAAGGGCTTATTCCCGCTATGAAAACAACAACAAAAAATTGAATCTCCTTCATTGGTAGTCGCCTTGTCGTGGCGAAGGGGCTTTAAACTAAGACTACCGAATTCTGACAATATTTTTTTTCGTATTTTGTTTCTTTATTTATGTGTCCTCAAAATGTGTTCAATAAATTTTTTTTAAATTTTAAAAATAATTAAACAAATAATAGAACACACTACTTTATTGCATTGAAAGCCAACTTGTTTCAAAGTCTAAACATTGTAGTTTCATGTTAGCAAATGACATAGGATGTGAAAAGTCTGGTGTTTAAGCGTTTGTTAAATTGGAAGCATTTTGTTTATTAAAAATCTCTGCATTTAAATGGATTAAAATTAACATTTTTGAAAATTTACCACAGCATTTATGACATATTTTGGCATTTCTAATATCGATCATATTAATGATCCATTTATCAATGATTTAAATTTATTTCCAACAATTACTGAAGAAACTTTATCGAAAAGTATAGATTTGAGAAAAACATATATTATTCCTGCCATAGAAAATACTCGAATTAATTATGATCCAATTCCAATTTTATTTCAACATCGAAATAATGATATGTTAAAAGATATATGGAAAAATGTAAAAAATGGTGATATAATTACAAATCGGGGCTCAAAAAAATCATTAATTTCTAATACTGACAATGTAATTATTGAGAAGAAATGGATAGAAGCTGATGAAGATGAACATGAAAAATTTATTTATTTAATAAGTCCAAAACAACTTTATATGGATGAAAAAAAATCAGCTGAAAAATTAATTGTTGGAAGTCAAGCTCCGACAGTTGTATTTAACAATTTATCTAATCGTTCACATACAATATATCGATATATAAAACGATATAATATTGAACTTCAATGTTATGAACATTATACTTGTGAAATTGATGGATTTGTTAAATCTGAAATTAAAAATGAAATTATTTATACTCCTGTTGAATTTAAATGTTTTCAAAATCCATCTCTCACTCATGAATTGGATGTTGAAACACTTTGGGATAATGTTAAAATTAATACTATAATTCAATGCATGCTTTCGGATATCAATAATGTCATTTGTGGACTTCGAAATAGTTTTTCAATGAAACTTAGATATTACGATATTCCAACATTAATAAATGGACTTGAACATAATGTAATTCAATCATTTGAAAGGATACAAACAAATACTGTAAAGCTTATGAAACGGCATAATTGATTTTTCCATTGTAAGCCATTTCAAAATGTATTTTTTATTGAAGTTATTTAATTGTATAAATCGATAATAAAGTATAAACAAAACAATGCAATAAAACATATAATCTTAATTAAAATATGAAAAAGAGGAGCATAAAAGATGTCAAAAAGCTTCAAAATAATTATAAACAGTTCTGAAAAATAGCAAAAAGTTCAGTTTTCATCAAAAATGATAAACTTGGAATATGCAAATTTTTTCGTAATGTTCCATGTTTTTCTTGAATGAATTTTTATTGAAATTTCTTCTTCTTGTTTTGCAAAAGTCATTTTTGTTGATCTATTTTTCCAACAAAAAAGATCATGTTATTTGTGATATTTTTGTTAATAAATTACGGAAGTGTATCCAGCAAAGTTGATGAATACAACAAAAAATATGGTATCTCATTTTTAGATGATAGTTTTGAAATGATTTCTTCAAATTCATTATTTGAATATGGTAAACGACAGTGAGGAAATTTTTACATGCAACACATTTTTTGGGAATTCAAAAATGAATAAACGAGGATTTGACTTGGTTTATAAATATTTTAAAATTGTGTTTTTTTAGAAATGTTGTTCGATATTTTGGTGTTGCAAACAATGAAAAAGAATATTTTCGTTTTGATGTTTGTGCTCCCTCGGATGATTGTTTAAGCGGATATGGATATATTGAATTATGCTTTTTAACAAATGTTACAACACGAAGCCAGAAAGGAAATTGTCCAGATTTTTTTTCATCATTTAAACTTCAATATTATGGGAAACAAAAAATTTTTAATGTTTCAGAAGCAATGTCAAATGATACATATTTTAGAATGGTTGGTTATTATACCTATTATTATCATTTCTTCCAGCCTTCAGGTAATTCTTTTATTAAGTAATAAAAATTACTTATGAAATGAATTTTAGTAATACCAAAAAATATGAAATTTTATCGAAAAGGAATTAAATGTTTAACGGCATATCATGAAGTTGATTGGATGACAAATAAAACTCAAATTCGCTTTGCACAACCAGATGATCCAATCAATGCAGTCGCGGAAGGTGCAGATCCTTGGATTACAGTACCATTTGGTAATGAAATTCATCCATTTCAAACTGCTATAATTTTCCAAGATTCATCACCAATTTGTACGCCATCTATTTATGTTGTAAGTTATTTACTGCAATTTAATTAATTTGATTCAAATTCAATTTTTATTTAGAATTTACCAGAGTATATCAGAATTGAAAATTCAGAATCAGATGCAACAACAACAACAACAACAACAACTAAAGCGACAACAAAGAAACCAACACCAACAACAACCTTTCAATCATCAAAAACTCCATTGAAGGAAGGAAAAAATGTTACAAAAGCTTTTGATGGTTTTCTTTCATCACAAGATTGGATACCTATGATAATTGTTGCTATTTTTGTTTGTCTGTAAGTTTCTATTTATATTACTATTTTTATGTTGAAAAAAAAATATTTGAACCGATTCAACATCTAAAATTTTCGAAATCGCTATATTTTGATAAGCGCTGTATTGCACTTCTTTAATCATATTCTGAAATACCAGATGAAAATATTTTTTAGTTTAATACCTCAATTTATAATTGGCTCAATAATTCTCAATAAAAAATCCAACGAAAAAGCAGATAACTTTTATCTTATGGTACTTGAAATGCGCCAAAATGTTCGTAAAGAAATTCAACAAAATCAAAAAGAAGCTTTAGTAGCGGAAAAAACCGAAGAAGCAAAAGAACTTGAAGAGCGAAAACGAAAAATTAATCAAATGAAAGAGAAACTTTCGGCAGAGCTTCCAGCAGACGATAAAAACAAAGGTTTAATTCAAATTCCAAAAAATTCCAAAGCTGGTTCATCAAGAATTGGAAAACGTGAAGTACTGCCAAATGTGGAAGGAATTGGCGGTGGAACTTTAATTACTGGTGCATCAACAAAAGAAACAGAAAATTCAGGTATTCAATTAGTTAAAGATGTTGCAAGTGAAACTGGAAGTCATTCAACTAAGAATAAATGAGTTTCTTTTTATTATCTCTTCACAAAATAAATAAATAAATATAATTTTAAAAAATCAGTCTTACAAAAGCATTATGTTTTTCTGTATCAATAAGAATGATAAAAAATAATGTTTAATTTGTTTTTGGATTGTTTTTTAAATCTAATTTTGATGCCGTTTTTTATAAAACAAATCTATGTTTTTAATTGTAATTTCCAAATGTTATATTTAACCTAAATAAAAAATTTTGCGAAATTCAGTTAATACTTTTTTTTTACACAAAATTTGAAAATGCTTTTAAATTAATGATTTTTAAAAGCACATTGCGTCTCGTTAAATGAGGCTCCTTTTTGTGGCTTTTAAAAACTTTACTTTATCTTACGTCGATAAAAGCTTTTTCTCTCTCTTTTTATCTTCATAGCATGTACATAAATTTTTTTAGCTTTAACTTCTTTGCTACGTTTTTTAAAAGAATAATTTTTTAAAGTTAAAGGTAAAGATTAAACCAATTCAGTCTTTTTCATGTTTCATTTTAAAGAGTCAGTTTGGGTATATGAAAAAACAGAAAAACAAAATATATCAAATGTGGCATAAAATTTCTTTATCAACATCTTCCATGCATGACCACTGGCTGACGAATTTGGATTTCATAATTTTAATGTCTTGCAAAAATGAGTCATTCAATGATGTCAATGTCTAAAACAATGCCTATATAAAAGTGCCGCCGTCCATTTTTTGTTTCTTCTTTTCTTCTTTCTTTTTGTCTCATCCCCAAAAATAAGAACGAGGTATGAGCAAGAAAAAGGCAAACCCATTTACAAGAACATAAGGAAAATTGAATTTATTATGTTTTTCTATAATGTAACCGATACATTATTGCTTGTTGTAAAAATTTTATGTTTGAGAAATTGTTGTCAGAAATCCCAGAATGTCTGCATTTTTGTTCTAAGTTTATAAAATTATAATTTCAATATTTCTAGAAAGTTTTTAATTTATTTCAAAATAATAGAAAAAACTTGCAATGAAAGGGAAAACTTTTCTTGCAATAAAAAATTTATCCATTACAAATTCTTCCTTCTCGACCTTGAGTAATTTTTATATAAAATTAGCTACTTAAGAAAAAAATTAAAATGACTAATATTTGCGCAAAAATTCTTTTCACATTTAGCATTTGTTTGAACTCAAGGATGTGCAATCGGAATGATGACATCAGCAAAAAAACTTTCCATTTTTCTTTACAAACCTTTTTTTTCTTTCTTTCGTTATTGTTTTTTTCTTGCAAAATATCAATGCTTTGTTTTTAATATGAAATTTTATTTAAATATTTCTTCAGAAACATTAAAAACGATTTTGGGTTAAAATAAATTAGATTAAACGAATTATTTGTTTATTTTTGATTAACAGAAAATCTGTAAGAAAAAGAAAAAAAACAACAATTGTTTGTTTGATTAAAAGTGGTGCTTATTTTCGTTAATCTCTATATCTGATAACCAACATCCCGTTTGTTCGCGTAAACAAAATAGTTATGGGAGATCATATTGAACAAAAATTTAAAAAAGTAATTCTTCGCGATGATGAATTTAATGGATTAATTGGAAATTTTGATAATATTGGAAGTGTTTGCAATAATTCTGGAGGTACAGGAATAAATATTGGATTTAATAGTAATGTCATTGGAGGTACAGATTTCAATTATCCTTTCTAAATTAATTTTTACTGATTCAGGTGGAGGGCATTATGGTGCCGATGCTCATAGTGCAGGTCCTGGTGGTGGATACGGTACGCCAAATCCTCCAGCGCCTGGTGGATATGCTCCAAATATAGGATATAATCCCACGATTGCTGGCGCATATGTACCAAATACAGGAGGATATAATCAACCAAATATTGGATATAACAGTTACAATCCAACCGGGCCACCGGTTCCTGGCGGGGGATATGGATTTAATGTTGGAGGTGGATATGGTCAAAGTGCACCTGATGGATATAATCCAAATACAGGAGGTTATGGATCTCCTGGCGGGTATAATAATCAAGGAAGCGGAGGATATCAACCACAGGAAAGCAGACAAATTCAAGGTACCAATCAAGGTACAGTATTCATTTTAAAGTTTCTAAGTAAAAAAAAATTTAAAAAACACTTTTTTAGGGATTGGAGACATTATTAGTGGGATTGGTGGCATGTTAAATGGTGGTGGTGGAAGTAGCCGTAATGATGGCAATAGGGGACGTTCTTCAGATATTGGAAATTTGATTGGTATGAACCCTTATTTTTAGAGATTATAAATAAAATAGAATTTTAAGGTGGTTTTATTGGCGGTGGAGGTGGAAGTGATCCAGGAAGAAGTGAGGGAAGTGGTCGTAAAAAAGATAAATCTGGATTGAATATTGGATCTTTAATTGGAGGCTTCATTGGCGATAATAAATATTCAGGTGGAGGTCCAAGAACTGATTCACGATTTTTAACTGGAGGCGTTAGTGATATGCTTGGTGGGTGAATGTTCAGACATTTAATTCTTAACTAAATCTATTTCGTTTAGGAAATTTAATTGAAAAAGCTGCACATAAATATTTTGGAGTTGATCCTGCAACAGGAAAGATTATAGGATCAATTGCAGGAAATGTTATCTTTCATCTTGGTGGAAAAGATAATAATCTTGGAAATATTGGAAAGAAAACTCTTGATCGAATTATTACTGGAAAATTTCGTAAACATACTGAACCATTTGTTAAACCAAAACCTGGCGCAACAGCTGGCCCAACTGCACGTCCAACTTCTGGAGCTGTACAAGATTTTTATGTCATCCGAGAAGAATGCCTTCGAAATCGTCGACTTTTTGAAGATCCAGATTTTCTTGCAAACGACAGCAGTCTTTTTTATAGTCGACGGCCAAATAAACGAGTACAATGGCGTCGTCCGGGTGAAATTGTTCGAGATCCGCTATTAATTAGTGAAGGACATTCAAGATTTGATGTTGTCCAAGGTGAACTTGTAAGCTTAATTATTATCCAAAAATTTAATTAGATGCGTTTATTAAACTGTAGGGTGATTGTTGGCTTCTAGCAGCTGCAGCTAATCTGACGCTTCGTGACGAACTCTTTTACCGTGTAGTTCCACCAGATCAATCTTTTACTGATAATTATGCCGGGATTTTCCATTTTCAATTTTGGCAGTACGGACGATGGGTTGACGTTGTTATTGATGTAAGCATTGAAAAAATAATTTCAAGTGTGCAATTTATAATTAAATTTTTTTAGGATAAATTACCAACCGCTTCTAATGGTGAATTACTGTATATGCATTCAAGGGATAATCGAGAATTTTGGAGTGCTTTATTGGAAAAAGCTTACGCTAAACTTCATGGCTCATATGAAGCTCTTAAAGGTATAAAAGACTTAAAATATGTTTGCAAAGCTAAATAATTTTTTTAGGTGGTACAACTTCTGAAGCCCTTGAAGACATGACTGGAGGATTAACAGAATTTATTGATATTAATGATCCCCCAAGTAATCTTATGGAATTGATGATTAGAGGCGTTGAAATGGGATCACTCTTTGGTTGTTCAATTGAAGCAGATCCATATAAATGGGAGGCCCGATTATCAAATGGCCTAATTAAAGGACATGCATATTCTATTACTGGAATGCGAATTGTAAATGGCCCTCGTGGTCCAACTCCCCTTATTCGAATTCGTAATCCATGGGGTAATGAACAAGAATGGAATGGTGCATGGTCTGATAATTCGTAAGCTACATTAACTCTCTCTCTTTAAAGCATTAATTTAATTATTTTTTTTAGATCTGAATGGAGATATTTATCAGCACAAGTGAAGCAAAGTATGGGATTAACATTCGCACATGACGGAGAATTCTGGATATCATTTGAAGATTTTCGTCGAAATTTTGAAAAACTTGAAGTTTGTAATCTTGGTCCTGATGTTATGCAAGAAGTTCAACAAATGACTGGAATTCAAACAAAACAAGAGACATGGGCCGTTCGAAGCTTTGATGGAATTTGGCGACGTGGGCAAACAGCTGGTGGTTGTCGAAATTATCTTCGAACATTTGCAATGAATCCACAATATCATATTAAACTTCGAGATGCTGATCCAAATGATGATGATGATTTATGTACTCTAATTATTGGAGTATTACAAAAATACCGACGTGAATTAAAATCCCATGGCGTTGAAACTTTAGCAATCGGATTTGCATTATATGAAATTAGAGGTGGAGTTCGAAGAAAATTGGATACAGAATTTTTTGCAAACACAAAATCATGTGGTCGATCTCCAGCATTTATTAATCTTCGAGAAGTTACAGGCCGATTTAGAGTTCCTCCTGGTAAGCTTCTTTTCAATTTTAACTTTGTTGGATCTCCGTATTTATTTAAATTTTAGGCGAATATGTTATTGTACCAAGTACTTATGAACCCAACGAAGAAGCTGATTTTATGCTTCGAATTTTTACTAATGGCATTATTGAATCAAAGTAATTTTTTTCTTTTGCATTATTTATCGTTAATACTGTATAATTTTAGTGAATTATTTTAAACATCAAACTTAAAAACAATGCCCATATTTCTGTAACCTTCAATTTATAATATACTGCAACTGGAATTTATAATACAGCAAATCTACTTTAATTAATGACGCAGAATAATTTCATTCGCATAATTTTTGTATAACGGTTATCTCCTTTTATTACCATAAAATTTAAACTTTACTAAAAATTTTCAATAATTTTTTCCAAAAAAAATTTTGATATTACCGTAATTCCAAAAAGATTACTTCAGCAAAAATATAACATTTTTAAATGTCTTAGAATTTTTTCAGTTTTAAACAACAAATTTATTGTTAAAAAATTCCATTCATAAATCAAAGAAAAACAACTATCAAATAAAACTAAAGTTTTAAATTTACTATAATGAAATATTTTCGTTCTTTAAGCCATATGAATCATTTCACGGAAACGTTGTCGACTATCAGTATTAACAATTGCCCAACACGTTGCCAATAATAAACCAACAATTGCCCCTTGTCCAGCAGGTTTAAAACCATGTGGTGAACGATAAATAGCACCAGCACATGCACCAGCAGCAAGAGAATTTAAATCATCTTCAGCTCGTAAACTTTTTAATCCAATTTCTATAACAGAATAAAGAAATACAGCTGTTCCAGCAGGTTGAGCATAACCACTTCCATGTTTTACAGTAGCATTTACAAGACGTGTCATCCAAGGTTTACCACGCTAAAATATTACATTTACTGAAGTTTTAAAATTAGAAAAAAAAACAAACCAATTGACGAGTATCAGGGTTAAAAAGTTCTGGAATAAAACCTCGAGCACAACCAGCAAAAAATCCTCCGCCAACTGCCCATCCGATATGACCTAATGCAAATTCAAATTTTCCTTTTCCATGTTCATTTCCTTCTGGCATAATATATTGTGGTGATGTAGTACGGAAAATTGATGGATCCATCTAAAAATGAATATTAATTTAAGAAAAATATCCATTTGTAATAACCTACTTGAAGATACGGTGACATTTGACGATTTAAAGGCACACCAGCTTGTTTTATTTGATCTAATGCAAGTGGCGGCGGAGCAAACGCTGGAGTTGCAGCTACAGTATCAGGTGCAGACGATGATAAAAATGATGGAAGAGAACTTGCCGGACTAGTTCGATCAAATGATTCATCAGTATGAAGTCGTAACTCCGATGAAAGATCATCACTTGCAGAAGTTGCTGCAGCTGGAGGAGGAGCTGAAGAAGAGCCTCCAAAACCGAACATGTTTGACCAACTCATGATACTGCTAAACTTTGATAAAATCAATACAAAATTAAATAAAAAAATTAAATACAAATAGGCTAAAAACCTATCATGAATATAAACGAAAATACAAAAAAAGAGATCACTTTATTATGGAAGATAAACTAAAACTGCAAAATACCCGAAACAAAAATACACAAAATATAAATGATAAAAATGAAGGCCTAATGACTGTAGAAATTTGGATCATAATATGCTGTATTTGAATGTTTACCAGGGAAACGTGGTCGCTGTTGACCAAAATTATTGTTATATACATGAGATGATTGTGAAGTTGGTGAGATAGGAGTATAAAATCTTGGAGGAGGTGACATAATTTGAGATTGTGTTGGAGGAAACATCATTCCAGTATTTGGATAATATCCACTAGGATCAGTTGGTGAATACATTGCAGTTGGATCATATTGTTGATGAGATTGTGGAATTTGTAATGGTGGAGGAAAATCAACACCTGGTGGAGCAACATCATAATTCATTGACATGGGTGGTTGCACTACTCTTGTTGGAGAAATTTGTGGAAGAGACGGTGGTGGCATTTGAGGTGCTGATGCTACAGGATCTTTTGGAAGTGGAATTGAATTGAGAAATTGATTAGCTTCTTCAGATTCATTGAAAGAAAGAGATTTTTTAGCCGGGGATAAATTCGTAGTAATAAGTTTTTTCAAACTTTCATGGCCAGTTTTTGTAGGAGAATATTTTTCAGAATCGCCATTTTTTATTTCGGAACTAACTTTCTTTTTCTAAAAGCAAATGTACATAAAATCCAGTAGCTTCAATAAAAACTATTACCAATTGTTTTATTCTTTCACTTCTAATATGCTTCCAGCTATCATAACTTGTGCCTTCAATTTCTGGTAAATCTTTTAAGCTTTCAGGTTGTGTTGAATGTTCTAATCCCAAAGTTTTTCTGTTCAATACTCCTTCTTTTCCTTCTTGTTTTGCAATTTCTGCAGCAGCAGATTGTTGAAGTTTCTGAGTAAGACTAGTAATTTGTTCAGCTCGCTAAAAAATAGTTTAAAAAATAAAAGAAACAAGCAACACAAAATTACTTCAAGTCCATCTTTTGTATCTCTAACAGGTTTCATAAATTCATCAAAATTAATTCCAGTTGTATCATTATTTTTCTTTAAATCAATTTCCATCGACACTTTTTTTATAGCTTCTTCCAAAATATGTTTCATTTCTTTAATATCCTCTGTTCTGTCTGGTGATAACTTGGGCCTTTTCACATTTTCCAATGCATCATTTTCATGTTCTGAAAAATAATCGTTACCAAATTCAAGGATACTGTGGGGAAACAATGCTTTATTCAAAGCTACACATACTTAATTTTTCAAAATTGCTTATTATCTTTTTTAACTAAAGCCGCTTTTAACTATCTTAGTAACACTCAAAAGTAAAAATCGTATAATTACTGTACCTTTGTTATTATTTTAAAAATTTTATTAATTTTGTTTTAAAACTATTTCAAAAATGTTGGTGTTATTTAGTGTAATGCTATAGAACTCAATTTTTATAAAATCTTAATTGTTAATTCTTCATTCCACTTAAAAATGTTAATTCTTCATCCCACCTTTAACATCAATACCCCCTTCTTAAGTTATAGCCGCATTTATCTATTCTCTCTTGTTGGGTTAAATTGTAAAAGAAGGATCTAATGAACAATTTACTTAAATAATTACTTTGCCCCCAATTAGAAACAACAAATTATCTATTCTACAAACGTACATCGCTCACACATACTAAAAATAATCTAACCTCTTTTTCGAAATGCTCGATAAATGCCTTCTTCACTAAGATATCTTTGAACAACACAGTAATATTTATCATATTCATTTTTGACATTTCTGCCGCCTTCTGCCATTTGTTTTCCAACATTTTCACTAAATGATCTATCCGTAGGGAATTCTTTCGTTAGTTCACCACCTAAAATGAAAATGTAAGTAAAGTAACAAAGAAAAAAACAGAAAATTTGAGATACTTAAAATTTTATTGAGTTCATCAATTTTATGCGGACCAAATATTTGTCTTTCTTTCAAAATTCCAATGACTCTTTTTATTTTTTCTTTAACTTTATCATTTGAAAGCTGAATAGCGTAACGAAGATGGTGAAAAAAGCTTGAAGTTATCTTTACAAATTGTTCTTTTGGTGATTTTCTTGATTTTTGACATACATCATTCATAACATATATAAGGCTAATTCGAAGTTCATCATTGGCTAAACAAAAATGAAATTAAAGATCATTTACCACTACAGTAGATTATGAGAGCATAATAAAGAATCGTTAATTGCTTACCAGTAAGATACACATCAAACCAAACTCTTGAAATTGTAGAAACATATTTAACATGATGTAAAACCCAGGAAGATATCGCTTCAACAGATTCTTGAGCAATCTTAACGTGTTTAAGCCGTTTCTGAATTATTTCTTCATTTAAAGCCATTAGCTTACAAAGTTAAATACAATGATGAAAGAATAATCATGAAAAAGAACGGTTTTTGAAGAACGTATTTTGGCAAAAATATCTGAGAAAAATTTTCATTTAGGTTTTAGTTCGTTGCAAGAATTTTTTGTGTTGAACGTTGAAAAAAATTTTTACGAAAGATTTTTTCAATGTTTTCAACAACATTAAAACAGCTCCCAATTCTTTTTCGACCTTCTCAAAAAAGATTTGCTGCAATAATAATGTCTTCCAAACTCGATAGTATTGCTGATTGTGAAATTGATACAAGTAAGAAATTCAAGTATATTCAAATAAAGGTACACCAATGTTTTTATGATTTATTTTGACGTTATTTTTTTTGTAGGTGAAAGATAGAGATTCCGGTGATCATAAACTTATTGTTCGTGGTTATTCCCATTGTGGTTTTCATTCTGATATTTTGGATGAAGTTAAAGAAAAAGAAACAGGAAATTTTCAATTTACGTGTCCTGGAGGTGGAAGAATTGAAGTTAATGAAGCTGAAAAGAGCATCTTTGTTTATGGTTATTCGCAAGTAAGTATAATATTTTTGATTTGATATTAATCTTTATATGTTATTTTTAGTCTTATGGACAACCTGATCACAGTAAATCTGTTGAAATAATCAAGAAAAAATATCCAGATTGGAATGTCACTTTCTCAAATGACGGTTATTAGATAAATTGTACAGTATTCTTTTTAAACTTATTTTGTCTCATGATTATTATATTTTTTATTTTTAATAAATCTTGTTTGACTATTTACATTTAAAAACTGCATTGAAAAAGTTTTTAATCTTTGACATTATATTTTTTCTTTATTTGTTTTTTGTTTTTTTTTTCTTATTTTTATAGGTGATGCGCCCATCTTGTTCATTGCTAACTCGAGTAGCAGCTTCAATTTCAGCCAGAGAAACAGCAAAACCAAAACCTGAATATAATAGAACTTATGAAAATGGTCAAGTGCATGTTACATCTATTAATCCAGGAACGAATGAACATTCTGTTTACCGATTATCACCAGTAAAAAATTATAAAGCAACAAAAGGTCTAAGGTTTTTTCCTTTACCAGAGCAAGCTGTTGAAGGATTAAAAGTTGCTCTTGTAAATTGTCAAAGACCTGCCAAACAACTTCAACATGAAGCTGATCAGGTTTGCTGACAATTTGAGTAAATTTCGAAATATATAAACAATTTTAGATGACAGAAAAATTAAATCAACGTCGATTTCCGGCTTCTCCAAAAGAAGTTCAAGCAGCACGACGTGAAATTGTTGGAAAAATTCGTTCAAAAGAAAATAATGATGAAATGATACCATTTGAAATGTTAGATGAAAAAATAAAAAAAGCTCATGATAACTACCTTCAAAAAGAAGTACAGAAAAAGTTAAAAAAGACTCGATTTAATTGGAAAGCTTTGGAATTTGGTAAATCGGAAGAAGCTGCTGCATTTTCATTAAGTCGTCTTGCACCATATTTTGCTGAAGTTAAAAAAGTTTTATCAGAATTTGAAAGAAATGGCTTTAAACCTGAAACAATATTAGATTACGGTGGTGGTTGCGGATCTGCATTTTGGGCAGTAAGAGAGCAATGGGGTGATGATTTTCAAGAATATTGTTTTATTGACACAAATGATTTAATAACACAATTTGCTATGGATATTATGAGGGTATGTTTTTAGAGCTATATTTTACAATTACCACTCTAATGTTTTTTAGGGAAGTAATTCAACAGAACCTGGTTTAATTTCAAAAAAATTGTATTTTCGACGAGCTCTTATTCCATCCCTTCAAAACAAATATGATTTAGTTATAATACATCGAACTTTAATTGAAATTGGTTCACATGAACAACGACTTGAACTTATTTCACGACTATGGCAAAGAACAAATAAATATCTTGTTATTATTGAATCTGATATGGAAGATGCATTTTCAGCAATTATTCAAGCTCGAAATTTTATTTTAACAAATAGTGTCAAAATTGATTCACACATTCTTCGACAAACTTTAGAAGAAAATAATTTAATGTCTGAAGAAATGTCTCAAATTATTTATGATAAACAAATGAGTTATTCTGAAAAATATTGTTTAATTCGTGAAAAGTTATCTGATCCAAATGCACTTCCAACATTTATTGAACATGGTAATACATTTACAAACTTTTGAAAGTATCGTAATACTATTTGTTTTTAGGCCATGTATATGCTCCATGTCCACATGATTTGGGCTGTCCAAAAATCGATTTACCAAAAGGAAAGAAGAGCTGTAAATTTTTTGCAAGATGGAATGAAATTCGTGCTGATGGAAAAACAAAGTCAAAAAAACGTGATGGAACAGGAGTATCAGCATTTAGCTATGTAATTTTGGAAAAGGGACATCGACCAGGTGGAGTTCATCCTGGAAGATTGTTGGATAAGAAAACAGCAGGTGGATGCGTTACATGTACTGTATGTACGCCGTTTGATGGACTTCAACGTTTTCCTATTTCTAAAAGAGCTGGACCAATTTATCAACTTGCAAAAGGTGCAGAAAGTGGACAACTTTTTCCATTGGAGGGAAATGTTGTTCAATCCGAAAGTGATTATCACTTTGTTCGAGAAATGATACGAGATGAATTGGATAATTAGATTAAAATAGGGCTTTATGTTAATAGAATTTTTTGTTGAATTTTAAATAAAGATTTTTATTTTGTTATTATTTTTTTCGCTTTACAAATATATGTTGATAATGCTTTTTAATATTTTCTTTTCTGTCTTGCATTTTCAAAAACTACAGCCGTGTTTTTAGTTCTTTTGTTTTCATTGATTATTTATCTTCTGTTCAGTGATTTTAAGTTTTGTGTTTTTTAAAGCACAAAGTTCTTTACGAATGAACCAAATTCCAAAAGATTATTACGTTATTAGAGATTTTAGTTGGACTTCTAAAGTACGTTTCATTTTATTAATTACGCTTTATTAAATGAAATTAATTATAGTTTGTAACATCACCAGATTGTTCACCAACATCTCTTCAACCTCTTATTCAAGTACATTTATATTGTGAAGGCTCAAATCAAACACCATCTGGTGAACCATTAATATTTGAATTTACGCCAACAGAACTTCAAACATTTATTGATCAATGTTCAAAATCTTTAGAAAAATGATTTATTCTCGTCTTCCACGATTATATATTACAAAATCTACAATTGTTACCCTTCTTGGCGGTGGTACTGTATTTATCGGATATGAAATTGCATCAGGAGCTGAAGAATTTCATAAACAAGCATTAGCTGTTGCAAGAGATTATATTGATGGTGAAACTGGACATAGATATGCAGTTTTAATGGCAAAATATGGTATTATGCCACTTTGGGGTGATAATAAAAAAGAATATGATACTTTAAAGACTACGGTATTTGGAAGAGAATTTAAGAATCCTGTTGGGCTTGCTGCAGGCTTTGATAAAGATGGTGAAGCTATTCCAGCTTTAAGAAAATCTGGTTTTGGTTTTATTGAGATCGGTACGCAATTTTTATATACTGTAATAACTATACTATGATTTTAGGAAGTGTTACTCCCCGCCCTCAACCTGGTAATCCAAAACCTCGAGTATTTCGACTTGATAAAGATGAAGCTGTTATTAACCGATATGGATTTAATTCGCAAGGAGTTGGCCCTGTATCTATTCGTGTTAAAGATTCTTTAGATTCATCGAATTCTGTTCCATTAGGTGTTAACCTTGGAAAAAACAAAGATACTGTAGATGCAGAAGGTGATTATGAAATTGGTGTGCACCAATTTGGACAATTTTGTGATTATCTTGTTGTTAATGTTTCATCACCAAATACTCCTGGTTTAAGAGATTTACAAGGAAAAGATAATCTTGAAAAAGTATGTTAATGTAACTTTATAACTACAGTAACCTTTTAATTTTTTTTAGTTATTATCAACTACGAAAAAAACTATTGAATTAGAAAAGCAACTATCTGGAAAGCAACCTTTATTGATGCTAAAAATTTCACCGGATTTAGATCTCCGTTCAAAACGTAATATTGCTCGGGTATGCTACAGTAAAGCATTTTTAAACTTTTTCATACAAAATGCTTTCAGATTGTTACAAATAAAAAATATGGTGTTGATGGATTAATTATTTCAAATACTACAGTATCTCGTCCATTTTTTTTATTAACAGGAAATCGAGGTGAAGTGGGTGGATTGTCTGGTCGTCCATTAAAGCAACTTTCAACTCAAGTTATCGGAGAAATGTATTATTTAACAGATGGAAAAATTCCAATTATTGGAGTTGGCGGAATTTCGTCAGGTGAAGATGCATATGAAAAAATTCGAGCTGGTGCTTCATTGGTACAACTTTATACTGCAATAGTTTATCAAGGGTTTCCTGTTATTGGAAGGGTCAAAAGAGAATTAGATGTGTGCCTCCGAAGAGATGGATTCAAAAATGTTTCAGAAGCTGTTGGTTTTGATCATAAAAAATAATTCATTCTTTTATTATTTGATATATCTGATTATGGTTATTTAACATTCTTGATTTATGAATTTTTATAATAAATGCTTTATTCTGTATGCGTTTTTTTATTGCTGTAAATTTCAGAATTACAGTAGTTCCTGGGCATAAACTCGTTTTATGTTTCTTCGGGCTGTATTTAATTAAGTTTGTTATAATTTTGTGACGCATTAATATGCGGTTCCAATAAATGGCAAAAAAATTTTTACAAACATTTAAAAAGACCACATGCTGTAAGATAAGATTTTTAAAAGCAGTTGTAACCATAAAATTGGCTCAATTTTATGTTTTTAATGGAGTAAAGGCGTTCCTTGAAGACGCTTAAAGCTTTTGATGAAGTGAAAAAATAAGTTTTAATGTTTTGGATTCGTCTTACAATCTCATTTTATGAGAATTTTTGGAAATTTATTTCAAGTTTTATGAAAATCGGATGTTGTTTATTACAAAATAGAAAAAATAGTCATACTGTATTAAAAGAAAAAATTCCTAAAAATTATGAGATCACGATCATCTTCATATCATTGGCTCTTTGATGGATTAATTTGTGATCCATCATATTTTGATCCAAATGACAGCAGATATCGTTGCTGCTGTCAACAGTGTCATTCAGCGGTAAGTAAAAATCTTCATGAATTTGCCAAAAATATGGCTTTCTAAACATTTTGACTTTAAACTTTTTCATAATTACATCCGCAATTAAAGTTTTTGATATTCATTTTTTAGACTGGTGTTCGAATCATTGCTGGATTAATATGTGTTACGGTATTAATGGAAATATGGCATCTTGGTTGGTATTTATTTTCAGGTACTTCAAATTCTGATGGAATTTTATCATCCGTTTTTCAACTATGTGTCGGATTAATGCTTTGTGGGACAATTATTTATTCATTATGTAAAGAAAATGCTGCGTTTCTGTTACCGTATCTTTTTTATATAAATCTTAAAAAGATACTTATATCATACTAAATTTTAAGGTATCTTTTGCTTCAAACGGTAGGGTTAGCAACAGGTTTTGTAATTCTTTTTGCATTAATTTATGTTACAATTGATGATGATGTTTCAACAATTAAAGCATTTTTTGATTCACATGGTACAAATGTTGTCTTTAATGATAACATGGACACAAAGCAACCTATTCGATATATGGGGTGTTCGTTATCTTTTATCTGCGTATAAGCCATACTTTGACATTTATTTTAGTTATGATGGTTGGATCTTGCATTGTTGTAATTGCTTTACAATTTTGGTTAATAAGTATCGTATTTTCATGTTGGAGATATTTTCGGTACGGAACTACTGTTGTTTTATCGATTTAAGGACATTTTTTTAAAAATCCTAATAGATATGAAACATATGTTCTCCAATAATTTTATGCTAAATTTTAACGCACTTTAATTAATTTTAGGGATAAAAGAGCATATGGCTACTCAAAGGGATATAATTCATACATTGTCATTCGACAACCATTCATTGTAAGTTTGATTACCTATTACAGCATCTTCACATCACTAACGAATTTTAGAATTACAATGAAAATCATTATCAAAATGATGATAAAGCAATCTTTCGTAAGTTATATCGATCTGTTTCCGCTGACGACCTTCACATATACAATTCACCACAATATCGTAGTCATTCAACTTTTGTTGAAACCTTATCAACAACAAATAATGGAAATTATCCGAAAATTTCTTCCGTTTCATTTGATTGTTCTACAAAAAAAACAATGTTTCTTTCATAATTATGTTTTTGTAATTATAAATATTTTTGAAACAAAGATGTTTTCTGTAAATCTGTGAATGAAATACTGCTGGCCATTTATGTCTGAATATAATAGGGCTGTCAAATTTTTCGAGAAATCAGAAAATGACAAAAAATTCCCGTAAATATAGTTAAGGAGAATTGGAAATTAAGATATCCAAAAAGTCTAAAAATTTGGATTTAGGCGAAATAGCTTTTACTTTTTTACACCATTTTAAAGATAAAATAGTTAAATTCCATTGTTGGTCATTTGAAGCGTTGTTATTTGTAAAAAAAAATGTAAAAAATATTTGGAAATTTCTACAGTTTTAAGCAAAAACTGTGAGTTTTCTATAAACAATTTTAATAAGAATAAATATGCAATAGCCCTAAAAATTAGTCTGGTTAATTTTTGATCACCAATTTTTTCTTTTAAACTTAAATGAAACCTCAGTTAGTAACTGTGTCAGGAATGAAAAGCTTAAAAACTTATTCTGATGACCTCTTATCACTAACTGGTGCGGTTTTCTTGTCACAGTAATAGAGAACAAAAATAATTAAAAAAAGTTGTTGCTATCAACGAGATAGTAACCTCGGAAATGAAAACGAAAAATATTTAGTTGAAATCATCAAAAAACCGCTGCACAAAAATTTTACGTTCGAAATGATAAAAAATTATCAAATTCCATAAAAGTTTTCGCAGGTTCTTAAACACAACAAAGTTAACCTTTCTTAAACAAGATTACTAAAATTCAAATACGTACTGCAAGGGTACAAATGTAATTGCAGTTTCGTTTTTGCTGGCATATTTTTTCTTTTACTGATATCCAAAAACGGACTTCACAGTTGTGTTCAGTCTCGTTTAGAATTTTTAAAAATAAAAATTTTCCAGATTTTAGATATGAAAATTAAATATTACTCTTAATTTGATTTATTAAATTATTATGTTAAAATCCATAAATTTTGGACCTTTTCAGACACGTTTATTGGTTCTAAACCCCAAAGCATGATGAGTTCAACTGTGAAGTGCGTTTTTGAATAAATTAAACAGGAAAAATATACGAGCAAAAACAACAAACGGCTCAATTATGCTTGGACACCTCGTTTTAATGATTTCAAAAAATGTGAAGCGGTTTTCCTGTGATAGTTATTTCTTATGTTACGCTTACGTTATTGGTGTTATTATTATATTGATAGCAAGGAATTTATTATAATAAATTTTTTTCGTTATTACTATCACCTAAAAACCGCTTTGTTCTAGTGATATCTTATTTAGATAAATTTTAGCAACTTTTGTTATTTGTAGCATATTAGCTTTTGAAAGATTATACTTTCATTTTTTTTCTGTATCCGATACGCCATTTCCATTTATCATTTTTTAAAAAGGTACATATAATCATTTATTACAATCAATTGTTTTTTTTTGAAAATGAATTTTAAAAATTTTAAAGACAAAATAGTGGATGCCATTCATTTACAAACATATTTCATGACACAGTGAGTATGAAATTAATATTAACATTATAAACAAAAGGGGCATAACATTTTATTACAGCTTTTTTAAAACTTAAACAAGTTTTGTTTGATTATTTAATTAGTAAAAAAAGGAGTCGCACTTCAAACGAATTTTTTTCTTCTGCCAATATTAGAAATTAGAGGAATGACAACGTTTAAAGTGCGACTACCCTCTTAATAAAAAATTGGGACACATCAAAGTACCTTTTTTTTCTTACCATTCCACAGAATCTCGTCTTTTGAATTTTCTTTTATATGGCTTTGCAAGAAAAGTGTTCGAGCTAATTGAAAAAAATTTTTCCATTACATGTGCCCAACATAAGGCACTTGTGATATTCATTAAAGGTGAAAACGGATATGCTGCATTAAGAAGCGTAATCCATTGATCAATTTTATCATGGGTTAATAAAGAGATTTCCGGGTCAAGAATAACAATAAATCGGTTTGTAGCGCGAATGAAACATCTAATAATTTGATAAGGAACCATATAATGAGTCGTAAAACGATTATTTTTTAGTTGTTCAAAAGTTTTACGATCACAAGAAAGGAATCCACTGATTAATTTAAAATTGAAAGCAAATGAAATTAGTGAAATAATATCCGGGACAATGGAAAATGTAAGCTTTTCTGTATCAATTAATCCACCATGAATGTAATCAAATAATTGAAGAATAACTTTGATGAAACTCACAACAAATGTTAACCACCAGGTTACTTGAAGAATTAATAAATCAGGCTCTGTAGTTGTCGAACATAAACCGAATATTTCAAAGCCTTTGAAACACTTTAAATATAGAAAATTAAATATTACCAATTAATCCGACTTACACGGGAAAGTTTTTGCTTTTTAGATTCATCAATTTCTGGCTTAACATGTTTATAAATATAAAATAGTGCACAATAAATTCCACATGCTCCTATAACTGAGGCTAATTTCACCCAATGATAAAAATTATTTTCAATTAGACGTGGCTGACTTTCATCATGAAACAATGTGACCAATTTTGCAGTCATACATAAAATCGCAAGAATTAAAACAGATAACATGGATACTTTCAAAATTTTAACACTTTTTGGCCCAATATTATGAGGAACAAATTTGTTAATAAATGTGAAACTATGTTCATTATGATGCGATTTACAATAACAAAGAACAATCAAATAAACGACAAGTAATTCCATGGTACAACTATATGACAACGGGCTTATCATTTGCTATAACAAAAAGTAAACAGTTTTGCAACACAAAAACAAACCATTAAATGATAGGCTTCTTGTTCAACTTCAGACATCATTGTAAAATTTGTGGAATAATGCCGATGTCCAATACATGATCTGTTATGTTTTATCAGTTCTTCACAAATTTCCTCTTTTGCTATTAAAGTTTCATACAACCATTTTTGCCAAAAATTTACAATTAATGTGAATCCGAAAATCTTAAACTTGGAGAAATAATTATTATATGGAACAACTTTTTTACTAACATATTTTTTATACAATTGATTTTCAAAAAATCCAAAAGATGGGATATAAAACCATAAATAAAAAAGCTGTGTTAACAAATAAATTATAATTGAAACAACATAAAAACCATCAGAGATGATCATCAGCCAAAAATGGCTGTAATGCAAAGCAAAATCAAATTCATATAAAACATAAATATACGGTATCCTCAAATAATATCCGCCGATGCTTATGAGAGATATTACAAATATAAAAAGCTTTATACACATTGAAATAATATACTTTTGGTCAAATGCTAGAACATTAGACTTAAAAAAAATTTTTCAGATTTTAAAAAATACCTTCATAACTTTTTTGGCTGCTGATAGCTTTCATCAAAATTCCAGAGCATAAGCAAAGGCATCCAGCTCCCAATAAAGATATTCCGCGGCAAAATAGCATGGATATTTCTTGTGAGAAATAGGGTTGTTTAATCTCCCGGGAGATCAAAAAAGTGGGAGATTCTCCCGGGAGATCTCCCGCAAATCTCCCAAAATCTCCCGATTTTTCAAAAATGGTGCTTTCATCCATTAAAGAAAATTTTTTTTAATACATTTTAATATTATAAATTTTATATAATTATAACCATAAAAAATGTTATATATGACATTAATTATGCTATTTTTAAGGTTTTCTATGATTTTTAATTAATAAACACAAAATAAACCGGTAAAATAAAAAAAATTGTATCCTCAATAGAAAAACTTTTCGGGAGATTTTGGGAGATTTTGCGACAAAAAGTGGGAGATCTCCCGGAAGATCTCCCGAGGGAGATCTCCCACATCTCCCGGGAGATCTCCATTTCACAACCCTAGTGAGAAATAAAAGAACACAAATGTACAATGTGTACCAAAAACTACCGTACACAAAATTAAAAACTTTGTTAAATGCATTGTTTAAAACTTAACATAATATGAAATCATACGTAGCCAAAAAAAAATTTGATATAAAAATGAAGCACAACTTTTAAACAATGAAAAATCTTTTTTGTAATTGTTTGTCAGAAAAATGCTCGTTAAAATACAATTTTTCACAATCACAATTAAAAATTTTACGGTTTTACAATACAAAAAATAGAAACAATGGTCGATGTTTTTTTTAAAAAACTTTTCATAGTTAAACAATAAAATTATAAAAGTACTCACTAATTGTTCATTTAAAAAAGCTGATCACGACATCGTTATCACTTATCACTGAGACTGATACCATGTGGTACTTTTATGTGTTTGTTTTTACGAAATTTTTGATGTTAAAATTTTTTTAAGTTTTGTTTATTTATTGTTAAGTTCTGCAATTAAAATTTAGTATATGTACAATTCTAAATAAAAAAAATCACAACAGTCTACAATACTAATGTCAAAAATAAAAGTTTGTATGAAAACAATAATTTCAAAAATATCAGCACCGTTTCTTTCTTGGCAAACAAAAGTGTGTTAGAATTTTAATTAAAAAAAAACAAATAAAAAAATTATGCAAAAACAACTCTAAAATTTCAATAATAAAAATGATGATAAGGGATGATTCTAATTGTTGACTAGAAGATTTCAGTTGAGCAGACTTTGAATGAAGATTGACATTGAATTTTATGGGGCTATTAATGGTTTTTTAATAATTTTGCATATCCATATTATTCAAAGCATCAATTTGATCGCTACGGATTGTTCTGGTCCGTCTGACTAAAATAGTATTGAATTAGTTTTGTTTTCGATCAGTTGCGAAAAAGGTAGGACTCTTCGATTTGCGGTATTTTCTTTGTTCTATTTGTCATTTTTGGGAAAATTTGAAAATGCAACTTACGCGATTTTCGATTAAATTGTCTTGCACGTCGACGCTCATGTGCTCTTGAATCAGCTGATGCAGTAACCGTTCTTACAACTCCATCAAGAAGTTCATCTTCAATACTATCTCCACCATCTGCAGGTGATTTTCGAAGTGCTTCAGTTTGTGCAGCAATTAATGTTCTTTCAGGTGTCGGTTGACCTCTTCGGCGTCCAAGAGTATCTTCACCTTGACTGCTTAACATTTGTGACATTGCTTGATGTCGCTAAAAAATAAATATAATGGTAAAATTGAACTAGAATATTATAATATTCTACCGCTTGATCACCCATTCCATCAGGTAATCTTCTCAATTGAACATCAAAGCCATTTGTTTGTGCGGCTTGTTTTGCAACACCAATCATCATTCCTCTTGTCTTATTTCTTTCACGTTTTTCAGCTAAACGTTTACGCGTTTGTAAAATTTTATCACGATTTGTACGATATTCTAATGCAAATTCAATAACCATTTTAAATACATTCATTGGCTTTTGATCTTTAATTTCATTTGGGGCATAACCAAAATATAGTAAAAATGCTTTCCATCTGCAATTTAAATTTTATTTTCGTACGTTAAACAAAAAAGTCTGTACCTATTTGTTGCGGTATTATAAACATGCTTTAATCGATGAATTCTTTCAGCGACTTCATTCAAATAAGTATTAACTTTATTTTTCATATTACTATTGTTATCTTTTTGTGAAATTTTTGCCACATATGTCCAACAATTTTTGCAATCAATTTCCATCTTTTTAAGGTTATCCAAAACTGCTTCAAAATCAATTTTAGCTGATCGTGAAACAGCACCAAATTCTGTATATAAATCTGTTCCTTCTGGATAATGATCAATCATATATTCAGCAAGATGATGGGTTAATGGATATTTGTGAACTGGATCTTTCACTTCACTCGCCTTGGATAAATAATCAAGTTGAAAAGCTTTGATCTGAAAGATGAATTTTGCAGTTACGAAAGAATTAATTATTTTGACAAAATTTTGTCAAGAAGTTTTTTTTTATTTCAATCGGATAAAAAAATTATCGAAAATAAAGATGACAACAGTTTTTGCAGAGAATTATGGACATTTTTGACAGTAATCAAAATGTAAATTAATTCATATTTTATTATTTACCTCTGATCCGTTTAATGCATTACCAATGCTTAAAAGCATTCCCATTGCAACTTTAAATGTTTCAGATTCTTCAATTTCTTTCATTGCATTATTTAATTCCATTAAAGATTCGGCAACATCTTTTTCAATATTTTGATAATCTAACATAAATAACCATAATTTTAATCTTTCAAGTAAACAATCAATTTCACTAAGAGATAACAAAAATTGTTCTGCTTGTCCAAGAGGCATATCAGGAAATTCACATTGTTTATTTTGAATATCTTCAATTTCTTGAGAATGTGGCATCATTGTTTGTAAAATTTTTTCAATTCCTTCTTTATTCAAAACAGTTGTATCAAATTTCTAAAAATAATAAAAATTTAGGGGAAAATCAACATGTTATAGCTTACCCTAATTGCAGTTGGAATAACAGAAACGGGCGGAAGTTTTGTCAATGCAATATTAATATTTTGAGATCGCTTTTGTGGTAAAACTTGTAAAACTGTTGGCTTTGATTCACTTCCAGCTTTTTTGACTGGAGCTTCAACTTTTTTGGTTTCAAATAATTTTGCCAATTTTGACGTGTCAATTGCTGGAGTGGTTTCAATTTTATTCCAAAATGTTCCTTTTCTTTTTAACATTGGAATCGGGGGTGCATCAGATTGTGCGGGCTTCCAATGAAGTTTTAATGTTGACGTTGGAGCAACCGATGACTCTCTTCCTTTCCCAAACATTCCAGGAGGTGGAGGTGGAACACCAGGCCCTCCAGGAACTGGTGGAGGCGCTGGGGGTGCACCAAAGCCACCTCTTGTTGGTGGCCCAGATTTTTCTGCTTCAAATTGTGCATTCCGAACAAGAACTAATGGATCTTGTTCATATTCGACAAATTCTGAGAAATCCAAATCATTGATAATCATTGGCTTTTCTTTAAGTTTTTCAGCAGCTTCTTTCCATTTTTGATCAGATTCTGATGACTTTGGCTCAAATTTCCGGAATGAATTTGAATCACTAACTTTTTGAGCTCTTTTCTTTAACATTGCAGCAAATCCGCCAGCACTTGTATCTTCATCATCACTTTCTTGCTTCTTTGGTGGTGGTGCTGCTCTAACAGGTTCTGGCTCCGGTTCTGGTTCTGGAAATTCCATTGTTTTGGTTTCTGTTGGGCCTGGTGAAAAAATATTGGGCATTGAGGGAGGAGGAGCTTTAGATTTATGTTCTTCAACCAAATTTTCTTTCTCTTCTTCTTTTGGGGGTTCATCAACAAGTTTAACCTTTTCTGGAAGTTTTGTTGCCATGAGTTTCTCCTGAGCCTTTTTAAAATTATTATTGTTTTCAATATATTTATTTTCATTATTTATCTCTTCTGTAGATGATGAAGTTGATGAAGCGGCTTGTTGATCATGAATAATTTCGGGTTGCTGAAGTTGTTGCTGAGGACGGCGCCATGGTGGCTCAACTTTTTCTGTTTCTGGTTGTGGTGGAGATTGTGAAGCATGATATCCATTTTGTTGTGGCATTGGTGGAGGAGCTTGTGGTTGTGATTCATATGTTTGTTGAATTTTTTGAAGATTATTATTAAATCTTTGAAGTTCTTCAGCTTCTTGCTGTCTTCGACGCATTGTTGATCGACGATCTGCAGCATTATCTGCACGTTGAAGAGTTTTTACTGACCTTAAAATTGATATTTCTTAATCTCTACCTTAATTTTTGCAAATTATTTACCTCATTTTAGCCATTGTACCATCACTCGAGTCACTATCTAATGCCGCATCTTCTTTCTTCAATTCTCGATCATAGAGTTCAAGTTGTTGAATTAATTGCGGATTACTCATTTTTAATAAACTTTTTGTAATATTTTCAAATCCTTGTGATTCTAAATTATCAACAACATCAAAAAATGTATCTTGATCCGGTAAACCATTTAAAGTTTTATTGATAATTGTCATTGCAAATATTAGCATTTCATCATCACCTGCACCACGTTCACTTAAAATTCGAACAATGCTTTGCCAATCTGGTCTTTCTAAAAATCGTGAAATTCCGTTGGTAGAAAGTCCGTTTAAATTTAAAACATACGTTTAGATCTTTCAACTCTGCTAATTGCTGCCAAAAGTAGAAGTGAATTAGCTTCAGTGTATTCAACAAAAACTAATAAAAGTTTTAAAGCTGTTTTAACAACAAGTCGATACTGAAAAGGAAATGAGCATTTTAACTGTCGTACTTCGAATTATGCAAAGTTCAAGAAAAGCTCTTTTGGTTTGCGAAAGTATAAGCAAAAGAAGAAATTATAAAAGGAAAGAAATTTCAGTTGAAACAATGGATTGAAAAGAGAAAGCATTTTAAAGTAAGTAAACTTCTTTGAGCAAAAAAATTACTCAAAAAAATATTTAACAAATAAAAGCAACAATTACCCATTCTTGTCGATGTGGACTTAATTCATTAAATTCTATTTTATCAAAAAGCTGAAAATGAACAAAAGACATAAGCTTGTGTTAAAAAAGCGACATAAAAAAATAACATAAAGCTGTTTTAAAAGCTAAAAAGGAGTTTTAACTTACAGGTGAATCAAGGAGTTCGTATAACCATTGTATCGTTTCATTATGAGCAATTATACCATTCATTCCATCAACATAAAGCATAAGCTGTCCAAGTGCTCGTAAAATATAATTTTGATGATTTTGATCTGATGCTCGTCCAAGATTCACCAAACAATCAAGGCCATCACTTTGTACAAATTCATGTACTAAATCTTTATCATCTTGAAAAATTTGTTTTAGTGCAAATAATGCTCTTCGTTGATCTCGACCAGACATATGGAGGAGTTTATCTAAAATATTATGAATTTTTTACTATAATAAAACTTATTTTTCTGTTTTTTGGACATTAAAATATTTTTGCAGATTTTTTGAATCCTCTTGCTTTTTTCAAAAACTTTTAAAAATATTTAATTTCGATTACTTCTTAAATTTTTCATCAATGTCAAACACCTCCAATAATTTCATTGTTAACAGCAGTCAATCTTTTTCACAAGATTGCGTCCTAATTTTCTTTTAAATTCATCACTTTTTTATTCGACAAAAGAGAATCTTATTCGAAAAATTGGATATACGTTTCTTTATCCAAAAAAAGGAAGATGTGCAAAAAAAGAAAGAAATTAATAACTTTGTTCTCCTTTTTTTCTCATCAGATTGGCCGCCGCTATCATAATTTCAATTTAAAAAAAAGAGAAAAAGAAAAAGATGTCTTAAAATAAGAATAAAAATGCAGTTTTTAGGGGGTACATTTTTACGCAAAATTTTTCGAGAATTTTTTTTATCTTCTTGATTGACATTCCTGAATTTTAATCAAGCGAAAATTTAAATTTTTTCAGGAATAAAAAAGAAATCAATAAAACGGAAGACTTACCAACAATGGCTTTTACCCGTAAAGCTGGTTGTTGTCGAAGGACTAAACTACTTCGAAGCCTGAAAAAAAATTGTAAAATAAAAAATTAAATAATGGGAAGACAAGGTTAAAAAACAGGGGAGAATTAACGGTTTGTAAAATAAATTGGGCATTATCAATTTTCTACCCACTTTCCGTCAAACATCCAATCATAATCATCGCTAATATATTCCCCTTGAATATTATTATTTTCAAAATCTTGTTCTACAATTTCATCAGCAATACAATCTTCTTCATCTGCAACCGTTGAATATGAGCTTGTTCGAGTCAAATTTTGAGCTTCTCTGCAACTTTTTTTTCTTCGTAAAAATTTTTGATTTTTCTTTTCTCTTTCATCAACAGCTCCACGTTGAAATTTTGAAGAAGAAATATTTGATGATGAAGATGCTGGATTCCATTGCATTTCAACTGGTCGAATAGAATTTATTCGAGGTAATTCACCTGATGTCATATTATCAGATGAAGATAAATCAGTATTTTTTAAATTATGCAAATTTAAATTCGGAGATGTTTGTCGGTCTCTATTCAGTGCATTTATAGCAGGAAATGCAGGCAATTTTGGGAGGTTTGTTTTAATTGATTGCCCCGGAAGCGTTGAAGATTGTGCGGCATAATTTATTCTTGGCGTTGATGAAAGTGAAAGTAATTCATCACCTAACATTTGAGCTTTTTGAAATATCGATGACTGCGGTGGCGAGGAAGAATATGGATTTGATTCATATTTTTCATACGGTAATAAATTATCATTGCTTATTGAATTAAAACTTGGAGTTTTAATATTTGATTCATTTGGTTTTGATAATGATGTCCCATAATAATCACTTTCATCATATCCAATTTTCTCTCCATATTGATCATAATATTCGACTTTTGCCTTTTGATCGCATCTTTGATAACAATCTTGTCCATTTATCTCATAATCCATTTTTTGTGTATATCGATTTGGAGTACTTGATGCAGTTAAATAATTTGATGTTGGCTGATTTCGAATTGGATTTGTAATAATATTTGAATCAAAATTTGATGATGGATCATTTGTTGAATTTGTAAAAATACTTGGAAATCTTGATTCAAACGTTGGAGGATTTGCTGCTGTTGCAATTGCAGCCGACATTCCAGCAACAGAATTTTTGTTGATACTGCTGATATTTTTTTGGTTATGTGAATTATTATTATTATTTAAATCAATTTTTGGAACAGCAAATAATGTTTTATTCCGCAAAAATTCTTCCGGAGATTGAGTATAAAATTCCGGTTTATCCGGTTTTGGCATTTGCCTAAATTCTTGATAACTTCGAATTGGTTTTGGTGGTGGAATTTCAATAATTGTATCATTATCATCTTCTTCTGGTGGCCCAGTTGTTGGTAATAAGGGCCGATGATCTTTAAATGAAACACTTCTGGCAACAGCAGAAGACTTTGAACATGAAGGTTGTTTTTGAAAATTTCTTGGAAGTGTTGAAGATGAAATTGTTGGTGATGGTTCAGTTGAATCAACAGAAGTTGAATACCATGGCTTTGAAAGAGGTTCTTTTGATTTTCTTTCAAGGGTACCACTTAAATTATCCAATGGGACAATATCTTGGATGATAGGAGTTGGGGTCTTTATTGATGACAAAGATGATTTCCATGGAGCTAACGGTGAAGAAGATTTTGAAATATTTGAAATTGGTGGAATATATCCATTGGGCTTCGAAGTTATTGAATTTGATGAAAATGGATCAGAATAAGAAAATAAGGAAGATTTTGAAATTGTCGGAGCTCTTATTACTAGGAGATCATTGTAATTTCTATGAGATGGTGGTGTTGGGCCTTGGGGGGATGAGAATGAATCAATATCAATATCATAGCATTTTAACACAGGTTTCATTGTTTCAAAAAAGGTTAATGGATGAGCTAATATTCTAAGTTCAGGTCCAAAAAAATTGTTTCAGAACAGAACACTCTTTTTCTCTTTCTCCAATCACTTCACTTCTCTTTCTTCAACTTTGACACAAAACAAAATGGTATTCTTCCTTCCCCCTTTTTGTTGAACATTTATTATTTTTTTTTGTATATTTGAAATCCTTTCTTTTTTTTTCTTTTTTTCTTCAAGAGTGACCAGTGTCCACGCGCATAAAATAAAAAGAAAAACACAGCATGCGGTCAGTATTTGCGAGAATCGGACATACAATTGCCTTTTTATTTTTAAAACAAAATTTTTATTTGACCGCAATTGGGATTGATTACAACTTCTTTTTTAATGGGATGTTTGACGAATTTTAAAAATGGGGTTTAAAGTTAAAAATTATGAGAAAAAAAATTTGAAGGGGGAAAAATAATGTTTTCAAACTTACGGATCTGCTTGTAAAATTTGTAATTCATCAGGTTGTTCGGATAATGCTAAATCTGAATCAAGATATGAACCTAAGTCGCCGGAAGCTGAAGGGGATACTTGTAAAGCTGCATCACCGGGCTAAAATAAACTTTTGTGTAATTCATTTAAAATTAAAGCTAAAATTTTGCACACTATTATTAAAAGTACAGTAATTTTGTATTACTAAAAAACTTAAAGATTTAAATTATTTAATTTAATCGATTAAAGTATGAAACCAAAGCAATCATGCTTTTTTTAATACAACACGAAAATTTTGGCGTATATTATCTGAGATACGGTAGCATTTATATAAAAAAAACAAACTTTATGTGGAGCTCGTAACTGTCGACAAATTTCAGATAAATGTTCACCAATTTGTGAATGAAGGGGAAAATGATATATAAGAGGTTTTAAAGGTTCACGATTACTCGTTGATACAAATGGATCCAAATCATTGATATATTGAATTCGAACTTTTATTTGGTCTTCATCCATATCTATTTTTCTATAATTTATTTTTTAAAAAAATCTTTTATGAAATCTTTTTTTAACGAAAAGCACGAATGATTTAAAAACAAAAAGAATAGTGACAAATTGGAAGGTAAAAAAAAACAAAAACCACGCTTAAATTTTAAACATGAAAGATTATGTTTATCTCAAAAGCTAAGCACAGGTAAAGAAACCATTAAATCTTTTGAAATAAAAGCTTTAATCGTTTTACTTTCAAAAAGAAAAAATCGCTTCCGCCTACAACATTTACACTTTCAATTTCATTCTTTTTTTTGCAAAGTCAAAACCGAATAAATACAAAAAAAGACTTGTAAAAAAAGAGCTGTCTGTTGATTGACATTTAAAAGAATCCGGTGAATCACAAAAAAAATAAAATAATAAAATAATGTAGGAGTAAAAACGGATATCTTTCAAATGTTCGATTTTAACATCAGTAACTTAAAATCAATAAATTTAATCTATACATTGGCCACAAATCTGCTTTAAGGAAAAAAACACAAACACATGACACTTGAAGAAAAGCAATCAAACTTAAAAGTAAAAAAAAGTTTTCAACATTTGGATGAGAGGATTGTTTATTGGAGGATTGAGGATACGTGATTGAATAAACTATAAAATAAGCACTGGCTAACATGGACTTGTTAAAAGGAGGTGATAAATTACAGATTCTAAAAAATGTCATCTTAACAAAAAAGAATTTGCATAATTTATCGTTTCTTGCATTTCGCTTTCAACAAATACAAATAAACTTGACAAACTCTTAAAAGGTCTTCTTTCTTTTAGTTTTAATTGAGTTATTCGAGAGGAGAATATTTACAAATCTCAATAAAAGGCGATAATGAAAGAAAAGAAACTTTTCACCTTATTTTTCCTTCTAGAAGAAAAAATACATATTCTAAATTATTATTTGAATTGAGAAAAAAAAGGAATTTGATGCTTTTTGAAGAAAGAACCGGAAGAATTAAAGGTCGAGTGCGTGCGCGAAAAACAAAAAAAAAACAGAAAGGATCTCAGGTAACGAAAATCTTACTTGGTTGTTTCAAGTTCCAAGTGAGAGTGAAGCAGAAGATAGAGAGAAAACAGACAATAAAAAAACCACGTTTGTAAAGCATCATCTTTGTTGGAAAAGAAGAAGATTTTTGGAGGAGAGAGAATGGAACACACAAGACTTGAAAAATCTCATCGGAAGCTCTTATATATCTTCCCCCAACAACTAGTTCAATGCTTTTTTCACAAACAAAGCAAGCAAGAAAAGAATCTTTGGATTTCAATTTTACGTAATTCTTCTTTGACTTTCGAGGCTAACATAAATTTCATAGAGCTATAAAGCTAAAATCAACATTACCAACCTCGCGCAAATATACACGTCAAAAAGACCGGATCTCGCAAATTTTTGAAGTTTGAAAAAAAAAATTTTATTTACGAAAAAAAACAAAAGTGTCAAAGCTTTGATTTATTTTTAGCAGTTATTGATTTATTTTAAAAGTTTTTGTATCCGGCGAAGAATAAAAAAAGTAGATGGATGAGGTGACGGAAAAAGGCAAAATTCGAAACAATGAGAACGAAAGTGGATTGAATTTTGAGACAAAACAAAGAAAGTAATTTCTTTAAAAAAACTTGGAGAAAGAATGCAAGGTCAACAGAGGTTACAAAAAGGTTTAATTTTGGTGGTCAATAAAAGATTGATGGCATTAACTCAGTTTTAAATGAAAAAGCTTACTTTAAAGAAAAAAGCAAAAATAATAATGTTTTTTAAAACAAAAGAAGATAAAACTAGTAATGAATGCACAAAACAGTATTTTTATAAACATATGTTTGTGTTACATATTTTTGGTTTATAAATAAACAACGTAAAGAATAACAAAAAAAATAAGAACATTTTCAAGCAAGCAACATTATTTCAAGGCGTGGAAAATTTGTCAATATTTTTTATCAGTGATAATACAAATTTTGAAAGTAAAAAGGAATCTGTGAATACATTAAGTTTAAAAAGCTTTCCTCAAAAAAATCACGTTTTAAAAATTTAAGAAAAGCAGCAACAAAAAAAGCTCAAAATATCACACAATCAAAGGAAGAAGATGAACATCTAAAATATTATGCGTGGACGAAATATTTCCACAAAAAAACATAACAATCAAAGAAGAAACTGCAGACTGCTACAATTCAATAAGATAATAGCGTTTTCTTTTCCACTTTTAGCCTTGGACAAACATAATGAAAAAACAAAAAAAAATATATAAATTTGGAAAGTGAAAATGAATGAACCTTGAAAATTTTTTATTGGATAAAATAAATGGTAACTTGAGAGAATGTCATTTATAGCTTTTGGGGAAAAGTGATAGATGTGAGAAAAATGCCATGAAAAAGAGGGATAAAAAACAAATATAGACAGCCAAGTAAAGTAAAACATTTTTTTAAATAAAAAATTGTCACTTTTAGATGCTAGTAAATATAACAATCATCATCAAAAATAATTCTATAATTAGATTGTATAAAAAACCAACTGAAAGAAAAAGCAAAAAATGTAAAGCAAAAAGGTGGCAGTCAGCAATAAACTACTTTTCTTTGTTTTTGATCCTGGCTTGAAGAAAGAAAAAAAAACGAAGTGGGCGGAATTGCTTTCTTTTTCTTTTCTTTTTTTCGTTTGCTCTTTAACATTTCAAGACTCGGCAAGCTAACAAAAATCCCAAACGAAATAGAGAAAAAAAAAGTAAATGGATTGATCAAAAGGAAGCCATAGCAGCAAAAAAATGAAAGAAAATAACGCAATTATTTTTCAACACAAGGAAAAAATTTACCAGCTGTCGTCAATAATAAAGGTTTTTTTGTTTTTTTAAACATTTTTATCTTTGAAATATCGCGTGTTTAGTAAAAGAAAAATGGGTAGAGCCGAATTGTAACTAACAAATGTGAATAAAAAAACATAAACGTTTGACGTAGAAACCAAAGATTTTGAGGTAAATAAATGATGAGGAATAACGGATAATGAAAATATCGGTGGAGGTTAATAATGCTTTTGAATTTTAGTGCTGAAAAACAAAGATAGTTTATCCCTAAATTTGAAAGTTTGTTAATCAGATCATTCGTTTTTGAAAAGTTTCATTTGACGCTTCATTGAATTCCCTCCAAATATTCACTTAATTTTTCTTAATAGGAAATCCTTCAGTGATCACAAAAAATAAATTAGTTTAGTATCAAAAAACGGCTGATTTCTTTCTTTTCCGAATAAAGGCTTAATGAAACGCAACTTTTCAATGACTCGTTCCCGATGGAGAGAGGGAAAAAAAAAGAAACCGGTCAAATTAAAGGAAAATCCTTTTCTTTTTTCGGTCGCGTGTCATCAAAGCTGCTGCTTCCTTGTTTATTTTACTTATCCCTCTCAAAAAAAATGAACACGGTTCAAAAAAACACATTCAAATTCGATAATCAGAAGATTAGAAAAAGAGGAAAAAAGAACTAATGGTGATGGTGGAAAAAAAGAAAATATGAATGCAAACAGTGGTCACTTTTTATGGATAGAGAAAAAAAAGTGGAGATGGAGGATTGATTTCGGCTAAAAAAAGAAGCAGCGTAAGAGTTTTGCTTGGTCAGCTGCCGTTTTTTTTCTTCTCAACAACACCAGTAGCAGCTTTCTTTTGACCAATAAATGAAAAAAGCTTTGAACGTTTTTGACAACTGTGGTGGTGGGGCTTGAAATTTTGTTTGTATTAACCATGTCTCACGCTTTTATATTTTTTATTTTTTTGTTTTAAGCTTGAAAGCAAAAAGTATAAAACATTTTTGTCAAAGAAAAAAGGGATTAATAATATTAAAAAGTGGGTGTAACATCAAATTTATTTCTATTAAAGTGTCTTCGTCATTTTCAAAAATCTGAGTAATTCCGTACTATAAAAGAAGTTTATAGCAGCAATGATGAAAAATTTAACTTAAAAACAACATTTTAAATCCAAAATGCGAAAACTTTTTATCAACATGTTTATGATTTTATAAAACTTAAAAAAATTCTAGCTTTAATAGTCGTAAAAATTGTTTTTCATTTTGTAAAGGAAAGAATAATCGAAATTTCATAAAAGCCAATCGACAAACAAAAAAAATATGGTTTTCTTATCAATCAACATTAACACTTTCATATTTTATTTGAAAGTGTATTTAACTCTTTTTAGCTAAAATGAAATATATCGAACTGAAAACTCTTACAACAACGTAGTACTAATATATTAACTCAAGTAACCAAATATAAGTGATCCGGAAATTTTTACACTTCAAAACAGCCTTTTTTTTTGTTCGAGGATACTAAAAAGTACGAAACATATTTGTTAAAAATGTTCAAAACACAAAAAATGGAACAGTTTTAAAGAAAGCGTGTAATGTAAAAAGTATTATTAAAATTTCAAAAATTTTAGAAAAAATCCAAAGTGAAAGTAAAAACCATTTTATAACTTTATAGAATATTTGTGGCTTTTTTTTCAATATAAAAAATAAAGATACTTTTTTTACACGTACAAATGGGGGAATTTGAAAAAAACCGGTCATCAAATATCAGAGAGGCTTTCTATTCTTTTCTTGAGCAACATGCTTATTGCCCAGAGGGGAAAATTATTTATGTGGTTTGTTACATTTTCCTTTTGCATGCAGCAGTTGCGGGACTTCTAAACAAACATACTTTTTTTCAATTGACTTTAGGGCATGGATCAGTATTTCCTTTTTACTTAAAAAAAGAGTCTTTTCACACAAGTACTTTATTGTTTCAAAGAATAAAAAAAGTAAAAAGCTATCAAATCTCTTGATCAACAAAAAAAGGATAGTTAGTTTGTTGAAAGAAATGATAGTACCAAAAATCAACAAATTTTTTAATCAATAAAATTTTTGTTGAAAAAAGAACTTTAAAAAACAAGGAAAGATTTTCACTTTGGAACAAATTAAACAATAATAAAAAGGGGCAAGAAAAAAAAGATTGTGAAAAAATGAGTTAATAGTTAAAATGAAAATTTACTTGCATAATTTACAAATTATCTCTTTTTCAAATGCTTTTAGCTATTATAAAAGTAACTTTTAAACGCAAAAGCATCGAATGATTTGTAAAACACTGACGTTTAATCTTTTATGTATATATAGCAAAAAAACAATTTTAAAACCTTTCTAAAAAACAAATAATTTTTTGAAAAAAACAAACCTTCTAAATTTCCAAAAAAAGCCTTAAAAATATCAAAAAAGAAAAAAATTTATAGGAGAAAAAGGAGATGGTATAAAGGTGTAAGAGGGTACATTTAATCTCTGCACCTATGAAAGGAATGTTTTAAAACGGAATAGTCATTCTTATCAATTAAAACAAGTAAAGGGAAAGAAATAAAGGGTTAAAGGCTGAATACCATCAATCAATTAAAAGTTGATCCCTGGTTTAATTCCAAAAAAAATTTTAAAAATGTTTGCTATTTGTTTTTTTAAGAAATACAGATAACTATAAAATCAATAAACTACAAAAGATATTTTTCAACGCGCTTGCAGAACATGAAATTAATCAAACATTACTAATATCCTTTAATTTGAAGCAAACGGTATATATTAAAAATGCATGATTTACGCAATCAATTAACTTTTCTTGTTTTAAAATTATATATTTTCAATGCTCGGCTTCCGTGAAAAAAGGCTGCGCAATCAAAAAAAAACTTGTTAAACGATAGTTTTGCAAAATTAAAACTAAAAAAAGTAACTGGTTTAATATTAATAAAATTCTTTCAAAAACATTGCGGTAGTAAGGATCGACAAGGGCCAAAATTCTTGGCCCTGGCCTCGTTTAAGGGCCAGGCATTTTTTTACCTTGATTCCCCCTTTGCTAGAAAATCCGAAAATTTTGGCCCTGGCTCTCGTCCATCTCCGTTGGACGTAATTATTTTTAGCTATTTTGACATGGTTGGAATTTTAAACTAATGAGTGTTGAGAAACTTAGTTTCTAATCTTTTTCCTTCAAATAAGGAGAGGAAAGGTTCATATGTACTTAAGAGTTTATTTTTGGCAAATATAATATTACAACTCAAATGAGATTTATAAAACAAGTAAGGATTGCATTCATATTGTTTGATGTTATTAACAAATATTTATAAACAAAAACAGGATTGAAAGTTTTTCAGCGAAAAAAGAGAGAATTTTACGCAATAAATTAAAAATGAATCCGTTAATGGAAAAGGAAATGATTGAAATGCAAAAACAACATTGACACACAATTCAAAAGTAATCAAAATCCGAAAATTAAGCTTTGAACACATTTTTAATTAATTTTTTCATTTCAATATAGAAAAAAGCTAATAAAAGCGCGGTCAAAAATGCATTTTTCACCTGGTCAAGAAAAAAGAGAAAAGCGGTAGTTAAGGGTCAAAAATGATCATTTTCGGAGAAAAACAAAAACAAGAAGCTTCAACGTTGGCGGCGGCAGGTGAGTCAGATTTTCTGTCATTCGCTTTCATCGTTGTTATGGATAAAAAAACAACGAGCAAATGAAGGCCCCTTCTATAGCTTTTTTTTGAAACGTTTGTCAGCAGTTTTTTGTGTAATACAATTGCAGATAAAAATAAGGAAAACAGACAGCAACAATATTGTTAACAATTTCAATTTATTTCTAGAAGCACATATAAATAACGCAGTGAAAGTATACTATTTCTTACCAACAAAAGCGTTTATTTTAAATTGACATTTTAACAACATAAGTTAAAAAATAACCGGATAATCGGCCTCTTTGGCCTTCAAATTCTTTATAACATTTTCAAAAAGTCCTTTATTATTTTTTTTTAACCTTTATTTTTGTTGTTCACTCTGAAATTTTTGAGTCAAAAATAATTTTCTTATTTTTAATTTTAATTGCATGTATCTCCTCTTTTTTTACACCTCTATAAACACAATTATCCGTCATCGATAAAAACATAAAGAAATTTGCGTAAAAATAATGAATTTTTGTTTCCGAAAAAATGAAACTTATTTCGGAAAAAATCAAAGAAAAAAATTCGAGAGATTTTATTAAATAAAATTTTTGAGGAAAGAGTTATAAGAAAATGAAAGTTTTGAATGATTGATGAAATTGGTTTGATAATTATGACACTTGTCTGATTATTGAAACCGATATGCTTTAAAGAAACTGATGCAAATAGAATGTGTTAATTAAAAAATTCCACGAAAGTTAAAATCAAGAAATTTATTTTTGATAAAACAACTTTGCTCTGTGTTTTAATCATTTGGTTTATTTAACAAATTTCAAAATAAAGTAGAAGATAAAATAAAAGTATATTTGAAAAGTGAAAGTACAATGATAATCCCTAAAATTCCAAAATTATTGTTTTTGCATTTTAATTATTATTATTCATGTAAAAGAAATTAATTTTGCAAACACAAATCTAATAGGGACTTTTTGGTTGAATTGTTGCAAATCGGAATATTCTTGGTTTAAATGTGGTTGCCTGAAAGTTAAAACTGGAAGGGGCCCTTCTTTTTTCATGATTTGATTCACGATGTCGTTCAAATCTTGATGATGTTGTGCCAGATCTGCCCTCCTAAAGTTGTGAAATGTACATGCTGTTAATTTATGAGAATATTTCTATTATTTTACCTTTTTACGAAGCTTTATTTCGTTTTCAATTTTATCAAAATCATTACCAAATGTTGGGATATTTTCAACTGTAATTAGTAGAAAAAGATGTTAGAAATTATTTAAAACCCAAAGAAGCTTACTAGAAATGCAATAAAATTCTTTGTTATCTTTTCTTGAATCGGCAATTTTGAGATAGACAACTTTAAATGTTTCATCATCATTTTCGTCTCCGTGAATATTTGCTGCAGCACATCCCATTTCCATACACTTTTTGACTGCTTCCAAAATTGATGTTTCTTGTGATTGTGCCAAAACTATTCCGGTACAAACTTGATCATTATAAGTAAAAAATTGATCTCTTTTTCTGTCTTCAAGTGGTTCTTTTAGAACTGCTGCATATTCTTGTGGTGGTGCTTGCTTGTAAACATTTGCAGTTGGGGGTACTGTAAAAGGAGGAGACGTTGTTGTCGTTGTTATTGGTGAAGATGTCATTGAAGGAGTAGGAGAAGAATATGCTTCAGTTGTGGCAAGTTTTTGAATTGTTAAAGTCATTTGTTGTTGAATATCTTGATTATAGTCATCGCCATCTTTAGATTCATTTTCAGCAGGCGGATCTTCTGGTGGTGGAGCATGAATAGAGCCTGATTCAAAGCGAGCAACAGATTCACCATTTTTATGTTTATAACTTTCACGATAGGCTGTTTGATCTGATCTTTCATTGCCACCAGAGGCTGAACCAACTTTAACAATAGAATTATGATATGATTCGCGATAAGCTTCAACCTTTGGAGTTGTTGAATATTCGGGTGGTGAAGTTTGTATTTCTCGTGGAGGTTGTTGTGGTAAATTATTTTCATTTTGATCTGGAGAAAGCATTTGTTGATATTCTTGTGATGGATATTGTGCTGAAGGTGATTCATTAGAAGATGGTAAAGAGATTTTTGGACTTGATGAGCCAGGAAGATAAATATTTGGTGGTTGATATTCTGAAGCTGGTAATGATGGAGGCGGCGGCAATGGCGGAGGAAGTGATGGGGGTTGATACTGTGATGGAGGAGCTTGATAGGAAGGTTGATAAGATAATGGTTGTTGTTGCTGCTGATATGAATCTATAATAGAAATATTGTAAAATATTTAAAGCAAAAGTTTATATTACTGTCATATGAATATGCAGAATATGGTTGATTGGAAGCTTGAGCACATGGTCCACAATTTGGTTGTGCAACGCAATCACATCCACGTACACCTGGAAATTAACCCCTCTTTAAAATATTGATAGCTAATAAAGACAAACCATTTGGCAAACAACCATGAACTACAGTAATCCATCCAATAAATAAGAGAAAAATAGATGTATCTTTTATCCTCAACATTTTAAAACAAAATGAATATTCAACTACCTAACAATTTTTGTATTTCAAAAATCTCACTTTTTTTGCAAAGATGGTTTTTAACTTTTTTTTTCTTCAAATTTAGCTTTTCAAAACCAAGAAAGAGAAAGAGGACAAAAGTTCCGGATCGTCGCTTTTTCTTTTTTTGAAGGTGTCTTATAAATGGTTTTTTGGGAATGAAACAAAAAATCTTTCCAACGCTCAATTGCATCTTACATTCCTCCGCCTTTATGGGCTGAAAAATGCCGAAATGAAAGTTTTTACAGAAAAAAAGAGACAGACTAGGTCACAATGGATACAGTTTTTTATGTTGAAAATGATATTATTATACATAAAAATAAGAATCAGGAAAAAGGAATTATTGCAGAAGAAAAAAATATGTCATCGTTTTTTTATGAGGGAAATGGAGAAAACCGATCATCAACGGAAAACATGAGAAAGATTGAGAAAGCTGTCAAAAACGGAAATATTGTATTTTTTTTAATGAAGAAAAAAATGGCACAATAAAAAAGCAAATGAAAAGTTTTAAATGACCGTAAAAAAGGATATCATTTTGATGAGAGTGAAATTCAGAATGGAATGTAAAAAACATGAATGATTCCAGGAAGTGAAAATTCTAATAAATTTAAATTCATGAAAAATGTATTACGGTACTGCAAAGATTTGAATGTTATAACACTGTTTTTATTTTATTTACAGAATTTTACAAATTTGAAAACAAAAAAGATTAAAATAAGGAATTTCTACTTGTAACAGAATACGAAATAGGACGCATTTGAGCTTGAAATTCATTCCGAGAAAATAAATATATAAAATTGGAAAACATTGCATAAAATGCTTCTCGATATGGTTTTATTGTATATGCAATACAAATAAATTCTGTTAAAGAATGAGTTGATGCAACCATTCCACCAATTAATACTGCAATTGTACTGTATCTGGAATCACTCATAACAAAGAAAATTGCACATGACATTGGAAGAACGAGAAGAAAGATGGCAAAGAACTAAAAAAATAATTACTATTATTTATAAAAATGAAAAATGTTTTTACCACTTGAAGAATCATTACTTTTAACAACATTGTTGACATTTTAAAACGTTCATTTGACATTTTATTTTTGTAATAATATGTGTAATAAGTTAGTAGCGACATAATTATAACTGATCCAATTATTATTAAAAACATCGCAATTCCTATCAAAGCTGCCAAAAATGTTATCCAAAAATCATTATTTTCAGGATTATGATAAACAACAATTTGATCTTTAAAGTTCTTCAAAAAAGCTAAACTAGAATCCTTTCGAATCAAATAATCTAAAGTTTGATCAATATCAACTTTTGCCAAAACAATTGGAGTTACAAAAATAATTGATGGAATTGTTAAAGCAAAAAATAAAATGATAAATCTCTGTCGATATGTAAAATTATATCTGTAACCCAAAGGTGACATTCTCCAAAGTCGAAATAATACAACACAAAAAAGTGATTGAGCATATCCAACAGCAATAAAGAAAAATAATTCAGCAACAAAAAAGCATCCATCTTTGCTGCAAAATATATTCAATGGTCCTGAGAATCTTACAATAACATATGGAAAATATACAGTAGGATGAATTAAGCCCAAGATAAATCCGAATGCATAACACCAAAAAATTTCACAAAGTAAAAATAGTTTAAATGGCCCCATTTCTTTTGTGGATTTCTTGTATACGATGTATAATAAAAAGGGAAGAAATACGGTAGAACATGTTAGCATAATTATAAAAAAGATGTAAGCATAAAATGATAACACTTCTTCACCGTTAAGGATAGGCATAATGGGTTACTGTATCTCACAAACTTAAACAATTTCAATAAAAACAAATAAAATAAATTAAAAGATTTATTACAAAATTATTTGTTTTTATATGGATAATTTATGCATAAAAGTTTTTGCAGTTGAAAACACCATGTGCATTTGCAAAAAAGCATAATTACTTTAACGCTATTCTATAAATGTTTTTTGAAGTTTAATACAAAACATATTAAATAAACACTTTTTTTTATTAATTATTAATAAATTATTATTTTTTAAGTTTTTAAAAATCGCAAAAAATCAAACATTAAAGTAAAAAATAAACAACATTTATTTTTAAAGGCCCAATATGTTTTTAATTTTAATGGTGTCTTTCGTTTAAAAATTCTGACTTTAATAAAGTTACAGTAACTTTTTAAGAAATAACTTGGTATAATTTTGCCACAGAATAATTGCAAAAATCCCCATTTTTTATTTGAAGAAAAAGTCACAATTATTGGAAAAAACATTTTGTGCATACTAAAGTATTGAAAACTGGGTATAACAGAGCTGAAAACAGCTTATATTTATACTATAGTTTTAACATTAAAAAAATCATTTATAAAAGCTGACATTATTTTTTTAAACAGCATACATTTGAGGAGCACCTCAATGAAAAAAACACATGAGCAATACAAAAGTATCTTTTAGCGTTGTATAACTCCGGTATTCATTAATTATTTGATTCATTTTTATAGTACCAATTTTTCGGCATGAATTTTTTTCATCTTTTTATAAAGACACTTATTTATGGGAAAAAAGCTCTTTGAAAATTTTTCACAACAGTTTTAACAAAACTTCGCGATGTATCCTTCGCTTTTGGCAATGTGCTGACAAAAAGAAACTCAATGTTTTCCCGCTCAAAAATTTGTGTTGAAAAATTTGCTGCGGGTTTTTTGGCTCTACTTTTTCATGTCTTTCTTATTGTATTTTTTTTATTACACCTTTTAATTATTATTAATTTTTTATAGCTAATTGTTACTAACAATGTCTGCTCCATTGGTTATTTCTCAAATTGATTTTATCAATAATCCTGCAAATTGGAAAGATTCATATAAGGTTCAAATTGAATTTGAAGCACATGAAGAGCTTCCAAAAGATGCTGAATGGCAACTTATCTATGTTGGATCTCCTAAGGATGAATCATATGATCAAATGTTAGAATCTGTTGTTGTTGGGCCAATTAAAAAAGGTCGTCATAAGTTTGAATTTGAAGTAAGTTTGTAGCATCTCCTTGCTAACTCATGGATATATTTTACTTTTTTCAGGCTGATGCACCAGATGACTCCAAAATCCCTCCAGAAAATATCCAAGATATTACTCTTCTTCTTCTTAAATGTCTCTATGATGGTAAAATGTTTTCAAAGATTGGATGGTTTGTTACCAATGAATACGTTGATGATGAAGAACTCCAAATGAATAAGCCTGCTAAGCCTATTCTTGAAAAGGTTTTGTTGAAACTATTTTTCTCTTATAACGTAGCAACTTTTTAGCTCAAACGTCAAATCCAAACTGATGATGTTCGTGTTACAAATTATACTTGTGCATGGCGTGAAGAAGAACCCCCTGTTATTGAAAATTTTGATGATGGAGAAATTGCTTTCACAACTGGTGAAGAACCTGTTTCTGAAGAAGAAGAAACTGATGAAGATGAAGACGATGATGACGAAGGTGAAAAAGATCTCGCTGCTGAAGTTAGCCAAGATGTTGATATGTTGAATATCAATGACGGTAAGAGATTATATTAAAATTTTCTTTGTAAGATTAAATCTGAATTTTGAGGTACAGAAAATGGCGTGAAGAAAGAAGATGATGTTGCTATGGCTGAAGATGATGGAGGAAAAGGTGATGCTGCAATGGCCGGTGAAGTTTTTGCTGAAAAAACTAATGTTTAAAACGTGTTTAACTTAACGGTTGAGTATTTTCTTTGTTTTTTATATTTTTATTATTCTGTTTTTTCATGATTTTCATCTTTGATAAACTTTTATACGTTGCATTCTTTTGCTTAAAATCAGCATTACGGCAACAAATTTATTTTTGACAGAATATCTGTCCGTTATCCACAAATAACAATAACATACAACTACAGCAGATGTCACAATCTCATAACAGCTTCATACTAAGAATATTTAAAGTTTATCAATCTCTGTATACCCGTTAAAATTAACAAAAACAATGTAAAAAAATAAAGAAATAATATATAACGTTATGATACAGAAGTTGTCGTTTGAGCTGGTACCGAAGAAGTTGATTCCATCTTAACAAATTTATCCATATCATAAATAACTCGAACAAGTAATGAACAGCTTGGACATTCAGCAACATCTTCGCCCATTTCAAGCATTTCTCTGAAATGTAATTTATTAAAGTTATCTAAAAAATATAGTCAAAACTTACAAGCTAATTTCGAATCGATCACCACAAGGACATGGAAAATGATAAAGTTGATTTTCTTCATCGAATTCAAAATCTTCAATTTCGACTTCATCATGAAAAACTGACATTTTTAATGAAGTACTTCAGATACTAGAAGTAAAATGGCTCGAATCAACGAAAAAGCAGCAAAAACAAAGTTGTGTAAGAATTAGGAAATTTCTGGAATATAAAGCAAATTCTCTTAGCGCGAAAAAATGATAACTGAATTTTAAAATTTTAAAAAATGTTTGAATTCATCGTATAACAGCTGTTACTAGTTTTCCCCAATTTAATTTTTTAAATTGTACAATAATGAAATCCAATAAAGTTTGTATCGCTATTTTTATTCAAGATTAATTCTTTAACAAAAATTGTTTTTTTTTAATTCTAAACTCTTTGAAGGTCTTTGAATTGATGCTATAAAATCATTTCTTTTTATAATTTTATTTACATAGTGATAAAAATTAAATAAAAGCGCAAACATACAAAAACGCAAAAAAGGTGTGCTTTTTAAACAAAAAAAGTGATTCAAAACAGGTTTTTTGAGATCAAAAGCAAATACTGTATGGTTTAGTCGTCATATGATTTGCCTTTGATGATGGAAGAATCATATCTATTTCCCATTCTGCCATCATCACTTGAAGCTGAATTGTTTACTATTTTAAACTTTTTCTGTTTTATTCTTTCCTGCCTTTTGCTAATTTGGTCTTGGAATGGCTGACTTCTTTGATACAGCAAATTTGGTTGCATTTTGTATTTTAATTTTATTAAATTTGATAAATTTAATTTTGGGATGTTTTGCAGTAAGCATCTCAGTTTGGCAATATGAAAAAGTTCATAAATGATATACTTTGTATAAACGTTAAAATGAATAAATGATTTTTTCTTATCTTTTGAAAGCTTTTCATAAAACGGCTTACCGTAGTTTATTACCTTGTAAAAATAGAAAATTTTTTATAATTTTGTTTTTCAGCAATATTTAGTCGAACTTTGACAAATATGACAAAAAATTATGCTATAATTGGGCTTATTTGTCACGGAATTTTAATTGTAATATCTTTGGTTATTATGGCACTTCTTGCAACTACTGTTGGATTAGGAACATGGGTTAACAATTGTGTTAAAGGTAAACAAGTGTTTACTATAACCGTTGTACTTTAATTTTTAAGATGCAACGGCTGACCCGTTCAAATATTTTCAAGGAAATTACGAATGCAATGCAGCAAATCTTATTGTGGGTGGAAGCGGAAAAAAACTGTAAAAACTTTCAAAATAACTATTTTATTGCTATTTACATGTCATTTCTTAAATACAAAATTTTTAAAAATAAAACTTTGAGCATAAGTTTTTAAGTATCGTTCATTTTAAATTTTTGAGATCATTCAATTTTCAAATTAATTTTTTGTAATTTATCAACAGAACATTTAATTTTTACAACATTTTTGGGACTGAAATTTGTTTTACCGTATGATTCACACGTTGTTGATGAAGGCCATTGACGGCAAAACTGAAAAAGTATAATTATTGTAAAATAAAATAGAATAGCACTGAAACTCACTTCCAACGAATTAATTGGTTTGTCAACAGTTATCACTTTTTTAAAATGAATTGGTAACCCATCGTAAGCCTCAGCAATAGTATGCTTTTGGTCGGCAATAATTAGCTTTAAAGAATATTCAAGAGTTTCCAAAACATCAATATGCAAATAATTATTTGTTTGGGGTGGCAAAAATTTATCATAAAATATTGCAATAGCTTTTAACAAGGTTCCCCTTCTTTCATCAGCATCATAAAATATTGGGTTTGGAAATATTTCTTGACATTTGTTATCGTATTCACCAGAATCAATAATAGCTGCTTTTATTTTTTGATTTAAAGATAATTTTTGAGCAAATTTTTTCAATTCAGAAACTTCGAATCCCTCATCAGATTCACTTTGGATTGAATAATATCCACATGGCTTAAATTTTAGCATCCCAGATGTTGCCTTATTAGATTTTAAAAGATATCCAAATGCTTCATTTTGCCAAACATCAATGACAGCTACTGTCAAGTTTTCATGTTTTGTATTCGGATTTAAGGATAAATGATTTAAAGCCCATAAAAGCCTTGTATTTTCATACAAAACTAATTGCGCATTTTCAAATCCTGAATTCTTTGCTGCTGCTAAAACTGCCTGTTGGGTTTCATCTGATTGTGATTCAGTGACTTCAATGACAGTTGTTGAAAAATTTGTAAGGGATTTTGAGTCAAGTTGTTTTCTGAGATCACAAAATAGATTTACGCCTTCGAGATAAGATGACGTATAATTGTTTGATAAAACTGAAAAGGATTGAATGTAATGTAAAAGAATTCTATAGACTTTATAAAGCGCCCAAAGATATTTTAGCTCCGTTATCGTGCTTAAATGGAAAACAATTTCAGAATCCTGGAATGCATACCTCTTCATCGAGCTTTTATGCATTTGTTGGCATGTACTGTAGAAAAAAATTTTTCGGTCGAACTTACCCAAATGGATTGAAAATTGTACTTCTTCTTTTGTTTCCACATTGTAGACGATCGCTCTTCCCCAAAATGGTTCAATCGCAAGCAAAAATGATGCCATAGTCATCTGTCAATAAAAAATATGAATAAAATAACAAATACCACGTGTTATCTGCTAATGCCAAATTATGATTTTAAATTTTGGAAAGAAGCTTTTTTTTCACAGACGTTTCTTAAATGATGAAAGAAACAATTTTTTCTTCTGGTAATAAAAAAACTAAAGACACTTTCTTGTGAATTTTTTTAGTTTCAGCTGCTAATATTTTTTCTTTTGTCTACTTTTCTGCTTTCCTTTTCTTGACTGAATATGGAAGAGAAAGCAGCGCCAGCACAAAAGTGATAAAACAGGTTTCAACGCAAAGAGTAAAAAATTTTCAACAATTTGGTGAGAATGATGGGTCTTCAGTTTTTGCCTATTGTGCGTTGCTCAATCTTTTCTCTTTCTCTTTGGTTCCTGTGAAAATGAAAAAAAGAGAATGAGGAATTGTAACACTTTTATTGGCTTTTGTTTATACACAAATATGCTTCCTGTGATTTATTTATTGCCACAATTGAGGCTGGCAGACAAACAATGAAAAGGTGGCATATTTACAGTTTTATGTACAAATTTTAGGCTGTTTGTCCACACATATCTGTAAACAATTAAGGTCATTGTTCTTTTTTTGCCAACATTGCAACTCTAGAAATATCTGTCAATATTCTTTCACATGCGCCAAAAACAACCAAATATAAAATGGTCATTTACAATACTATTTTATTTATTTTGTAATCTATTCTAAACTTATAAAGCATTTAAAAATTTAAACGGCAAAAATTAATTTCAATCTGTAAAGATAAAATAAAAAATATAGCAATTATTTTTCACTCATTTTTAATTTTTGCTGTAAAAAAAACAAAAAAAAATAAGCATTCTTCTCGAAAACTTTTTACGGAAACTGAAAATTTTAAAATTGTGTTCAAAAGTTCGATTTTCGGAATCTCCGTATTTTTTTACATCTAATACGATAAAAATCAAAATTTTAAAAAAAAGTTTTAATTTCTACAGTATACCTCTCTTTGCATTTTCTTTTGGACGAAAAAAAAGCGGGGAACACTTGCGTCGCACACTGCTGCGCACGTTTCTAACTAAAATTCACAAAAAGAATAATTTTTCATTTTGAATCATTTATGCATACGAACAAAACAGAGAAAAAGTTTTTAAATCAAAAATTAATTACGGCGGCGGTCGGACAGGAGAAAATTGATTTTTTTGGTGTCCGTTTTTTGAAAGAGGAATGAAACGTGGAGGACGCGCCTTTTTCTCTTCTTTTTTTACCTGTATTCATGAAAACAGCAGTAAAAAATTCCACTTTCAAATTAACCTTCCTTTTTTCGCATTTTAAAATTGTTCATTATTTTTGTTATTTTTGTTTTGAACTCATGTTTGTTCGTTTTATATGATGTGTTAATTATTACATTTAAAAAAAAGTCCGTCGGATGGTAGTGCATGTTAGGTTATTAATCAAAGACTTCAGAAATCTTGGTGATAACGGTATCGTCATTGGACTGATTGTTGCAAAGTGGATTCGAACCGCGCTATTTTAACGACGATTGCAATATTTACGCGCTACCAACTGAGCCACAAAAGCATCAAGAAAGGCGTTCTTTTTTTGTTCTATGTCTTGCGTGTTTTTTCTTTTCTGTTTCTTTTCTGGTCTTTTTTGCATGAATTGAATCATAGTTTTTCCCATAACTAATACGCATTGTTTAAATAAAAAATTAAAAAATAGGCCACTAGAATAAAAAAAATGTATACATAACAGTTTTACATGTTTTTCTACGTTCATCGATTTTTCCCTTTTTTATTTCCTGAACGCAAAAAGATAATAGCAGCAAAAGAATAAGTTACGGAAGAAAAAAGTAATGTCACTATTTTTTTCTTCTGCGTGTTTACACGTGCGTCCTCAACTATCCTGAAAAATTTCTTCAAATAAAAACTTTTTATTCATTTTGAAATGAGTCATCCCTCATTTTTCCTGTCCAAATTTTAACAAAAAAGCTGATTTTATTTTTTTATTGTAATGTTTTCACATATTTCAGCAATGTCATCACCGACAACACCACCATCCTCTCCGGTAACTACTGTTGTTACAACAACATCAACAACATCAGCACCACCCCGACCCCCCAAAATTCCACCACCACCAAATTTAGACCCCCCACCATATACTCCATTTTCGGAACATGCCGCACCATTACTCCCTTCCAGAAGTTCACCGGCTCGTCCTGCTGCAGTTCAAGGACGTCATACGTCATCAAGTTCAGGACCAAGAGTTGTAAGACCACCGGGACTTCGAAGATATACACAATATTTAACAAAACGAAATTGTATAGTATTATTGGCGTTTTTGGGAATTTTGGTAATAGGAATTTTGGCTATCGCTTATTGGCTTAATTCAGCTGAAGAAGATTTCGCTCAAATAAATTCTTTAACATTTAATAGCAGAAGTTTAGCTAAATTTCATATTCCTGAGTAAGTTTCGTTTATTTACAAAAAAGTATTCAAATAATTGCATCATATTTTAGCCAACGAATTAGCTATGATGAAAACAGTGATTCAGTGATTTTATCAAAATATTTAAAAGCTCAAAAACAATTAAAAAGTGAAAAATTATCAATTGAAGAATACGATCTCGGGTTTTTGTAAGTTTTAGAAAAATTTGTTACTGAAATTAAAATGTATTATTTTAAGGGGTGCCACTCATGACATTGATAGTGATAATTATGATGATTGTATGAGGTTTACTGATAATGTAAGTTTGTGATTTTGAAGTTATTTTTAAACTGTCCCATTTTAATTAAATCCAAAACAAATTTAACACGTTCAGGTATTTTGCTGTTCCACTTCCCCTCACAGCAGACATCATAAAACTGATTGTTGGCTAAAGAAAAATGGTATGTTTTGGAAAAAATGATAGCATCTTTGACAAATCTGCAAATCCGTTTTAGAAGAAATTTTTCAATCTCATGCAGCTCATTACAGCTTTTCCCCAGATTGGCAAAGTTTAGCTGATTCTGCCAATGCCGTTATTCTTCATAATTCTCAACGGCATGCAATTCTTCATGTTGATGCAAATAAGTAAATATGAATACAAATTTTCGTTTGTTATTGATTAACTTTTTTAGACTATATCAAATTCAAGAAAATAAACTCCCAGAAGAATACAAATCTGTTGGATTCTTTTTCCCTATGGATACTGTAGATGAATTGGATGAGCTTGTTCGAAGTGGCCAAGAATTTAAAATTTGTGATTATTTACTTTCATCTGATACCAACACATATATTTTAAAGGAAGAAGAATGTAAAAGAACGCGGTAAGAATAAATGTTTACACATGTCTTCCTTGCAGCTAATTAAAAAATAAGTTTAAAAACTGCTGAATTGTTAAGACAGTGTTTTTGAAGATAGCAAATGTCATTATCAGATTTTACTTTATTTGAAATTTATATTTCAGTTTTATGGTTGAATTTGAACTTCCATACGTTAAATTCTGTTCAAATCCTCTTTATGATGCTGTTTTACAATATGGACATTTACGAAATGATGATTCTCTTTCATGGCATTTACGAGTTTGCTTCATCTCTTTTTTATGCTTTTTAACGATGATTCATTTAGGTAAAATTCTACAGTAGTGAAATTCTCTATGACGCAAAAGATGCAATTCATTCCCCCGTTGATCAAGTTACAATGGATTGTAACAACGAGGTTATCGATCTATATGTTCTTGGTGGACAACAAGTTATTGAATTTAGTGTTGAACTTCCAAGAGATATTAATCCACGATTTAGAGCTTAATTATTTTTAATTATGATTATTTTTTTGCTTATCTTTCATGCATTTTTGCAACTTTTTTATGCCTCAGGTTATTCATTTATATTACAAATTTTTCTGTAAATTTTTTTTTGAAAAATACATATATAAAAAACAATGTCCCGAATTATAAACATAGCACAATTGTTTGAAAAAATTTTAATAATGAATTATAGGAAACGAACAAAAACATTTAAAATTGTTTTTGACACAATTTTACAGTATGTAAAAATTGAATTTTGACACAAAAACTGTTAAAAAGAAGCCTTGAATGGCAATAAAAACAAAATAAATGAAAAAAGGAATGCACAAATTTAATGTAAAAAAACAACACAGGGATTAATAAAATTGATAGAAGGATAAAAGACAAAAAGAATTAAACTATTTCTTTATAATATCAAATTTATTTCAGATGAACGCCCTGAAGAACAATATCTCCTTCTATTGAAAGCTTATCAATACTTCTTGGACTCATTTTATGTTCATATGTGCCAACCAAACAATCATCAACGTATACCTGCAAAAAAAAATTTATAGCATTCCTTGGCCATTTTGTAAACTTACAAGAAATCTGTTTTCTTCACAGTAAATTAATAAATCAAAATTTCTCTTTCTTTTAAATGGAAAATCTCCTTCTTGTAACTTTTCTTCAGTCGCCCAATTTTGTCCAACTTTTGTATTTGCAATTATCTTTTTTGCAGGAATTCTTGGATTCACTCTTAATGCAATATCTTGAGCGGCGGAATTATGAAAATCAATGTAAAATTGTTTTGCCTTTTTCTTTGTCATTGCTGATACATATAATTTTCTTCCAGGATAAAAGTTTCCAGGAACATCAGCAAGATATGGAACAGACTGAAAAAATGATGAGAATTATAAAATAATTATTTTGGGACAGTATGTACGGTAATAATATTCGAAAAAAGGCAAAAATTTAAGTCCTGTTCAGAAATGAGATTAACGAAAGTGAATCATTATCTGTTTTTTCAGCTTTAAAATTTTTTTTAAATTACCAGATGATTCATCTAATCTTTATGAAACTTACATAATATTTTCCTTCCCATGAAACAGAATATAATTCAACATCACCATTTATATAAATATGTGATACAGAAGTAAGAGGGACATAATGTGCAAATTTTGCAACTAATTTATGTTCAATAAAAATTTCATAATCATCATCATGACATCTAACCCTAATATCAAATTCATCACCGGGTTGCCATCGATGTTTAACAGTTCCTTCACGACCCCATTCCCCATCTATGCATGCATTTAAATGCACTTTCCGGCCAGTAATATCAACTCGAAGACATAAAAGTCTATTATCCAATGTATTAGTTTCTTCATCTAATTCAACTCGAGCTCCACTTGTAAGATTTATAACGAATTCTTCTCTTCCAACAATAATCCCTCGAACAATTAATGATTGCCCTGGTTGAAGTTGATTGCCTTCAAGTTTAGAAAGGTATGGAACCGGCTAAAAAAGGAAGATAAATAATTTTAAGCAAAAACTTTAAATAAAACTAACAAAACTGTTATTTCTGCCAGTGATGGAATCCTTTTTTGTCACCTTTTTTCGATGTAATCCAAATATTTTACGAATTAATGTTGCCATCTTATTTGTTCCTTTTTGCTGGCACTGATTGTCTACAAAAAATAATAAGCCTATTAAAAAATTCCAAAAGTGAAAACTGTTAAATTTTTCATTTTAAAACACGAATTTTTGCACGTCACACTAATTAAACAATATTCTTTCTGTTTTAAAATTTCAAACTTTGTCCAACGTAATTTAATTAAAAATAAATGTTTTAAAAATATGAACCAAAAAAAGCGAACACCGGTTGAAAGCTGACTGGCAGGAAGAAGGAAAAGAGATGATCGTTTCTGTTCAATTTTATTTTCATTCATCAAAAAAAGGTTTTACTTTTGGTCGTCAGGGACAAAAAACCGGAACAATGAATGGTTTAAAAAACGTCAACAAAAAAAGAAGCAGCATTGAAAGTTTAAAATTGTATTATTTTTTTCAGCAGATGGAAGAATATTAAACGGAAATTTGTACAAAAATGTTTTGTATTTTTTGATTCAATGAGAAAATTTATGACAAAAAAAATTATATATAGGCGGTTTTGATCTAGAAAAAAAAGAAATGATAAATGTAGTGTGGGAAAAGCAATTGGCTCGAATTGTTAAATGATATATTTTGATTCGCTTTCGCGTGTGGTAAACTAAGGAATCTATTTAAAAGAGGTATTGGAGAAACAAAAAGCAAATAAATTCAATTTTTGGATGTCTTTTTGACAAAGAGAGTAGTTGACAAAAATTTTAATGTTTATTTAATTTAAAGTTTTTGAAAGTGTTGTAGATCTTAGGTGACAAAAATGAGGGACAATATAGATATCGAAAAAGATGAATCATTAAAGATTAGTAATATTCGAACAACAAAAAAGATGACGGGTATGCTTTCTGTTTTTACAGAATGTGGAAACAAGAAAGGACACGAAAGTTTTAGAACATTTGTGTTCTGTTAGAAAAAAGAACTGCTTGAAAAGTAGAAGAATGGTGTGATTATTTAAAAATAGTATCAAAAAAATTAAATAGAGAATGGAAACGAGCAAAGACAAGTCCTTTTATGTGGGATCTGATTTCTACTGTAAACAATGTAAAAATAGCATATTTAAATGCCTAATTTTCGAAAACAGAGAACTCTAAAAATAATACCGCAAAAAACCAAACAAAAATTTTTTAGCTGCAAAATTCCTCCTTGAATTTTCGCTTGATCGAATAATTTTTTATAACAAATTAAATTAAATCAAAGAACTTTTTTTTCAATAAAAAAGAAATAGCAATAAAAAATTTCAAGGACAATTCATTTGTTTAATCAAACATACAATTTAAAGACAAAAAAAATGATTATGAAGAAAAAATAGAATGACGGGAAATAAAAAAAATGTAATCAAAAACAACAACCATCAAGAAAAAAAATTAAATAAAAGCGGGTTTGGTTAATTGTTTTAAAAGCGAAATAAAGCGAATTTAATATTAGTTTTGTTTTTATTTAGGGGGGATTCTTTAAAAAAAGAAACATTGAAAAGACCTAAAATTAAGAAAGCATATTGTTAGAAAAGATAATATTGTTCGAGAAAATTTATTAATTGGGATACCAAATTTTTCTAAATACAAAAGAGGTTTTAAATTTAAGAACATGATTGTTAACAGTGATAATGAAGTGGTAGTTAATAAATGGGTAAAAGTATTACAACGATTCAGAATGATGCTGGCCAACCAAAATGCCAATCTTTTATATGAATGGAACGCAAAAATTAGTCAAATTTTTTTCCTTCTTTGTTTCACATCTAATATTTGGATTATAGGTGGTGTTTGTGCAAAAAAAAGATTCCACGCTTTTTTGCAAAACATTCTTTTCCGTTATGACTCATAACAACTTCCGTTCTTTCTTGCAAAAATTGGGGTCTTTATTTAAGCTTTCCAAAACAATAACACAAAAAAATGTAGAAAAAAAAGTCACAACAATCAAAGAATTTAAACCTTATTGACCTCACTCACAACGACTGCCTTTTTATGTTTCTTTTTTTTTTACCGAAAAAAGGTAAACGAAATATCGCCCTATATTTTTTTATACTCTAAAGCAAGATTTTTGATCTTTGTTTTTGTTTTTCGACTGTCAGTAACAAATTTTTTTTTGTCGAAAAAATACACGCTTATTTTTAATACCAAAAAGGGTTTTTAGAAGTTTATAAGAAACTGAAATGTACGTCACGATGTTGTTATTGAGTAAAAAATAATCAATTTCAATACTACAGTGTACAAAAGCGAAAAAATAATTGCGGCAAAATACCGTGGCACATAGCAAAACAATAGTTGGAGCAACTTCCAACAAAAAAATAGTAACTGCTATTTACAAAATATTTAAGTATGTTCCCATTTCAAGAAAAAATAAAGGAGACCGACGAAAGAGATACTCCCTCTTATATGCGGTTAAAAATGCCGCCAAAAAGGCTGCGGCCACTGCGCAACAATCAAAGAATCTTTGCTTTTGACAGTTTGTTTTTGGCGATTATTTTTTGTTACGAATGTGAAAACAAAACAAGCCAGCTGGCAAACAACCTTTTTTACATTTCTTATATTTTGTTCGGTTCTTTAAATGGCTATTTTAAATGACCTCAAATCATTCAAAATTTTCCAATGATTTGAAGCTGCTGCCAAAAATGGAAAAAAATCTATTGCAATTTTACGACCATCGATAACCTCCACGGTTTCAAAAAGTCATAAATCTTTTAGGTTTCAAACGAAACACAGAAAAGCAATCACCAAAAATGAAAGCTTTTAAGGCTTTTAAATTTCCGAAAAAAAAGGAAGGCAAACAACGACAAGAAGAAAAAAGATAAAGCGCATGATTTTTTTCGGGCGGTGGAAAAAAAGAAGGTCGTAAAATCGCATAAATTTATAAATATATCTCCCTTTATTAGATTTTTGACGCCACAACTATAAAAAATTTTGCGCACGTCAAAAATATAAAGAAAGGATCACCACCCCTGTGATTAATGGATAGAAAAAAAGATTTGGAAAAAAGTCAAAAAACATGTCAGTTTTAAGTAATTTTTTTCTTATTATGACTAAAATTTGGAGAGAAAAAATAACTGAAAAAGGCTGCCTTTTTGTGAAAATAATCCTGCAAAGTGAAAAAAGTGATAAAAAAAATAAAGGTGTCAAACGAGCAAAAAAGGGGGTTAAGAGTTAAACACTTGCGGAGGTTTTTGTCTTTTTTTTGGTGCGGTAAACGGAAAGAGTATGCATGAATGAATGAGTCAGAAAAGGAAAGACAAACAAAGTTAATAAAAATTAAAATTTTCTGGAAATGTGATTAAAAAAAGCTTATAAATGGAAAGCTATCGTCGCATATTAGTATTAATGAACAGAAATAATTAAAAAAATTTAGAAGTTTAAATACTAGAGACAATTAATATTAATTTTTTCATCTATATTGAAAAAGAAAAGAATCTCAGACGGCGAAACACACATTTCCAATGAGATACTACTTAACTTTTATTTACGCCAGCTTTTTTAAGCTTTCTACCTGTTTCTAACCCCATAATTTTTTATTTACAACAAGTTAAATGCCCTTAAGGCAATTGTGGACATCCCAAGAGAATTTCAAAATTCTTAAAAACAACAATATTTTCCCGTAATTAAAAAAAATAAAACCACAAATCAAAGCTATAAATTTTAACGGGAAAAAATTTCAAAAAACGAAAACAAAATTTAAAAACATTACATACAAATTTTGTTGTCTTTTTCAGTATTTTTTAAAAGAAAAAATACCATTGCAAAATAAAAAAAGTCTTTTTGCTTTGAGGTATAAAAATGCATGTCAAAGTAAGAATAGAAAAAAAACCTCATAAAACTTTTAACTTTTATGATAAAAGCAAAACGCTTATTCACATCGTTAAACTTTAAAAGCTTGAATGAAGGTTATATTAATGTTTTAAGACATATACTCCATTAATTATTCTTCTTCGCCTCCCTTTTTCAGAAATTCAATTTTCAAATCAAACAACCTCCGATAAATTTGAAAAAAAAGAAAAACATCCAAGAGTTTCTTTCACACTTCCCGCCAAACTTATTATTTAAAAGAATTTTTAAAATTTCTTTTACCTTTTTTTAAAACCCTCATTAAAAATAAAAGTGTGCAAGTCAAACAATGTTGCGCATCCGCATAAAAGACAACAAAAATACAGAAAAGTTTTCAAAAAACAAAGGAAAAAATTGTAGAAATATTTTTTAGAAGCAGATGTTATTTATCTACATAAAAAAAGCGGTTTAATTTTGAAAAGTGTGAAAAACAAAATTAAATAAATGCCAGCTGTGTTTGGCACATGGAATGCTTGTTTTTTTAAAAATTGTTTTTTCTCAACTGAAACGGAGCACAATTATTTGGAAATAAAAGGTTAAAGCTAAGAAAATACAAATTTTTGTTAATAAAGAATTAAAATTAAGAAATTATTGCTTTTGGAAGACTTCATACAAAATAATTTTTAAAGCGCGCTGTGATATCTAAAAAATAAAAAAAGACATTTAACTGGATACGTAATTTTTTATTTATTACCTTTTTTAAATAAAAAAGAAGCGTCGTTTAAAAAATTTTTTACGTAAATTAAAAATGCAAAGTTCTTATTCAGTTGAAATTCAGAAAGGCTTTGTGAAAGGTTTTCTTTAAATTAGCTTAAAGCATAAATGAGATTTTAATCAAGGATAAAAACTTAAAATAGTCATTATTTCACTGGGTTTTTTAAAAAGCTTCAAAGTTTGCAAAACTGCAACCAAGAAAAGCAGCGATCCCAATGAAAAGCATGCTTAAAACTTATTCCCGAAAAAAGCTTCTGTCTTTTTTTTGACATTTTTGTTTCATATTTTTTTTTTCATAAAAACGATCTTAAGCTTAATCGATATTCCAGCCTTGAGGGTAATGATGATGATCGGAAAGTTTGCTTTGACATCGAAAAATAACAAAGATAAAAAATGAAAAAAAACTTTAAATAAAATTGTTATTGCTTTGACATCGAAAAAAAAATGAAAAAAAACTTTAAAAAAAAATTTGTTGCGCAAAAAAACTAATAAGAATAAAGAAATAAAACGGAAGAAATGATAAATGTACTGGTTTTATACTTCCTTCCTTCCGTCTTTTATTCAGTCTTTATATTCACAGAGTTTTTTGATATATGTATTTTATTTAAATGCCTCAAGGGTATTTGCATTAAAAGTGTAAAAGTCAATTAAATGTTTGAAGTGGGCTTTTAACGGTTACCAATAAAAAGGTTAATGATTTTATAATGATCTAAAAAAAGATTTTAGAAGATGGAAAAAGTACTAGACAAAAATCATAAATTCAACTGCACCAACACGAAAATTAAGGGACACTATTGAGAAAATTAAAGCTGAAGATGAAACATAGTGGTTTAGTTTTTTCACTTCGTTGAACATTTTTCAATCATCAAAAAACCAATAAATTGTAAAATTTATTATCACCCTTAAAATAAATTTCAAATGATAAAAGAATATTAAAAATTTTTTTGAAGAGTGCTAAAAATCCCATTAAACTTATTTCTCTTTTTTTTCTCTCTTCCTACTTTGTGTCAATTATTGCTCTCGTTTTTCACCCTTTTTTTAACCAAGGAAGCGAGAAAAAACTAAATCTGGTTTAAACTGAATAGTTACTCTTTTAGAAAAAAAAGATAAGGAAAGCATCAATTAAAAACGCAGTTTAAAAAAGTGTTTTCTTTTTTTGCAGAAGTGAAAGTTTTTTGAAAAAATTTTAAGTGCTGCAGAAAAAAAGAAATTTACAGTTTGAAACTTGCAGCAAAATGAATGATGAAAGGACAAAAACAAAAAAAATATGCTGGAAAATATAACTTAATTTGTGTTTGAAATCAATCATAGACTAACTGTAAAGTATCACATTTTTTAAATTTGTTTTTGTTTATGAACTTGTAAGCTTTGGCTATCAGCTATTACGGCCCATTACCTCTTTTGAAACTTTAAGAATAATGTAAGCTATGATGACAAAAAATCTATATAATATAATATGAGCAGCTTTCATACATTACTTCATTCAAACGAAATATGAAACAAATTAAAACTGACATTTTTTCAAAGACACTTTCAGCCCTTTTTTTCTTATTCTCATCTCCACCCTCTCAATCAAAAAAAGAAAGAAAAAAGACACAATTAAATATTTTATAATTGAAAAGTCAAAATTAATTAATATCAAATATAATTTAAATCAGTTTTTACTTTTTTTCTTTAAACAGTTGTAAAAAACAAAAAGTAAATGTTAGTTATTTTCGATAAAAAAAGGTAAAACATGTTCACCTTTTTTAATGAAAAATTATTTTAAAAAAGTGTGAAAAGAGTATGTTTACCGATTCAATGGTTCGATGGTATTTTAATTGGATGAAACAAAAATGTTTTTCTTTTTTTTTCTCGTTTAACTAATTAATACTGTTATTTTTTTTAAAAACAGAAAAATTTGGGGACAAAAAAATCAGAAAAAATGTTGTAAAAATAAAGTAAAAAGGGAAAGAAAGAATGTATTTTTGTCATACTTTTGACGTTATTGTATAAGTATTAAAATAACGACAATCAGCAGGATCTTTTCACAATATAAATTTTTAAGAATGAATTGATAAGCTTAAAATAATCATCAGACGTCAATCACACATAACAACGTCTGCTTCAAGTGCATTTTATGTCAGTTAAACTTTAATCTTTTTTTCAACGTTTTTTTCTCAAAAATATTAAAAAGATTTGTGATTATTTTTGCACAAAAATATATTTGATAATTTCTTTAAGCAATTATCAGATATATAATTCAATCACCGGCTTTTAAAAATACATTTTAGGGATTTTTTTGCAGAAAATTTTGATAGAAAAAGGTGCAGGCTAACGTTAAAACTCCTTTACGCTAAATTTAATGTACTTATCAAAGATTCAAGAGTTCGTTGCAGAAAAAAGCAAAGTCAAGCATGCAAAAATTAAAACATGGAAAGAAATTCAGGAAAAGAAAAAAGTGTAAAAAACATGTCTTATTTTTTTTTCGTGGCTTGAAATGCTTCCAGGTGTCAAATTCTTCTTTTTTTTCAAACAAGCTTAAGTTTTTTGTATCTGAGAAAAAAAGAACTGAAAAGAATGAAATGAAACTGGTTACAATATTTTATGTGCATCAGCATCATCATCTCTACCACCAACTGGCAACAGCAGTTATAAACTTTTTCATGAAAAGGAAAAAAATGTGAGAAAAGGAAACGATGAAGGAAGGGGTGACAACAAAAAAGTTTCAAACAATTTTAAAAAAATTTAAACAAAAAAATAACTGTAAAAGAATTTTTTTTCTACATCAGAAATAAACAAGTAGATGAAAAATATTTGTTTTATAACCTTTTATTCGTAACATTTGACGAAAGACTGAAAAATGTAGACAATGAAATTTTGGCAAAGAAATGAACACGTGTGAAAAACAGATATAAAACATAAACAACAACAAAATATACATTTTTCGTGTAAGCAATGTAGAAAGGTGGAGAAAATGAGTGCTTTATTTTATAAGAGATCAAATAACATACAAATGATTTTATAGGAAAATATGTAACTTTGAAGAAAAAAAATGTAAAAAGGCACGTTGTCTCTCAAAAGAGCTTTTTGAAGGTGGTTAAAAAAGTGAGTGTATTTTAAATATGTTTTCATTGTTTTTTCTCTAACAATGATATCTTGTTTAATAAACATTTAAGTTTTTATACTTAACAAATTTAGCTTGAATGCAATATAAGTCTTATCCAAAAATTAATACAAAATTTAGCCTGACACATAAACGTAATAAAAACGTGGAAATTTGTTTAAAATAACAAAAATGTCATTTAAAGAAACTAAAAATGAGATCAAAAAGTGTACGAAAACAGAACAAGAGTGCTGAATGAGAATCAAGGACACGCTTCCCTGTGGTGAAAAAATATGTTGTTTAGCCACTTTGTGATAAATCAAATGATGTATCTTTATTAAAATGGAAAAACTTATTCATAATCTTGACTAATTTTTTTTAATAAAAATTATTAAAAATTGAACTCATCTCAATTAATGATCATTTATTTCTTGGCTAAATAATTTAAAACTTGAAACATCGTAAATCATTTAAAAGAGATCAGATCACAAGGTTATGCTCTATTTTAAAATTTTAATATTAAATTTGTTCAAACTTCATCAGTTAAACTTTTTCCAAAAATATTATCAAAGAAAAGCAAACAAAAAAGAGAAGAATCAATCAGTCTTATTTATTTTTGTTCCGTTCCTCTCTTTTTTTTTCGCGGTTCAATCATTAATATTTAACGTTCCGGAAATAGTTTGTTCACAATTTTAAATGACTAAAATTTTGATATTTTTTGAAGAAAAAGAGAAACAAATAAGAAGAAAAAATAGACATGCATTTTGCTTTGTTTATGGAAGAAAAAAATGTTGCAACAGCTGTTAGCAAAATGAAGGTGGAGAGAAAACAAAAGGTTTTCTTCTTCCAGCTGATATAATTTCAATTAAAATGCATAAAAATTGTTCAAAATGTTATATCACTTGAATTAAAATGCAGAAACTATATGAAATTTAAATAAAATCATTTAAACTTTTAGATACCTTAGAAGCAAAACATTATTATTAAGGTGTAAGTTTCGACAGAATTAGTCTTTAATTGTACCGGAACAATTTGGAAATCATTAAAAAAGCAAAGGTTACTAACTTTGTTTTATCAAAAATTATAAATGAATAATGAGTTAGTTTCAATTGGCTGAACTCATTTTTTTGCTTTTTTGAGAGAGTTTGAAGGAACAAGTAAAAAATAACTTTATGTGTAAAAAAAGAGGTTAATGATGGATTTGTCTATTTTTCTTTTTTTATGACTGCTTTGAAAAAAAAGCGTTGAAAAAGAGTAACGGAAATATTATTTGATGGAAAAAAATGTGGGAAGAAGAGTGTAACATGAAATTGAGATGGATCAACTATTTTTAGATAGACATTTTTTTTCAAGGTCTAAACAATTTGAAGGAACGAATAACAAAAAATGAAACAAAATTTGACGAGAAAAAACTTGTCAAATTTCCCATTTTCATAAATGTTTTCATGAACTATGTTGATGAAAATGTTAGGGATGCTTATAATTAAACCAGAACAAAAATTTTTTAATAGTTTGACTAAAATTTTAAAAAAGGAGGAAAAATCAATGAAGCGTTAATAAATTTTTTGTTTAATTGATGGTTTACAAAGATTATTTTTATTTTCAGCAATATCTTCTAAGTTATAATTATCATAGTTTCATGAAGTTTATTATTATTTGTTCAAAATTTAAATATCAAAATTTAAAAAAATTTAATATTAATGGCCATGATTCAACAAATGAAAAAAAAAACACTGAAATATAATACGACACATAATGAAATATATAATTTATTACAGATAATTCAAACAATCCATAAAAAGAAGAAGAAAATTTATGTTTAACGCTGCTATGTAAATTAATTAAATTAAATTAAAGCTAATAAATTTTGGCATTATACAAAAACGGCCTACTTTTTGTGTTAAAGAAAGAAATTGTTTTCAAAATATTTAAAAATTTGACAATTGAATTAAATAAATAATTATTGTAACAAAATTTGATTTTATTTTTTATTATCAAAAGCAAATCCAAGTTTTTGACAATAAGAATTGCATTGATGTTGTTCAAAAAATGTTTTCATTCCATTTTCGCCAAAATTAGTTTTCCCAAATCGAAGTAAATTCTTGCAATGAATTGATGGATCTGTGAGAATAAATTTTTTGCTGCCATTTTCATTATGGTTGATAACACCTTGCAAATCAACAATCATAAGATATCCGTTGCTTTCCTAAAAAAAATGTAAAGGTGCGGACTATTTTTTATTAACTTTATTTGGAAAAACGTTAAAATACTGTGCACTCACCTGATAAGTAAAGTGCGAAAATGCTAAAAGCATTTCAATAAACTTTAAATTAATGCCATCCTTTTTTGCGTTTGCTTCAGTCATAAAAAATGTTGCATTATTTGTAAATTTTTGAAATTTATCATTATCTCGAAATCGATTTTCAGCACACATGTATCGAATTTTTTCTTTTCCATTTTCATCTTTTTCACGAATTCGAATATTTTTTATCTTTAAAAATGAGAGTCGAGGTTCATCTTCTCCAATGGAATTTTTAACCTTTTTATCAAACTTTTGTGCAAAAAATAATGCAATCGTTGAAATTTCATTTGGAATTTTGTAATTTATTGATATATTATCTTTATTATTGAGGCTGAGATATTCCTTGAAGACTTGATCTTTGATACCATTTTTTGTAAAACTTTTTCCATAATATGCTAATCTATCACCACCTTTTGCAAATGGATTTGGGGCAATTTTGATTGATTCATATTGAAGTGGCAAAGGAATGGTAAATTCACGTGGAATAATATCATCAATAGATTCCATAATTTCATAATTAAGGAATGTTACAGAAATTTCATTCAATTTATCCCATTTTGGTTCTTTTTTTATAAGTTTATATTTTCTTTCATTGCTATTTTCTGATGATGAAACTATTATTGCAGCTTCTGATATTTTTGTTGTAATCGATAATGATACAGCTGATAAAACAGATTCAAGAATATTTTCAACATTTTTAATATCATGAATTTTAATTTCCTTTCCATAACTTTTTGAAAATACTTCAATCATTTTATCAGTATCATTTGAAATTTTTCCAAAGAAATATTGGATTTTCTTTTGACGAATCTTTAAAAATAATGTTTTTTCGGTTAATCCATTCGGATGTCCCAAATCATAATATTTGTCATCTTCTTTCTTTAAATTATGAAACTCTTTGCCATGACATGGAGCATCTGTAATATGATAAATAACCTTTGTGCCATATTCATCATTCCAGTCAAGTGATATTGCTTTATCTAATCCACCAAAGACATCTTCAGCAGCATCATCACCCCCAAACGCATCAAGTTTTTCACAAAAATCTTTAATTTTTTCAGTTGATTCTGTAAATTTGCCATTATTGAGCAATTCAATCTGTTTGGGATCACCAAAATCTCGATATGCAACAACAGCTAGCCTAACATTGTCTGCCCATCCATATTGACTCATATTTGCTTGAGGCTGAACAATACAATCAACAATATCATTAATATAACTCTTAACACCATCAATATGACCTTTCATACTTTTTGTGGCATCAATTAAAAAACATAATTCAAGATTTCTAGCTTTCTTTTGTTCTTTTAAAGTTCTTTCAATTTGTTTTTGTCGAATTTTAATAGCTTCTTGCTTTCTTTTTTCAAGGACAGGACCACATGCATTCCTGCCATAATCTTCTTTTGCCGTCGTAAAAATATATCGACATAAAGCATTTTGTTCATCTCTTTTCCATTCTTCTAAAAATTTTATCGTAAAAAAATGTTTTTAAAAATGGGGGTTTTCATTTCAGCCAAGGATGTGTTATTATGTAAAAAAGATACTTGCCAATCTTTTCTGAAGTTGGAATTCTACAGCATTGAGTAAAATGTCCTTGTAAATGGCAATTTTTGCAGTATTCATTTTTTGCAGGACAGATTAATCCATTATGCGAATTACCACATTTTCCACAATCATTGTTATCAGTCGCAGCATTTTTGTATTTGCAAAAATCATCAAAATGTCCATGCTTTTTACAACAAGAGCAAAGAGCATTTTTTGCAGGACATTCGTCGAATGAATGAATTTTACCACATTTTTTGCATTCTTTTTTCTTTGGTGGAATTGTTGGATCAGATTTCATTTCTTTATTTCTGCCTTTAAAGATGCAAAATTCTTCGAAATGTCCATTTTTCTTGCAAATTGAGCAAATCAAATTTTTTGCTTGACATTTATCCGCTTCATGTGAAATTCCGCATTTATTACATTTGAAAGTCTTTTTTATAGATGATTGATTTGATGAGGATGTTTTGTTCTTTTTCGGTTGTTCTTTAATTGATTTTTCAGATCCGCTTTCTTTTAAATTTTTCAATTCTTTTATTCCAAATGCCGGTCCATTGTTTTGTTGTTTCATATTTTTAAGTGGTTCATCTTTAGAAACAGGCGTTGACTTTCCGGCTATTTTGCCCCAAATCCATTGAAATCACCAAACTTGCTTATAGCTTAAATCTAAGGATAGATGCAGTTTTAAACAACACAAAAAATTCGCTAAAATGCAAAAAATGGTTTAAATTAAAAATTTAAAAAAAAGAACAATCAAAAAAATTTGCAGCAAAAAACATTGCAACACTCTTTATCAGTGCCTGGGCTTTTTTTTGAAGTTGAAAGTTTGGTGATTTCAAAGGCGTTGACTTTCCGGATGATCCTTGTTTCAAAGATTGACAAAATTGTGGAAAACGTCCTTTTCCTTGACATGTATCACATTTTAAATTATGTGCTGGACAATTACGATATACATGTGTTGTGCCACAATGTTTACAACCTCTTGATTTTCTATTATTTGAAGCAATTTTTAAAGTTGAAACATCAACAGTAGCAATACAAAATTCTAAATAATGACCAGTTTTACCACAAACATGACAATAATAATCTTTGGCAGGACATTTTTCTAATTTATGAGATGATCCACCGCATCTTCCACATTTGCTTTTATCCATAAGTAGTAGAGAAACCCCCTAAAATATTAAAATTTTAAGTTTAAAAAAATTGGCAAAAAAATACGTCAATAAACATTTGAAATGGAATGGAAGAAACTATTTTCCACAGAAAAAAATCAAAAAATACACACTTTAAACTAAAAGCGCTTTTTTTACGACGCAAGCCAAAAAAACAATGTTCCAGAAAACCGCGATAAAAAAACACTAACGAAGAAAAAACGAAAAGTTCGTTTTTGTTGAAGCACAAAGACCTTGCAAAGGCAAAGGGGTCAATTTTTGATGGAAAAGAAAGATATAAAATGGTGTATATTTCAATGATTCAAACAAAGCAGCAATTTTAGTTGCATTGAAATATTTAACATTTCTACAAAACGGCATTATAATAAACTAAGTTTTGCTGTAGTGTTCAAAAAATGAATAGTCATGGGTAAATTTTATGTGGCAACAAACGATTTTTAATCATATGAATCTTTGCGATGATCTATTATATAAATATAAATATATTTATCGTATCGATCATCTTTTGGATATCATATATAAACTCAAATAAACTGAGTTTTTACTTTTACGAATTTAATGGCTTGTGTTATAAAAAAGAAAATAATTAATACATTTACCTTTCCCACAAAAAAATTTAATTTACGTAGAAAAAGAATTATTTTAATGCGAGGAAAATATCATATTCTGCTGAGGCAAAATTGTTAGAAAAGTAGTGAAACTATTGATTTAGGTATTTGTGCAATGAAAAACGATTTAAGTTTTGAAAATTACAGGCTGTTTCTACACTTAATTGCAAATGTTATAACTGTTATCGTTTAAAAAGTATATTGAAAGTCTTAAATAATTTTAAACCTTGCAAAAAAAAACAGGAAAATTTATTTTTTGTATTTTCAAATTTTTACTTTTTTTCATTCTTTCTTTGGTTTCTTCAACACTAATAATGCTGGCGGTTTTTAGTGAATCACTTCACAAAAAGATTTTTTTGTTACAAATGTATCAAAAAAGTTTTTATTCATCCGATTTTCAAAAACATTACAAAAAAGATAACAAATTTTATGGAATTTCTTTTTTAAAAGCATTTAAATATTCAATAATAAAAGGAATTAAAAGGAAAGCACGTTGGAAAAACTTTTCATTAATTTTAAAGCTTGAAAAAACTTTTGGTAAATAATGAGAATGTTCAATTCGAAAAACGATATTTGTTGCAATTAATGAAAGTTTTTCATTTCCGTCTGAAAAGATTGTCGGCTCAAAAAGGATAATATTACTGGTTTTTGAAAGTTCATTTGCAAAATCTGATGTACGTTTTACACCTACCAATAACATGAAAAGACCTAGAAAAATTGTTGTTTTTAATTTTTGTGAATCAAACTTGGAAAAACTTACCCAAAGCCATAAACATAAATGAAAAGATCTTTGTTAAAGGAAGGATATCTTCAATAAAACTTCGAGTAACAAAAGCGATTAAAACATGGGTTACGAATCCAGCAATGAATGTGAATGTGGCTAGAATACCAAAATACGAGAAACCAAAACTTGCAAGTTCAAGAAGTTGTAATTGTTGATTTCCGTAACGATTAAGACTTTCGGGGTTATCTAATTCTCCAGATTCTGCAGTTTTTTTCAATTCCAAATTAAGCTTTTCACAAGCTTTAACAACAGTATCAGCAACCAAATTATAAATGATCAAAGCTAAAGCAGAAACAAATGTCGCCCAAAGAACGACAATTGTATCAAGACGATAAATATCAGCAGGTCCAAGAATGCTGTTACGAAATGTTGCAGAACTATTTGTTACATCTGTGACATAATGATCAAAAGTTTGTGAATTTTCATAAACAAAAAATAATTGTGCAGTAATAAAAAACGCCATAAAGATTCCAAGAATTACATGAGCTGCTATATGTGGAGTTCCCTTTGGGACCTAAAACATAACATTTTGGTTAACACTTAAAATGCATGTTCAAATACTTACTTCATTGTGAATAATTTTGGTATATTTTTTTGTAAATTCATTGTAAAAGTTTGATAATGCAAGCATAAAAAGTGTTACAAATGAAACAATTGAATGCATACTTAAAACTGCCAATGGAAATGTGTATGCCCAATTTAGGGAGAATAGCTAAAAAATGAATAAATTTGAATAGATTTCGAACAGAGAAATCAAAAACTCACAGTTGTTTCCCCTAATTTTCCAAGAAGAAATATTGTTCTAAATAATAAAGGTAAGAAGCCAACAACAAAAATTATGATGCTGGTTATTTTTGTTGCTGATGATGTGACTTCTGGAAACGGTGTAATTTTGTAATATAAACCAAAAATCAATGACTTCCATTGTTTTTGGGCAGAAGTTTGATAGGATGAACCGCTTCCGTTATTTAACTAAAATAAAAGATATAAAAGCAAAACTTTTTTAAAGAAGACAAATTTAACAAGAAATCTTCGTTTAATCAAGTTTTAGATTTTCCGCTCCCGCTACAGCGTCGATTGTTTACCGAATTTGTCATCATTGGTCTTTCTCATAAAACTACAAAAAACCATTTTTAACCCTTAAAAAAACTTTAAAAACAAATGGCTAAATTTAGAAGTCCAACTGTTTATTAAAAATATGAGGTAAAATCAGATAAACATTTACGAAATTGGCTTTAACATTATAATATCACGAACTAAAAAAACTTACCAAAATTTTTTCGTTTGATTTTGTTGGTAGACTCATCTTTATTTAGTCTAAAACTTTTTTTATGTCAAATTAAATTTTATTTTCGAAAAAAATTAAATTCAACATAGAACACGCACCTTTTTTTAAAACAAAAGAAAAAGTAAAAAAAGGAGAGCCGACACTTTTTTGTGACATAATTTTGTGTTTTCTATTTCCAATTTATTTTTTGTCTTAATCTTGCAAACACATTGTAATCACAAATTCACAAAAAATGTGTCCAAAATGGTATTTTTGCAAGAAAAAAGAGACACAGAATTTACACAAAATATGCACAAACGTAAAGCTTTTTCTAAAAAATTTCCAACGTAATAATTAACATTAAAAATATTTCTGTTTTTAACTGTAAAAGATATATCAGCATTTTGGGACAACAAAAAGTAATCTCATTGGAACTATGCAGACAAAAGTTGAGGGAAAAAATAACAAAATCAAAAGGTTTTTTTCGTTTGCACTTATTTTAATCGAAAGTTTTTATAATAAAAAAAATGATGTGCGGTGAAAAAAAAAGAGAAGAGTGAGAGAGTTGAATGTTTGTTTTAAAATTATAACGTGAAAATAAAAGAGTACTGCAATTGTAAAATAATGTTGCAAATACAAAAGAAATCACAAAGTACAAAAAAGCGAATTATAACTTTTATAAACAGAAGTTAAAAAAGAAAAATAAGCAACAATATTTTCATATATATTTAATATAATATGTTAATCTTATTGATTTTTTGAACTTAAAGGGATAATATTTCAGAATATTCAGATTATAAACAATCATTTCTCTCCAAGTATATTCTGTACAAATTTCAGTTTTAAAAACTGTATGTGATTTAACTTAAATCATTTAAGTACTCGTCATTTTTATGTACTATTTTGGGTTCCTGAGGCATTTAAACTGTCATCAATGATTGACGAAGACAGCTTAACTGTTAAAACTGATGACTGATAAATGATACCTGAAAAGTTTTTGAACCCAATTAAATAAGCTGATACTATGCAAAGAATTTACTATGGCACAATAATACTAACTGCCTTTTTGCTAAAAAAAGAATTAACCAAAAATACACGTATAAAAGATTTTTTCATTTAAAAAATAACAGGCAAATAACGACTTTAGCATAGCAACGCTGCTTTTAGCTATTTTGGCAACCACCTTTTCACATACAAAATAAAACAACAAACGAGAGAATTTTTGTGTATGTCTGACAGTTTTTTTGAAAGCAACAGTGATTTCGTTTTTTTAAAGTTATTTTTGACACTTGTGATGCTTTAAAATATTACTCAGTTTTTGAGTGATTAAATCACAAAGTGATAAAAAATGGTATTTTTCAACACAAAATTCCTAAAAGCAGCTTATAGTTTGTGTCAGTTTTATGCTTTCGGCTTTCCCTTTTAGTTTTTGACAGGTTTTTCAACAAAATAAGGCAAATGAAATGAATGTTTTACTTTATTCATCCAATTATTTCTTTTTCATTGTTATGAAAAATAACAGGATTTTGTGAAAGATAAAATTTATGTCATACTTTTAATTTTTAAATAAATATTTAGCGTTTTATATAAATTTATATTTTTTTGAATAAAAAGATTATTGAACATAAAGAAGAGTTTTGGCAAGTTCCATAGAAGTTGTTTCACCGACAAGAATTTCAACAAGTTTTAAAGCAAATTCAAATGCTGTACCCGGTGCACGACTGGTAATAATATTATTTGAAACGACAACATCCAATTTGTCGTAAACATAACCTAAAAAATATCCATTATCACTTAAATGGCAATAAATATTTACCAGCTTTTTCAATTTTTTCTTGATCCTTTGGATATGATGTCATTTTTCCACCTTCACCAATTTTATTTTGAGCAAAAATAACTGGAGCACCACAAATTGCTCCAAGAAATTTTCCAGCTTTGTCATGATTTTTAATAAAATTTACAAGACGTTCATTCTGTAAATAACATTTTGATTAACACTATTGATGTGTTAACAAAAACAGCTTTAAAAATCTCTTTTAAAAACAATGATTTAGAAATCAAACCAAAAAATTTAAATTTTATCTCTATAGCTCTTGAAAACAACATACATTAGCAACTTTATAAGATCCAGGACCCCCTGGAATAATTACAGCATCAAACATATCATTTTCAACATCTTTAAATAATTTGTCAGCTTTAATTTTTGTTTTTTGAACGCATGTAAAATATTCTTCATCATTCAAATTAGCAATTATAACATTCAATTCTGCACGACGTAAAACGTCTACAGTTATAATTAATTCTGTTTCTTCGGTTTCCGGAAATCCGATAACCAATATTTTTGAAGCCATTTTTACAGCGGAATTTTTTGTAAGATTGAACGTAAAATATGATTCAAATGTTGAAAAAAAACAAGAAAAAAATGAGATGCACAATAAACAACTTTCAAAACTTGGGTTATTTTTTGTGATAAACAAAACGTCCGTCGTGTCAGAGAAAAGCAACAATAGCAAAAAAAGAGTGCATGTGGTTGAAAATATTTAGTGATACTAATGCAGTAAACGTTTATTCTTTGATAAACATTTTTTTTTCATTGATATATGTTTACATTATTTATGTAACGGTTTTTTTTGCATTTAAAACAAAAGACAAAAATAGCTTTGTTTCAAAAATGATCAAACTTTTTAAATAAAGAAAAAAGCAGTATTTGTTATGTTTATTTAAGATTTATTATAAAATAGTGTTAAAGAGTTATGCATTATATTTCTGAGAAATCCTTTGTTTTTCTTTATTTATTCTTCAATCCAAATAATAGTTTAGAATCTCTTAAACAAAAAAGCTTAAATTAAAAATTAGTTAAAAATACTTCAGAGTTTATTTATTCCATGAATTTTGTAGTTGTGAAAAATACAATCCTGATTCAAGATTTGTATCAAATATCATTCGCTTTCCTGTTGACGTTCGAAAGATTTTTGCATTGTAAACTGACGTAGAATTATTACAACCTTGAATGTATGGCAATGTTCGGCATCTTTTACGATATTTACAGCATAAAATTCTAAAATATAAAAAAAATAATATTTCAGTTACTCAGAAATTCTAAAACTAACATACCTGTAAAAATTTTTACACCATAATTCATTTGTTTTTAGGGCACTTGCAATAAATAATAAACCAAAAATTGCAGCACTAAATTCAAAACATATTTTAAATAATAACTTGTATTTAAAAGATGTAAATAATACTTCAGCAGCAAATAACTAAAAGTTAAAAAGCTTTATTAAACACGTTCATCTTTTTTTTTCTAGGTAATTTTAAAAATGATTTAAAGTCACAAAAAACGTTGTACTTTATCTTACTCCTTTATAAAAAAGTACGATAGAGCTTATATCACATGATCTCAATGAGCTTTTTATAGTTTTTTGTATTTTTTGAACGTAATAAACCATTTTCTTAGAATCACATGTTAAAGAAACACGAAAAAAACATACAAATATTCCCACAGGAATACAAATGGATGAAACAACAGAACATTTTCGAAGTAATTTTGATGTTCGAATATTTTCACAAAGTTGATAACGTTGAGATAATGTATACGCACAGCCTTCAGATATTGATTCATGATACATTTTATGATTTAAATGATCTACGTAAAAGAATAACTAAAAATAATTAAAGTATATTAGAATTAAAAATGATTAATAAAGCTTACAGCAATAAATATAAAGGAAATAAATGTACCGGGTACTGCAACAAGAAGAAAAGGAATATAGCCTGAAAAATAATGTAAAACAAATGAAAGAATGTTCTTGAAACAAAATTTTTATTCCCAAAAAGTCTTACCATTGAAGAGTAAAAAAACAGTAAAAAACGAAGCACCCCATTGTATAAATACAATAAATGCAACAAAATAAAGATGTTGTTGTTTTTCATAATTTCGAAAATAAACAGTTGCAATTATTCTTTCACAAATTATTAATGGCATTGCAATTACATTGCAAATTCCTGAAGAAACTTTAAGACCATCAATAATGGTTTTAGACCCCGATAAAAGGTAATCACCATGAAAACCTAAAATTTAAAAAAATAATTTTCTCATGCTCAAAATTTTGAAAGCCTACAGTAATCTGTATCTTCACATTTCAAAACTTTAATAGCCGTTGTAATTTCACAAATTGAATAAACAATACACAAACATGCTAAATTTGATATTAACATTATCATATTTACATGAAATTGTGGATTAATAAGAAATGATATAACCAAACAGGCAGTTGTTACAATAACAATTAACGTTAATCCAATTAAAAAATATTCAGCAATATAAAGTAGAATTCTTTCGTTTTGTGTCAACTCTTGTAACGAATACATTACCTCAAAAGATAAATTCATTGTGTTTTTGTTTTGAATGTTTGAAATATGCTAAAAATGCAAACACCGTTATAAAATGTGAAAATAAATTGTTGAAAATAATTCTCCTCCAGATGTTTTTAAAAGAACAAGTTTTTGTAGCAATAAATAATATTTTTGTATGCTTAAAATAGCGGCAGAATTGATTAAAAGTTTTATAATAATAAAAAACAAAATTTCAATACTCCCCTTTTCCCACGAAATGGGATTGTAAATACAATTTTCTTTAAAAATTTCGTTTTATCGTTGTTAAAATGTTAAATAAAAGGGATTAACAACCAGGAAGAAGCCAATTGTTCATTTTTTCAAAATAAATGAAATCTTACAATAGCTTTCAAATAAAAATGTTGAAGCATTTATTAAAATTGCTGTTAAGGATTTCTTTTAACAACGAGTATTTTAATTTTATTTTTAACAAAAAATGATTTATATTATGCATTAGAATGAAAGAAATTAACAGTAGAAAATGTTGAAAATGCTACTTAAAATAAGAAGTAATTTTTAGAAACTTTTAGAAGGAACAAATATGGTATTTTTCAAAATTTTTAGGGACGGCTTTATACACCAGTCAAATATTTTTTAGCGATCCATGGCCTCGTTGGAAGTACAACTGTAAGGAAAATAAATGTCACATGATAAAACAATCACAACTAATAATTTAATAGCCATTTCAATTCTTGCAGATTTTTTAACATTTTGAAACTTTGGGATATTAAAATGCGCCCATGTAAATCACATAAATAACTTGAAAAACATGAAATCTTTGTAAATAAGCATCTCTTTGAGCTGATAAAATTTGATAGCGTTGCTGTTGAATAATTTTGTCGCATTCTCTTTGTAAATTAATTTGATCATCAATTTTCAGTTTCATTTGATTGTATTGATTTGTAAGATTTTCCAATATTGTTTGCAATTCTGTTTTAATGGAAAGATTAAAAGCCAAAAGTTTATTTAAATGTATCATTTCCTATAAAAAAATATCCATAAATAGTGCTCTAAATGGTAGTTGTCTTTTTTATAACAAACAAGGACACAACAAAAGTGTTAAATTCCCATAAAACGACATATCAATAATTGCTTACCATTTTAACATTACGAGCTTCAGATGATAAATTATAGAAATCAATAACTGTAAAATTTGTTAAATTACATTTTATATGGCGATGTCCTGCATTTTTAAACAATTTATTTTCATGAAGCATAAATCCACCAAATAATAGGGTTAAAAGTAATGAAGAAAAAACGATATAAATAACTCTGCGACCTTTTAACAGCTAAAAACAAATTTTGTTTTAGTGAAAAATTAAATAATATTTCACTTTTACCAATTCATTAAGCTTTCTTTCATCGGCTGCCTCTTTCAGCAAATATGAATTTTTTGAGTCATCGTCTTTGCCAAAAATTTAAATAAAAATTTTCATGAAAAGTATAAATAAAAAAACTTTTCACTATCACAATTAATTAATTAAATGAAAATTTGGGGTGGTCTGTCATACAGAAGAAATTTTTGCAATAAAAATTGAAGAACAACTCTGGTTTTCTTTTAAGAAAAATTGAACATATGAACATTTAAACGAGTTTTATGAATTAACAAAAATGCATGAATCATACATTATTTATTAAACATTTGTTTTAATATGGCCGTTTTCACATGTATTATTTTTCAAGTTGTGTTTATCATTTTCGTTAATAATATTTGGACGTATATGTTCTTTAAAAGATTTAAATGGTTCATAATCTTCTAAATCAACTGCATCTTGTCGGACAAAAATTTTATCTTTATTTGTAGCTGATATCTTAAAAATAGAACACTTAGTCACTGATTATAATCAATGAAAAACCAACCCTTTGAATACAAATTATCAAAAGCAGCAAAGATATTAACAAAAAAAAGATGAATTTCATTTTATAATTAATTACTGATAATACAAGATATGTGTTAATGTTATGGGATTATTGAAGAGAACAAACAATTTTATTAAAAATATTTTCAGCAATTAAAATATATTAAAAACAACTGAAATACCAAAAAATGATGATTTGTTAACGAAACTCAAAAACAAAGCAGCATCATCATAATCTTGTTTAAATGTGTTCAACTGCCAATTTTTATGCAATGCTTTTCAAAAATTGTTATCAGCTTTTTTTAAAAAATGGTGCTTAACACTGGCAACACAAAAAGATTTATTTTGAATGTTGCCGAAGCGGTTACTTTGCAGAACAAGAGAATTTTCTTTATACCACCCAAACAATTTATGTTTTGGCTTTTTGGACAGGAATAATTTGTCAAAGAATTATGGAGGGGAGCTAACGTTTGCTGCCTCCTTGTAATCTGTTTTTCAAAATCGCAGCATTGACAATTAAAATTCAAGGTACAATCGATAAATGAATCACACATTATTTAGAAAAAGGCCTAATCAATTCTGAAAAGACTTTGGGGAATAAACATTTTGTTATTTTACTGCAAATTTATTTTAAAACAGTTTACATTACTCAACATTATCAAAATTTTAAAATAATTAAAGATTGTTTTATAAAACTGAAAATGGAGTTTAATTAAGATTATGACTGTATATAACTTATTGATGCGTCAACACGATTCGCGGCCGTCTTTGTTGCCACAGAACTTTTCAAAAAACTGTCTCTGAACTTGAAAAATGATGGAATCGTCATTTTCATTACAGCTTTTCGAAGAGATTTATTTAAAATAAAATAAATAATTGGGGTATCACCTGTAAATATAAATTATAATGTACGTATATGATCGATGAATTTACCGTGTAAACAAATCCAGGAAAAATGTGCTAAAATTTCAATAAACACTGGAAATTCCCAAAAAAGCATAAAAATGTGTAATAATGGTGCTGCAAACATTTCACCGCAGACACATATTGCTTGAATTGTCATCTATAATTTTTTATAAAGAGAATGAAAGATAACAACAGATTGTTATTTCAAAAAACCTAAAGCTGCAAAATTTAATCTAACTTACTTGTTTTTGAGCTTTTGATATTGTCGATGTTTCGTACATATTTGTTCTCATTTTTGTAATAACTAATAATCCACCATAAAAAAATGTCAAAAACGCAATAATAAGACTGTTATTCCAAGCAAAAAAGGTTTGAAAGGCTTGAAAATTAAACTAAAAATTTGATATTTATATTTATCAGAAAGATAAATTCTTTTACCAATGGATTATTTTCCATTCCATGAATTAAATTATATGGATCATGGTGCATAGCATAAATTTTAATATTAAAAATATGTGGAAGTTGAAATCCGACATATCCTTGATATAAAATTGGAATACACATCCATAGGTAAGTTTTATAACCACCAAAAGCATACTTAGCAAGTCTTGGAAAGCCCATTTCCAAAAATCTGTCAAAACCCAAAATAACACAAAGTGTTGTAACACCATAGAATCCGACTAAAAATTAATATTTATAAAATACTGTAATGTAATAGATCAAAACTAACCAACACCAGTCACACCAGTGAGATAATATAATTTTGGATTGTGACAAAAATGTTCGCCCTTCATTACTTGAATCCCAGTAATAATTCCATTGCAAGGAAGAATAAACATATCATAAATTCCCATCATAAACATAAATTTGTAACAGGAATATTGAAAAAATTCTTTTCGAACCATTGCAATCATAAATGGAATGTACGATAGCTAAAATGAAATATTTTAAACTTTATAACGGATATTTGTATGTTGTGCCAAATGACAACATTTACCTCAAAAACAAGTCCAGTTAAAAAATAGATAAGTCCAATAGCAAGATTTGGCTTTCCTTCTGCATACCATTCATCTTGAGTTTTTAATGAACAATTCTTTTCATAAAGATCATACCATTTTTGATGATCAAATATAAACATCCAATAACCCATTATATATATTGGATAATGTTTTTGATAAAGTAAAACACAATAAAGTATCAGATCAAACCAAAAAAACGGACAATAAATTTTGGTATGGGAATTCAAAATTGTTATGTCGCTTTTATAGTCAAAATAATTTTAGAATTTTTCATTTGGAGGCGGAACATAGGAAAATAATACTGTGTTTCTAAAATTGTGATTCACGAATTTTTTGAGTACAATAACATTCTTTTGTGCCTTAATCCTTCTTGAATCCTTTTTTATTTCCGTCCACTACGACATATGAAGTTTATTTTTAAAAAAGGGAAGGGGATGATGTAGGTGGTTTACACAATACTGTTATGTTTTGTTTAAAAATAAGAAACAATTTGAAGGAAACAATTATATACTGTATTAATTGTTATACGTATACTTTTTTCACAAAAAATCTTACTTTTTTAATTATTTTGAGCAAAAACGTTTTGAAGCTATTTTAGTAAAATGCTAAAAAACATTTTTTCAAAAATCTGCGCTCCCTTTTAACAATGAATATAAAAATTACCCCTCTAATTTTGAGCAAAGTAAAAAATTCCCTGTTATATTTGTCTCAATAATTTCATTTTGTTTACTGTAAAAGCAAAGAATACAGCTGAAATCTGCATGAAAAAATTTTTTACTTCCAAAAATTACTTAGGAATTAATAGATGACTTTAGAATGTGAACGTCATTTATTAGATGAGATAAATAAATGTTATTTTTTCAAATAAAAGAATATGAATAAGCACCAATCTTTTATGTAGTTTCCTTTTATTTGCACTATATGAAAAGGAACATAATTGAATGTAATACAGTGGAAGAATAACAAAAGTATTATCCTTCAGACATATAAAACAGAAGTAAATAGAGGATTTATCAAAAATTTAACTTGTCATCTTCTCTTTTGAATAAACTATCATATCTGCCATTGTAATAACATTTTCTTTTAGAAAGTTTTTTTTATAAATAATAAACACTTTACAAAAGTTCATGTTCTGATTCAACAAGGAAATAAATTCGTGTGCGTGAACTTGAGTGAAATCATGGATCATAACAGCATTCTACAGTAAAGTAAATAGATGTGATTTGCAAAATCGAATATTCATTAATTATATCATCCAAAAATCATTGCTTAGAAAACTTTGATCTAACCTAATAGTTTTCTATTAAGCTTCGTTTTCAATTTTCCTACTTGTAATTTGATTCAACCTTTTTGTCTACAAATAAACGTTTCACTTCTTAAACTTTCGTTATCAATTTTGTTATGAAATAATAATAATAAAATGAATCTTGAAAATTGTTTATAAAATTCACAGCCAAAAATTAAACAAACAAGCCATATTTTTGTAATTATTTGCTTAAATTTTTTTATCAATTGTTTTCATATTATTTTTTTCAAGATCTTTAAGTTCAGAGGTTTGATTTCAATTGATAGCCCCAAAGCTTCTTAGATCATTACTTTTCCTTCCTAAAAGATAGAAAACAACTGCAAAAATAATTGCCACAGCAGCCATAATCAATAACATTAAAGGAATTGTTAAAACAACATCAGAACATGGCTCAGATGGTGGGGTTGTTGTCGTCCTTGTTGATTCATAAGGATCATATCTAAAATTGTTTATAAAACTTAGCAAACATTATATAAAAGTCAACTTACAATAGTTGAAGTCTTTTATTATTCTTTCTCACATTTAATTTCGTATCTATAAATTACCATAAATTTTTCTTAGAACATACGAAAAAAGTTCGATAAAATTATAAAAAGCCGAACTTATTTCTATTTTCCAAATATTTAAAATTTTTTAAAACAATGGCAGGTAGTTTATAAGCTACATGCGAAGAATAAAAAAGTTTTTTGCTTGCCACGCTTTTGATTTAATTTACAAAAAAGAGTATTAGTTTTTGTTTAAAAAACTGATATTTTGGAAAAAGAAAAAAATGTAAATATTATTCTTAAAAGATTACCGTCAAACAAAAAAAAAGACATTATTCAAGAAAGCTTAAAAGCTCAAAAATGGGTAACTTTGAAAAAGTCACCAATGTGAGTTATGTCAAAAGTTAAGTCTTTTCCAAAAATGTAAAAACAAAAATGACTAAAAATTTTCAATAAAAATCGATTAGCTTTCATGTAACATAATACATGGAACTTATAAAAACAAACAAATTAATAAAATTATTTAAATTTGAGCTTTAAATTATAAAACTGATGGTAGACTCTTACTTTATTTACTAAAAAATGCTGCCAAAAATGTTGAAAAATGCTGCTTTCTTTTGGGAGAGTGAAATTTTGGTTACTGAAGAGAATTTTGCCTTTATGAAGTATTGTATTATTTTGTATTGCTGAACTTATTCATCCATCAAAGTCCTGTCAGCTTCGAAATATGCAAAAATGTAATAACATTATATACTCATAACTTATATTTTCGTTTTTCGTTTTTCATCCTTTTTTCTATCATCAGTACATCCAAAATTGAACAAAATATACCCCTTACCAAAAAGCTATTCGAACCACTTATCAGAGAAGAAGAATTTGTTTTTCAATTTTCTCCTTTTCATTTTTTTCCAAATAAGGACATCATTGCCTTTCTCATTTTCAAACATCTTTATCCACGTTTACTCAAAAAAAGAAAACGAAAAAAATGCCACCAAACGAAATGTTTCTGAAAGCTTTATCCATTATCGTCTATTTCTCCATTTTATTGGAAATAAATTTATTTATTGGCTTTCTTTGACCCGAAATTTTTTTTTCTAACGATTCTATTTTGTTGTTCTACTTTTTAAACTTTTATATCTTAAATTTAAGAAAGAAAATTCCAAAATTTGTAAAAATTATTCATATTTTGTCATTGTAATTTTTGGATTATTTAAATCATTGTAACATGTTTATACGTTTTGACATCTTTTTTTTGCTTCTTTTTAACAAACAAAAATAATGTGTTTCATATAATTTTGACAAAAGCTCTTCCGCTAAAATCGTCTTTACGAAATAAAGTGATACATTTTTTACCTGAATATCTTACAGAAATCTTCACTGAATCGAATACATTTGAAATAAAAATGTGTTTTAACTTTTTAATCCCGCTTTAAAAATTCCTACCGTAATTCTTTTTATGAACATATTTACGAGAGTTAAACAACTGTTCATAATTTTTTTTTGTTGCAAAAAAAAGAAAATCGTTTATTCAAAATAACCCAAAGGAACAAAAAATTTCTTTTTTCTAAGATTCAAAGTTAATACCCTTTCTCCCAAAAAATGCAAGCAAGCGACACTGTTTTTGGTTTTTATCGTTTTCTTTTTCCTTTTTTTTCTTCCTTGTTTATTTTATTTTTTTCTTTTGTTCGGCATTTAAACTTTTTTATACAATATTAAATTATTGGGTTATATAAGTTTCTGAGAGTTGAAATGTATTAATCTGGACAATTCTTATCCCGTTTTATTTTTTAATTCGTTCAACATCGTTTTTACGATATTTTTTAAAAAACCATTATATATAGCCCATATTATTACTCTATTAAAGCCGCCACCATTATAATAGTGCTTTCATTTTTTCCCAAAATTAACTCTTTCCTTTTTTCATTTTAAAAATGGCACCGGAAATTAACTATTTATTTTTCGTTTTTCCATTAAAAATGAATCTTTCCTTTTTTTTCTTTTTTAAAGAACAAAAGCATTTTTTTTCTAAATTTTTAAAGGAAACTTTGACAATCATTGAAAATCATCAAAGCGTGCTTAAAGTTTTTTAACTATTTTTTCTAGACTTTTGTTTTTTCAAAGTTTTATATAAAAGTTTTAGAGATAGAATGCTTAAAGTTAATTTAAATTGGCCAACAATATTAATGCGGATTATTTGTAAATTAATGCTGATATTTATTAGCTGCTTTTACCGTATGTTTGTTTTTCTTTAAAACATTCATTAATTATTATTTGTGTTGTATGTTTTAATAAAAGAGCGAACTTTTTTGACAAACCCTGTAAAAAGTTTTGCTAACATGAAATAAAAGAGAAATGGGGTAATAGAGGAGTAATTATTATTCCAAATATTACTTCTTTGATAAACAGTATCATTTATCTCTCTGGCTTTAAATAATATTTGATTTTAAGTTTTTCTTGGGCAAAAACTTTGAAACAAGTTTTTTGAAGCTTTAATAAAAAAAATGTTTTTTATATTAATTTTTAATTAAATTTTTCATGTCATTAAAATGTGTTTTAAATTTGTCCAACTTGTCATTTGAAAGTGTTTAAACTTTTTTAGATTCGTTCTCAAGCTATTTCCTTCTTTTTTATTAATGAGAGCCTTCTACTTTTCAACTTTTTCTCGTCAACAAAAAAATAATGAGAAAAAAATAAAAGTCAATAACGTTTCTTCTTCTTCTCCTTGTTTTTCCTTCTGCTTCTTAATTTTTTTAACAAAATGAAGGCAGTAAAAAAAACAATACTTTATATTCCTTTCAATGGAAACAAATGATGATAATGTTTCATAAAAAAAAATGGAATTCTAATAGAAAACCTGACTCCGCCTTTTGTTTTTTTTTCATGGAAGACAAAAAAATAACAAAAAAGGGCATCACCGGGCTTTTCTTCTTTGACATTTGGCAGATCCCATTGTTTTGTTTGAAGACTTTTTTTAAGCCCTCATTTTTTTATTGAAAAGAATAAAGACGACAACGAACTCATCTTTCTTCTTCTTCCTCTTTTCTTTGTCATCCTTGACTTTATTTGTGTGTTCGTTTTTTATCCCTCATTTTTTTAAAAAAAGATTTGTTTTACACTTTTTTTATATCATTTTTTTGTTCTTTCATATTTAGAAGGATTCTTATTTGAAAGAAAAGGAAATGCAAAAGTAATCAAATCAGTTTGTTACATCTCACCGAGTTTTATTGACAACAAAAGAAAAGAGGAATGGAAAAGAAAGGAAAAGAAAAAGCAGGAGATAGAAATCTTCAATAATTTCTGTGAAAAGCTGTGAAAAACTTTTTTTTAAATTTTTTATTGTTGTAAATGCATAAAAACAAACTATGTATCAGCTATTGTATTTATGGTGCATAAGTTGGCTTCTGTCGATATCCATAGTATCTTCAAATCATATTGCTAATTCTTATGAAACTGGTTATGGCCCGGGTAAGTGTTTGTATGATACACGTTTAAAAAACATTGAGTGTCTCAAGCATAGTTTTAAACACAATATTGATACATTATTAATAATGCCGGATAGCAAGTTATGCGTTTAAAATTGCATTTGAGACTTCCCCTATTTTAAATACTTTTTTGTTTGCATTTTGAATTTATTAACTCCATACTTTTAAGAATTTTCCTTGAAAAATTCTTAATTTAAAAACTCGCAAACTGTTTTTTTTTTCTTTGAACTCCCCGAACACTCTTTTTTTGTTGTTGGCTATCCATCAAATTCAATACTTTTTTGTTCTTAAAAAAATCTCCTGGGGTCATTTTTCATGTTCACATGGAGAAAAAAAACTATTTTCAGACCACACAGATTTGATTCCAACAAATGAAGATGAAGAACGGCTTGTAATTGAAATGTTTCGAAATTATAATCATTTAATTCGGCCATCACCATGTAAAAATTCAAGTATCGTTTATGTTGAATTTGGAATGGCAATGATTTTACTTATAAATGTTGATGAAAAAAATCAAATTATGCAAACCAATGTTTGGTTAACTTTTAAATGGAATGATTGCCAATTTAGTTGGGATCCAAGGGAATTTGGAGGGATTCAAAGTATGCGAGTACCACAAGATCGAGTATGGGTACCTGATATAGTTTTGTAAGCTTTTTTTTGAAAAGGAATTTTTACACAGATTTTTCCAATTCTGTTGCACGATGAGAGTATTGGGCTATTTAAGTATCCAAAATGTTTTATACTCTTAGAGTTTATCAGAATCCTTTAAGATTCAACAATGCTGATGGCAATTATGAAGTTTCTTATCACTCTAATGTTGTTGTTGATTATCAAGGCAATGTTATTTGGGTTCCACCAGCAATCTATAAAAGTTCATGTCGAATCGACGTTGAATATTTTCCATTTGATGAACAAGTAAGCTAATATCCCCTTTGGCAATCGTTAAAATCATATTAAATTAAGGTTTGTGCAATGATATTTGGTTCATGGACTTATGAATCTGATGAAGTTAAACTTCGATGGTACAATAATAAACAATGGGTTGAATTGGAAGATTACAGCTATAGTGGAATTTGGGATGTCATGGATGTTCCTGGACAACTCGTCGATAAACAGTCTCGAATACAATTTCAAATTGTTATTCGTCGAAAAACTTTGTTTTATACAGTTATTTTAATCATTCCAACGGTTTTAATGGCATTTTTATCAATGATGGTTTTCTATCTTCCTGCAGAATGTTCTGAGAAAGTTACACTTGGAATTAGCATTTTATTAGCTTTAGTTGTCTTTTTATTACTTGTTTCAAAAATCCTACCTCCAACAAGTGATACGATTCCGTTAATGGCAAAGTATTTGTTGTTAACGTTTGTGCTGAACATTGTTACAATCATGGTGGGTTGAAAATAAACAATTGTTCAATGTTCTGACAAACTTTTAAGGCAACAGTAATTATCATCAATGTTTATTTTCGATCAGCATCAACTCATACAATGCCAAAATTCGTTCGTTCTATCTTTTTACAATTTCTTCCAACAATTTTAATGATGAAAAGACCGGAAAGAATTCCAATCTTTAATGGGTATTTTGTTGAAGAATATTGTGCCGAAGAAATTTTTGATGCTAGTAAGCTTTTTATCATATTACACAAAAAAATTTTCATTCAGGTCTTATAATGCCATCAATTGCTGCAACAATTTTACCATTTTCTGATGTTGCAAAACTTAAACGTCCACAACAAAATAACTTCGGAGATTCACCCAGAACAAAAGAAAAAGCAAAAAAGAAATGGATGTTCGCACAACGAACAAAAAGTGAAGATGCACCTTTAAAACGACACGATCTAAGTGGAAGAGATTTGGATCCAAAACTTCGATTTCCATTGAGTACTTCAAAAAGTAGTTTATTATCAGGAAAGTACACATTTGCTCCGGACCCTCAATCATCCTCAACAGCAGCAAATGGAAATATTAATCCACAAGTTGATGCAGCACAACGAAGTTATGAGACAAGAGTTTCACATGAGCTTAAAGCTACCGTTGATTCAATTGCATTTATTGCTGAACATATGAAAGATGAAATGAGTATTAAAAAGGTATTAATTTTTTCATTATTGCATGTTACGTATTTTTATTTTGAAATTTTGAACTCTTAAAGTACTCATTTAAAAATGCAACCTAAAGATAAAAATACACATTTATATCTTTAGGTTCGAGATGATTGGAAATATATTGCAATGGTAATTGATCGCCTTCTACTTGTAATATTCTTTGGGATTACTCTTGGCGGAACAATAGGAATTATATTTTCAGCTCCACATGTTTTTGATTTTGTTGATCAACACCAAATTATTCGAAGACTTATCGCTCAAAATAAAGACGTTGAATATTAAAATTCTCTAATTTTGCTTTGTATTATTTGTATTTATAAATTTGCATAAAACTTTTTTTTAAATTTGAGAGAAATTGCTAAAGTTTGCTTTAATTAAAATATTCAGCGGGATAAATTTGCGTTTTAAACTTTTAACAGAAAACCCTTGATTTTAGTCGCCTCAGGATCAGATGATGAAGAACGTTTGGTTGAACATATTTTTAAAGGTTACAATCAACTCGTTAGACCTGTAAAGAATTTGTCATCTTCTCCTGTTGAAATTTCATTTTCATTAGCATTGGTTTTACTTATAAATGTGGATGAAAAGAATCAAATTATGCAAACAAATGTTTGGCCAACTATGGTTTGTTTGCTGCACAAGCTTTTTAAAATCTGTAATTATTTCTTTTTTTTAAGCGATGGCATGATTACCAACTTCAATGGAAGCCAACCGATTACGGTAACATCAAAACTATTCGTGTTCCACCGGATAAAGTTTGGTTACCTGATATTGGTAAATTTATATTTCATTTAAAATCCCTTAAAAAGAATGGCATTTTAGTGTTATTCAACAATGCTGATGGAAATTATGAAGTCAGCTTTTATTCAAATGTCGTTGTGGAACATACAGGCGAAATGTTATGGGTTCCACCAGCAATTTACAAAAGTTCATGTACAATTGATGTTGAATATTTTCCATTTGATGAACAAGTAAATTTTTAACACTTTTTAAGAATTATTTTGAAACGATTGTGAACTTTAGGTTTGTGCAATGATTTTTGGTTCCTGGACATTTAATCAAGATGAAGTGACAATAAAATATTTGATGGGAAAACGACAAGTTGAATTAAATGATTATTCACCAAGTGGAATTTGGGATTTAATGGAAGTTCCAGGAGAGTTGATTCAAAAAAAATCAAAGATCGCTTATCAAATTAGGATTAGAAGGTAAGCTCGCTAAAAGTGTAAAAAAATACCATTTTTGTTGCGGAATTTTGTAAAACAAAATTTAAATGGGAGTTATTACTTACTGCAGCGGTTTCTCGGTGATAGTAATTCCAAATTTTTCATTTTCGTTTTAAATGTTACTATCAAAGAGATAATAATAAGAACATTTTATTTTCATTTTTTTAATATTATTATTATGAAAAAACCGCTTGACGATTCTAAAAATCGTTTTAATTATTTAGTAAATGTTTCGCTTGACGAGTAAGTTCAAAAATTTTTTTTTAAAAAAAAGATTACTGACGAAATCCAAATTTTCCATGTTAAAATCCTAAAATTTTGCAATTTTTATTGGTTCAAAAAAATCTTTACCGATATTGAGTTCAGCTGCGAAATCCGTTTTTGAAATCCGTAAAAGAAAAAATTTGCCAGCACAGGTTTACCGTCCAATTATGTTGGGACACCCTGTACATGCTCGAAAATATGACAGTCCGCTTGAGCGGTTGCTCGGTTATGGGGTGAATGGGTCACAACAAATTTGAAAAATGTCAAATACCATTTTCCCTCAAATGCCCCATTTTTAGAAAAACTTTATTCTATACAATGATTCTTATAATTCCAACTGTTTTAATGGCATTCCTTTCCATGATGGTTTTCTATCTTCCTGCAGAAGCAAGTGAAAAAATTACTTTAGCAATTAGCATTCTTCTTGCTTTGGTGGTTTTTTTGTTATTAGTTTCAAAAATTTTGCCTCCAACAAGTTCAACAATTCCTTTAATGGCAAAATATTTATTAATGACATTCGTCATGAATATCATTACAATTGTTGTTACAGTAATTATTATAAATGTATATTTTCGTGGCCCTACAACTCATCAAATGCCCGCATGGGTTAAAATGGTGTTTTTGCAATATTTGCCACTGTTTTTAGTTATGCGACGTCCAAATTACGATGAAATAAAAAAGTTGGAAAAAGCAAGAAAGCGAAAGAGTGATGCAAGGGAAGAAGGAACGCCAAGGGAAGATAAATATTTACCTGGAGAATTTATTGAAATGAATCAAACAAAAGTAATTGCTGCAAAAGATTTAACGTTTACGGAATTTTTTGTGAAAATTTTTGTTTCAGATTCACCACCATCCTTACTGCTCTTTAAATCGTCAACGACGAACGACATCAAATAAAAAAGATTCAAATTCTGCCAAAACTCCAAATGGCACTCATCAACAACTTGCCCTTCTTCCGCCACCCTTATTAGACGTTGAATGTGTTCCACTCGGAAGACAAGAACGCTTTCAATCATTTCGAAATTGCTCAGAAGATTTAAATACAATTTTAAGTGAAGAAGCAATAAAAGCCATGGATGCAATAGAATATATTACAGAACATTTAAGAAAAGATAACCAATACAAAAGAGTAAGCATCTATTAAATTGATAAGAAATAATAAAATAATACAAATTTTAGATAAGAGAAGAATGGAAATACGTTGCAATGGTTATCGATCGTTTGCTACTTTATGTTTTCTTCGCGGTAACGGATAAAGTAGATAAATAAAAAATGATTATTTCAAATATTTTTAGGTAACTGTTGGAGGAACTTGTGGCATATTCTTTTCTGCTCCAAATGTTTTTGAATATGTAAATCAAACAGCTGTTATTGAACAGCTTAAAAGATCCGCTGAAGCTGAAATGATCCCATAGTTTAAAAAAATTATGAGATTTTGAGCTTACCAAATTTGTAAAAGTCTCTTTTAAATAAACATATATTTATTTCCATTGTTCATTTAATTGTTTAAAATAAATTTCCGTTTCAACATTTGTCGGAATTTCTTTTCCAAATGGATTTTTTACAACTACCATAAATTTTTCCGGTGATTCTGTTGATCTCTGTTTTTTGAAACTTTTATAAACTCGAAATCCCATCATCAGCAAAAATGAAAAATTGTAAGACTAAAATATTTTTATTTTTAAGTAAATTGCAATTAAACAAACGAAATACCAATTGAGAAAAAACTATTGGAGCATTTTTGTCTGTTATAATTTTATAAATCATTGAAACTAAGGGACCAATGGGAGCAAAAAGTGCAAAAATAAATATAGTTGGCCATAGAAATTTAATAACTTTAACATTTTCGACAATCTAAACTTTTTAATCTTTGGTAATTCAAATTATGATTGTGATTTACTTGTTGACGTTTCTTTAAAGTTATACGATATGCAAGTAATTTATACAATCGATTATTTGCTAGATGAACGGCTTTACAAATTATTAATGTTATTGCATGTAAAAATACAACATAATACACTTCATAATCAAATATAAGTAATTGTTTTGTGGTTATTGTATCGGAAAGTTCTATATTTGATATATATTTCCCAGAAAATTTTTTATAAATGTAATTAAACTTAAGCAAGTTAATACTTACCGTAAATTGTTAGAATTACATATATTGTTGTTAAAAAATAAGTAAATACAAACATTATAGCAAAAAGTGAATTCGAGCAAGAATATTTTCCATATTTTTTAAGCAAAACTGTTGCAACAACTCTTTCATTGGCTACTAATAATAACGAAAGTCGAAATTGTTGAAATGCAAATGCCAATAAAATTTGTGTTATGCTTTGATAACCATAATTCATAAAGGTAAAATAAAAAATTGTTGAAATTAATGAAAGCAATGATATAATTATTGAAAATGGAAAGCAACAAAATAAAAGGTAAAACCTGTAACAATCGTTGTTAACGGAGATTTTTATAAAATAAACTAAAATATTAATACCTGATATTTTTAGGAAGTTTATCAATTTCTTTTGCCCTCAGTTTTCGAGAATAAAAGAAAATGATTATAGTGAATATAGAGAATATCAAATTCAATACATGACATGTTATTTCAAATGTTTTCTCCATTTTTTGGATATAGAACTTTCTTCAGCTATTTCAGAAAGCAAACTACTAGTGAAACATATTTGTTAAAAAAAATGTCGTCATTACATCAAGAAAAATTTTTTTCTAAGACTTTGACATTAGAAGTTTAATTAAAAATTTTCTCTTTCTATCCGCTTTTATCTATAAAATTTGAAAAAAGCGGAAGTTAATGAAACGAACATCAGTCATAAGGAGTTAAATATAAAAAAATGTATCATATTACATTATTATCTAAAGTCATCCGAATATTTTACTTTTTATGAAATAGAAAGATAATATCAAAAATACATTTCATTAAAATTAATAAATTTTTTTAAATAAAGGCAAAGCTATGAATTTAAAAAGAATTTTTCAGCCACAAAATAATTATTTTACAAGTTTTCAAGTTTAAGCTATAATCGAAATTTTTAATAAATCTTTTAAGTTTTAGTTTTTCTTTAAAAAATGACGTAAAAAAGACAGAAGGTTCAAGAAAATGATCCTTGAAATAATATTGTTGAATTGCCTTGGGCAATAAAAGTGTGAAATGAAGCAAACAAATAAACTCAATTATTTTTTAGTCACTTTAAAGTGCGACAAGTAACTATGGCCATGTTCCGACCCCCTAGGGGGTCGTCACTTACAGGCACATATTACTCACATAAAATAATCCTCATATTCGAAATCTCCACATCTTTTACATACAAACAACAAAATACACAAAAAAAATTTTTACAGTATACCCTCCCCACTTTACCACAATTACTTATTACAAAAATTAATTACAAAAATTAAATAAACAATAAAAAATACACACAAAACAAAAACAAAAACACACAAACACAATTTGAAAACATTTGTCACACGAAAAAAAACTTTCGTGCTAAGAAAGTTACAATTTTACCAAACTTTAAACACAAAAATTACTACATTCCGGGGGGTTCCGACAAAAATAAACATCACATTTAGGACCTAGAATTTTTCACTCTATACAATACAACCAAAATAACACTGAAAAAACAGGAACGAATTACAAACAAACACACAAACAAACATAGTCATTTACATTTAAAAAGGTAGAAAGGAAATGATGCAAAAGAATTCTGAACTCTAACTTGTCAGACTTTTGATACGAATTGAAAAAAATGAAAACTTCATTATTTTACAAGGAAAAGTGTTACATTTTTTATAATTACTTGTATAAGGATTAAGTCTACGGAGATACTTTTTTGGGCATTAAAAATTGTTTTTCCGATATAACAACTGAAATGTACAACTAACAAAATTTCAGATATGATGCACAAAAATGTTTTTAGGTTGTTCTTTACCGTTATTTTGTCTTTAAAAAATTAATTTAATAAGAAAAATATTTAAAAAAATATGAAACAATCAAGTGGTTTTTTTAAATAAGCATAATTAAGCTGGAGTGATTTCATTAACTGTTTTCGGTGATAAAAAAACATTTTTTTTAACAAAAAAATTTTGTCGACAGCATAGAGCTTTGAAATATCCAAAAAAGGCATTTCGAAAACTTCTAATAACAAATATTGTACAAATTGGATTTGCTAATAGCGGCCAAGCACACACAAACATAACAATTAAATGTCCTTTATCTGCAAGCCATGGATTTATTCGAACACAAAATATTTCTGCTAATTGTGGTATCACTGATACAATCAATGGTACAAATGCCTACGCAACTAATTCAAATGCTTTTTATTCTTTTATATCATCATATTCATGAAAGCTGTTGGAATTCTACAAATATTCATATATTATGCGAGTCTTGTGATTTCCTTATTTTAGTTGATTCTTAAGATTCGGATCGCTTTTTGAATCTTAATAATACTCTTTCTGAATCAGTATTAATCATTAGAAGCAAAAGAGATAAAAATATTAGAAATTATGCGTGTGCAGCTATCGCAAATAATTCATGAATATTTACAGAGTTTCAGCACTTTTCATGAATTCTTAAAAAACGCGGGAAAGGCCCTGTGGCGCGTCTTACAAAATTGCAATGGAAACGCAAAAAAATTCAGTCGTTCAAAAAAATGTCTCACCTCGAACGGCACTGGAAATGCGTTTCCATTTTGTAAGACTTTCGAAAATTTTCGATATAAGGAAACTTTTCGAAACTATGTGCTCTCATTTTTTCTGTTATCTTTTTTTTGTCTGATATTTTGACTCGGTCCAAAAAAGTGAACGCATTTCTTCAGCTCAGTTCGATGTGAATCAGCCTTGTTTTATATAATTTTGTGTTAGTTTTTAGATAAATTATTGATAATCTTCTTTTATCAAGTCAAATGTCTGAAAGTGATTCACTTTCTTCATCTTCCTTAACAAAAATGAAGACCAAAATTCGTGCTAAAAAAGTAAGTTTCTTTGTATAATATACACTTTTGATAAAGTGCTTTTAATTGTTTAAAAAACTCAGAAATATATGTAATGATTATTTTCAGGCTATAATGGTTAAGCGACTTCTTTACAATAATGAAGGCTGGAGAGCAGACTCTCATTCATTCTTACTCATGTTTTCTGCGTTAATCTCAAAAAATTATCTTTGCGTAATCAATCATGTACATTTACTAAATATAAGTCAATGGTCGCTTCAAGAAACTCGAAGAAGTTGAACTTTTTGAGTGTGATGTAAGAAATGAAAATGGTAAAATTTTGGATGTTGCTGATCTTATGAAAGAACTTCCGAATATTAATTCATTTGATTAGTATGTTTTTATATCATATTTTTCTTCCTATATAATTTTATATTTTTAGCACCTTTAAATTTGTTGTACCCAATGAAGTTGTTACGCCTGAAACTATGCAAAAACTTGTTGAACTTCCAACATTTCCAAATCTTCGCAAACTCTCTTTTTTTCACATTCAAGAACCCTTTGATCTTGAAGCTTTTGGTGGATTTATTAGAGTATGATAATCATTTGTTTCTTTTTTCATTTACATTTTTGGAATTTCAGAAAAATCCAACAGTTTGTTGGTATGATTTTTTTATGTTAATGCAATTGCAGAATCTCTTCAACAAATTACTCAAGTTAAAGAAAATCTTCTTTTAACTTTGCCTCCACATTGCTATCTTAATGTTGTCACAAATGTCGATGAAGATGATGCTTAAATTTTTCTTTTTAATTTATAACACATGAAACCTTTTATCTTATTTGTTTTCTTTTCTTTTTGATGTTGTATTGTTTTTTTGAATAAATTTTTACTTTTTACTCTTATTTCGCCACTTTTGTGGGTGGATGGCAAATAATAAAATACAAAAACAGACAGCGAACAAACAATGTCTTTTTCTTACTTTTTTATCTAACAAAGTTAACTTAGAGATTTTAAATAAAAATTTAATAATTAATAATATTTTTAATCGTTTTTTGTTTTTTGCATTTTCGTCCACTCTTTGATTTTTAAGACCAGTGGACACTTCGTTAAAGACACTTCGTTATGTCCACTTCGTTAAGGACTATTCGTTATTTTGGACAGTTCGTTAAGGACTATTCGTTATTGCGGACACTTCGTTATTCTATAAAAATAAATTGATTTTACTTTTATTAGTAATGTTATAAATCACAAAAATAGTAAACAATGAATAAAGAGACACTATTTGAAAGCTTGCGACGCATTTTGATTGATTTTGATTCTGGAGGGGGCATAAAATATTAAAACCTATGTTTTTGCAATATTAATAAAATAATAACGAACTGTCCGTAACGAACTGTCCCAAATAACGAATTGTCCGTAACGAACTGTCCTTAATAACGAAGTGTCCCTAATAACGAAGTGTCCTTAACGAAGTGACAATAACGATAACGAACTGTCCGTAACGAAGTGTCCTGATAACGAAGTGTCTACTTCTCGATTTTTAAAGTGGTTTTAGACTTTGTTTCTTTGCAATACGAGAATCAACGCCAAAGTGAAGTTTTTATTTTTTCTCAAAAGAGAATCTTGTTTTTTGATTTGCTGCGTTGCATTCAAATAACTTATAAATGTTTCATTTTATGTAATTTTTTACTCTTATTTCTTAATTAATGAATCTCTAAATTATTATTGTTATTAAATTATACGAGAATCTCAAAATCATGTTTGCATTGAGTAAAGGGCTGATTACTCAAATGGTTAAAAAGGAAGAATTTTATGTTACTATATTAGGACTTGATGATGCTGGAAAAACGGTATGATTTTATATATTTATATTGAAGTTTTAAAAAATAAAAACTTTAATATTTTAGACATTTTTGGAACGAGTTAAATCAATATTTAATGATTCAATAATGCCGCAACCATCAAAGATTACGCCAACTGTTGGAATGAATAGTAAGTTAATATATAACAACAAATATGTATTGGTTGTAATTTGCTTTGGTGAATCTGTGCTTTATATTTTTTTAGTTGGAAAAATTGATCATCGTAGAATAAGATTAATCTTTTGGGACGTAGGCGGACAAGCTGAATTACAAACATTATGGGATAAATATATATCTGAATGTCATGCAATTATTTTTATTGTTGATGCATCAAACGAAGAAAGAATTTTAGAATCTCAAGAAGCTTTTCGTAAGTTTTTTTGTTTGCTTTGGAATTAGAGAAGTTTATAGAAATAGGGTTCTTGTGAACTTCAGATAATATTGATTATTTCTTTAGCAATTTATTTAAAGATTTCTGTACTTTGAAAATGTTGATGAAAGATATTTTTATAGCATAGAAGTTCTATGATAGAACGAAAAAGTTGATTTTTAAGTTTATCAACTTTTTCGTTCGTAAGCTTAAAAATCGGAACAACTGTTTGATATTTCATTATCTCTTGTTCCGTTATAAAAATATACAGTCAGTTTTCTGTATTTAAGTTATGTTTGGAATTAGATTTGATAACGCAGCTTTACAATACAAAAAGTACTACTGCAATATTTTCATATCTTGTCTTTTATTTCAAAAGCACTAACATATTATTAAAATTTATATTGAATTATATTTATTAATTTTTTAGGAAAAATCGTTGCATTTGATCGTGTGTCACAATTACCCCTTTTAATATTATTTAACAAATGTGATCATAAAGAAAAACCAATGATAAAAGAAAATGGAAAAGAATGTACAACAAATTTAGAAATATTCCGTCAACAGCTTGCAGAAACACGTTCAGAAGATGATAATTATGGAGAATTGGCGATAATGTCAATATCAGCAATAGATAATTTAAATGTTGAAAAATCGATTAAATGGTTAGGTGAAGCAATTAATCGGAGATATATTTCTGAAGCATAACCCGTTGTGATGATTTGATTTTTTCAAGTGCTTCTGGAATTGTAAACCATGAACGTAATCTTCCATTTCGACCATCTTCCCAGTCTTCATATTCTTCAATAACATTCAATTCATATAATATTGTTCGATTAAGACGTTCATCATCCTGGAAATTTTTTTATTAAATTAATTTAGGTTCTTTGTGAAAAATTAATATCATTTTTATTTTTTATACGGGTTAAATAGCAAAGTTTTTAATTTTATTGTGATTATGGTGGAGTTGAATTAACTATGTTGTATTAAATTGATTAATAAAAAAATTTGCAAGATAATTTTTACACATGTTTTAATGGAAGGTCATTTTTTGAAACTAATTTTTTAAAACAAAAAAGAACGAACTTTAAATTCTCCAACCATTGATCGGATTGTTGCACGAATACCCGCTTCTTCATGAACTTCACGTATTGCAGCTTGTTGAGCATTTTCATCTTCTTCAATTCCACCACCAGGTACAACCCAGGAATTTGAATTTCCCCGTCCACTAACAAGTAATAATTCAGTATTACAATTTTTATTTAATCTTGTACATAATCCTGCTGCTCTAAGCCGATATCCCTTTTCATCTCTTATTCTTTCGCCATTTGAATCCTTTGAAAATTTTTCACGCTTTTTTGTTATTACTGTTTCAGATGTGGTGGTATCTGTTAAAGATTTAGTCATTTGTTGATGTGCCAAAAGTGTTTCAACAGAAGACGGGGATGTTACTGCATTGGTGGTAATTGTTGTTGATATTAAAGGAGTTGTTTTGTTTGAAAATTTTAATTTATTTAAACTGTCATTACTATCTTCCATTGAATAAAGTGACAGTAATAAAATGTTAGAATCTGTGATCATAACATGAGTTCAATCAGGAATATTACCTGAAATATTTTTATTGTTAATTTTTTAAAAAAGGACTACAACTATGTAATCAACGACGTAACGAAAAAACGAAAGTCAAATAAAAAATTTTTATGTGTAATTGAAAAACAAAAGATACGGTATAGTTCTATACTATAAAAAGTTGAAATCGAAAAGTTTTTAACATCAAGATCAAGCAAAAAGCATTTTAAAATTACAGGCAGTAAGTACGGTAACTCGAAAAAATTTATTTGTGCAAACTTTGACGTCAGCTATGCGACAGACCTATGTCTGGAAAAAAAACAAAATGTCTCTCAAGATTAAAGTTTTGCTCTTTTGAACGTTTCTAAATTTTTGAAAAAACAAACAAAACTAAAAATTATAAAAATTTTAAAGTTCTACTACAAAAATCGCTGCTTAGAATAAATAATAAAAAAAAAACGATATCAATAACTGTTGTAACAAAAAAAACTGTGGTCTTTCTCTTTAAAAAAATTTTATATGGGAAAGAAAATAAAAAAAAACATTTTACAAAAGCTTCTTGTTAAAAAGAAAAAAACAGATTTGAAAAAAGATAATATCTTTTTGTTATTTTAGTTTTTAGAAAAGAAATAAAACTAGTGCAAGAAATGTAAAAAAATTGAAATTGAAAAAAATTAAAGGGTTTCCGGATGAAATGAAAAATCATGATAGATTTTTTTGTTTTTTTTAAAGAAAACAAAACTTTTTAATAAAGAGTAAGCCAAAAATATGCCATAAGAATAATAGAAGGTCATACTTTCGGATAAGAAAAAACAGTACTGACTAGTTCTTAAGATATATATTAAATGTCGATTAAAAATTTAAAACAATTCCTAAATTCAAACATGAATTTTTCAAGTAGCACTTTGTTTTAAAAAATGAACAAACTAACAAATGCAGCAATACCTAGCCCTTGTAATTTCTTTCAAATTTTATTTGGTAAAAGTCTCTTCAACAGTCTTTAGTCTCACAATTGAATCTAATTCTATTACAAAATCGAATTTAGGCAAACCCAAAATTTGTTTATATCTTTCTTTATTTTTTCCTTAGGCTTAAGCTACCAAAATTCAATTCCATCTACAACATCCTAATCAAAAAACTCTTTAAAATCAGAATTTTATCACACAAAAGGACCCGAAAAAATGGATGTGACAATAATTGATAGATAGATAACAAAGATAGGGAAAAACTTTTAAAGAAATAATTGCCAAATAAAAATAAACAAAGTTAACTTCAGAAGTTTCAATAAAAGGCAAGAAAATGCAACATTTAAAAAAGATAATTTATGTAACATATATTAAACTCTTTAAAATCAATAAATAACTATTTTCTTTTAAATATACTTTCTTCCTTTGTCGTCAAAAAAAGTGACAAAAAAGCATATAATGTATTAGAAGAAGTAAAAAATAAACTAAAAAAAGAAATATGCACACTTCATAGCCATGGGTCTTTTTTTCTTTGCTATTGCTTGACGACAATTAAGTCAGAAGAAAAAAGAGCTAAATCCAACAAGGAGAAAAAGAACAGCAGCAACAAAATGGAGTAGAAGAAAAAAAAGTCAACTTTTTATGCAACAAAAAAATTTGTCTTGAAACGCATATCAAAGGATTTGTTGGAGATTTTAATAATTGAAAATAAATCGTTTTTTGCTGTTCCAACCGAATCCATTAATGATGATGTCGATGATTGAATTCAAATACATAAATGCACACGTTTTTTGCGTTTTTTTTAAACAATAAGAATACAATCATCGTCATCATTAAAAAATCATCATCGACCATTTTTCCTTTGATTCTTTTTCCTCAGAAATGAAATGTCTTTGAAATTTTTTTATTTTTCATTGATTTGTTAGTTTAATGTCAAAGAAAAGGAACCCATCTTATTTTGAAAATACAGATAAAATGTTTTTTGTAGAAAAAAAGTTGGCTATATTTACTTTTATTTTTGAAACGGGTTTTTTCGCATGGAATTTTATATAATTGTTTGTTGTAATTTTAAGCAAAGAATGTTTAAAAAAGCGATCTTTAATTGTAAATTTTTCAGGGATAGAGAAACAAAGAAAACCATTTTCTTCAAAATGGCTGAAGAAGCATCTTCATCAAATTCAAATGTAACTGATGGACGAAGTGAAAGAGATTTAAAAACGTTTTGGGAAAAGAGGCTGGAAAGAGTTAATGCAATGCCGCTGGTAAGAATGAAAAGGATTAGGGGCTGTCCAGATATGACGTCATACAAAAGTCGACTTTTTTGGACCCCTCCCTCCCCCTCCGTCATGCTTTTCCCTTTGAGTTTTTTCTGCACTTCAAAGCGGCGTCATCAGCGGCTGTACCCCTCCCCCCTCCATTTGCATTACGTCATATCTGGACAGCCCCTTAGCGAGGGAAGATATTTATCATACTTTGGATAAAAAACTTACAGTAGTACTGTATTACTATATAAAAGATTTTAGTAATAAAATAAAAAAAGGACGAATTCTTACCAAATTGGGTTTAACTTTTGTTTTCTAACAATGTTGGATTCCATTTTTTAACCGCTTTCATTTTTTTAGCAAAATTTTCGTGAACTTGGAAAACATCTCGAGCTTCCACTAGCACGAATAAAGAAAATTATGAAGCTTGATGAAAATGCAGAACATCAGGTTTGTAATTCTGTAATTATTTTTGCCTGTACATACAATAATCCTTTCAGATGATTAGTTCAGAAGCACCAATGTTACTATCAACGGCAGCAGAATATTTAATTGAAGAAATGACTTTAAGAGCATGGATTCATACGGAACAAAATCGTCGAAAAACAATCCAAAAAAGTGATGTTGCAGCAGCTGTTTCCGGAAATGAAGTATTTGATTTTCTTATTGATATTATTCCAAGAGAAGAATTGAATAAACAAAAACCTCAAGTATGCTTTATTTTTTTCTAAATAATAATCAAAGTTTTTTTTAGAACGATAATCAACCTCGACAACAAGCAAATGATGCTTCGATACAGTATTATGTGAGTTTAAATTTTTATTTTGATATCTTATTCTATTACCGTATATTATTATTTTTTAGTATGACGGGCATCCATTAATTCAACTCGATGATGGACAATTTATTCAGGCAACTCAAATTGGTCCATCCATTCCTTTATCTGCAGCACCAGGACAGCCAATTCAAGTAGTGACAATGGATGGTGGTGAACAATTTCAAATTGTACCTGTTCATTCATCAGAACAATAAAACCCTAATGCAATTTTTTTGATCTCATTTTATTTTGGTTGTTATTGCTTTATATAAATTTTTTAATAAAACATAAGTTCCTTTTCAACTGTTAAGTTTCTGTTGTATTATCATTTATTTAGTTGTTTTATAATAAAACTAAAGTGAATCGATACAGAATTGTCGGCAATTTTGTTATGGTTGATAAAGGAAAAGTATATGGTAACAATCTAAAAAAATGTTTACAGCGACCAATTTTTTTTAATTTAAATTATTCAACCGAATTTTTGTTGTCATATTTTAAAAAAAACTTAAATTCTTTTTAAAATCAAAAAAGATCATTCCACAAGACATAGCAGCATAGTAATTTGCTTATCGGGTTACGGTAGTTTTTAGAAATACATTATGCATAACGATTTTTGTATATTTATTTAGATTATTTTGCTGATTTTTATTTAGTTTTTTGACTTTGTTAATAAAGTGAGAGATGCACAAATTTGTGTATGACTCATCAGTAAAATTCTTCAAATACAAAAATTTCGAAATTTGAAGATCGTTGTTTTTTAACTGCTCACAATTGAGAAGTAGACACTTCGTTATCAGGACACTTCGTTACGGAAAGTTCGTTATCGTTATTGTCACTTCGTTAAGGACACTTCGTTATTAGGGACAGTTCGTTACGGACAATTCGTTATTTGGGACAGTTCGTTACGGACAGTTCGTTATTATTTTATTAATATTGCAAAAACATAGGTTTTAATATTTTATGCCCCCTCCAGAATCAAAATCAATCAAAATGCGTCGCAAGCTTTCAAATAGTGTCTCTTTATTCATTGTTTACTATTTTTGTGATTTATAACATTACTAATAAAAGTAAAATCAATTTATTTTTATAGAATAACGAAGTGTCCGCAATAACGAATAGTCCTTAACGAAGTGGACATAACGAAGTGTCTTTAACGAAGTGTCCACTGGTCCTCACAATTGAATCCTAATTTGGAGTTAATAAATAAAAATTTTTCAACACAACAATTGCCAAATATTTTTTTACAGGCGAATAAAGATTTTTATACTGTCAGCTTAAAAATATTTGAGATTAATGTATTTATTGCCAGAGTTATGCAAAGTAAAACAACCATTTTTGGAATTCAAAAAATGCATTTTCCTCTAAGTTTAAGATTGTCTTTTTTAATCCTCAAATTCCAATAATAATTTATTTTTTTTTCATTTTTTAGATAAAAAAACATTTAAAAAGGGAATTGTATTGAAAGCAGAAAAAGAACCGGAACATCTTTGAATCATTGCTGAATAATTTTTTGTGACTAAAAACGCCCATCCTAAAAATATACCTGCTTCATTATTTTACAAGGAAAAGTGTTACATTTTTTATAATTACTTGTATAAGGATTAAGTCTACGGAGATACTTTTTTGGGCATTAAAAATTGTTTTTCCGATATAACAACTGAAATGTACAACTAACAAAATTTCAGATATGATGCACAAAAATGTTTTTAGGTTGTTCTTTACCGTTATTTTGTCTTTAAAAAATTAATTTAATAAGAAAAATATTTAAAAAAATATGAAACAATCAAGTGGTTTTTTTAAATAAGCATAATTAAGCTGGAGTGATTTCATTAACTGTTTTCGGTGATAAAAAAACATTTTTTTTAACAAAAAAATTTTGTCGACAGCATAGAGCTTTGAAATATCCAAAAAAGGCATTTCGAAAACTTCTAATAACAAATATTGTACAAATTGGATTTGCTAATAGCGGCCAAGCACACACAAACATAACAATTAAATGTCCTTTATCTGCAAGCCATGGATTTATTCGAACACAAAATATTTCTGCTAATTGTGGTATCACTGATACAATCAATGGTACAAATGCCTACGCAACTAATTCAAATGCTTTTTATTCTTTTATATCATCATATTCATGAAAGCTGTTGGAATTCTACAAATATTCATATATTATGCGAGTCTTGTGATTTCCTTATTTTAGTTGATTCTTAAGATTCGGATCGCTTTTTGAATCTTAATAATACTCTTTCTGAATCAGTATTAATCATTAGAAGCAAAAGAGATAAAAATATTAGAAATTATGCGTGTGCAGCTATCGCAAATAATTCATGAATATTTACAGAGTTTCAGCACTTTTCATGAATTCTTAAAAAACGCGGGAAAGGCCCTGTGGCGCGTCTTACAAAATTGCAATGGAAACGCAAAAAAATTCAGTCGTTCAAAAAAATGTCTCACCTCGAACGGCACTGGAAATGCGTTTCCATTTTGTAAGACTTTCGAAAATTTTCGATATAAGGAAACTTTTCGAAACTATGTGCTCTCATTTTTTCTGTTATCTTTTTTTTGTCTGATATTTTGACTCGGTCCAAAAAAGTGAACGCATTTCTTCAGCTCAGTTCGATGTGAATCAGCCTTGTTTTATATAATTTTGTGTTAGTTTTTAGATAAATTATTGATAATCTTCTTTTATCAAGTCAAATGTCTGAAAGTGATTCACTTTCTTCATCTTCCTTAACAAAAATGAAGACCAAAATTCGTGCTAAAAAAGTAAGTTTCTTTGTATAATATACACTTTTGATAAAGTGCTTTTAATTGTTTAAAAAACTCAGAAATATATGTAATGATTATTTTCAGGCTATAATGGTTAAGCGACTTCTTTACAATAATGAAGGCTGGAGAGCAGACTCTCATTCATTCTTACTCATGTTTTCTGCGTTAATCTCAAAAAATTATCTTTGCGTAATCAATCATGTACATTTACTAAATATAAGTCAATGGTCGCTTCAAGAAACTCGAAGAAGTTGAACTTTTTGAGTGTGATGTAAGAAATGAAAATGGTAAAATTTTGGATGTTGCTGATCTTATGAAAGAACTTCCGAATATTAATTCATTTGATTAGTATGTTTTTATATCATATTTTTCTTCCTATATAATTTTATATTTTTAGCACCTTTAAATTTGTTGTACCCAATGAAGTTGTTACGCCTGAAACTATGCAAAAACTTGTTGAACTTCCAACATTTCCAAATCTTCGCAAACTCTCTTTTTTTCACATTCAAGAACCCTTTGATCTTGAAGCTTTTGGTGGATTTATTAGAGTATGATAATCATTTGTTTCTTTTTTCATTTACATTTTTGGAATTTCAGAAAAATCCAACAGTTTGTTGGTATGATTTTTTTATGTTAATGCAATTGCAGAATCTCTTCAACAAATTACTCAAGTTAAAGAAAATCTTCTTTTAACTTTGCCTCCACATTGCTATCTTAATGTTGTCACAAATGTCGATGAAGATGATGCTTAAATTTTTCTTTTTAATTTATAACACATGAAACCTTTTATCTTATTTGTTTTCTTTTCTTTTTGATGTTGTATTGTTTTTTTGAATAAATTTTTACTTTTTACTCTTATTTCGCCACTTTTGTGGGTGGATGGCAAATAATAAAATACAAAAACAGACAGCGAACAAACAATGTCTTTTTCTTACTTTTTTATCTAACAAAGTTAACTTAGAGATTTTAAATAAAAATTTAATAATTAATAATATTTTTAATCGTTTTTTGTTTTTTGCATTTTCGTCCACTCTTTGATTTTTAAGACCAGTGGACACTTCGTTAAAGACACTTCGTTATGTCCACTTCGTTAAGGACTATTCGTTATTTTGGACAGTTCGTTAAGGACTATTCGTTATTGCGGACACTTCGTTATTCTATAAAAATAAATTGATTTTACTTTTATTAGTAATGTTATAAATCACAAAAATAGTAAACAATGAATAAAGAGACACTATTTGAAAGCTTGCGACGCATTTTGATTGATTTTGATTCTGGAGGGGGCATAAAATATTAAAACCTATGTTTTTGCAATATTAATAAAATAATAACGAACTGTCCGTAACGAACTGTCCCAAATAACGAATTGTCCGTAACGAACTGTCCTTAATAACGAAGTGTCCCTAATAACGAAGTGTCCTTAACGAAGTGACAATAACGATAACGAACTGTCCGTAACGAAGTGTCCTGATAACGAAGTGTCTACTTCTCGATTTTTAAAGTGGTTTTAGACTTTGTTTCTTTGCAATACGAGAATCAACGCCAAAGTGAAGTTTTTATTTTTTCTCAAAAGAGAATCTTGTTTTTTGATTTGCTGCGTTGCATTCAAATAACTTATAAATGTTTCATTTTATGTAATTTTTTACTCTTATTTCTTAATTAATGAATCTCTAAATTATTATTGTTATTAAATTATACGAGAATCTCAAAATCATGTTTGCATTGAGTAAAGGGCTGATTACTCAAATGGTTAAAAAGGAAGAATTTTATGTTACTATATTAGGACTTGATGATGCTGGAAAAACGGTATGATTTTATATATTTATATTGAAGTTTTAAAAAATAAAAACTTTAATATTTTAGACATTTTTGGAACGAGTTAAATCAATATTTAATGATTCAATAATGCCGCAACCATCAAAGATTACGCCAACTGTTGGAATGAATAGTAAGTTAATATATAACAACAAATATGTATTGGTTGTAATTTGCTTTGGTGAATCTGTGCTTTATATTTTTTTAGTTGGAAAAATTGATCATCGTAGAATAAGATTAATCTTTTGGGACGTAGGCGGACAAGCTGAATTACAAACATTATGGGATAAATATATATCTGAATGTCATGCAATTATTTTTATTGTTGATGCATCAAACGAAGAAAGAATTTTAGAATCTCAAGAAGCTTTTCGTAAGTTTTTTTGTTTGCTTTGGAATTAGAGAAGTTTATAGAAATAGGGTTCTTGTGAACTTCAGATAATATTGATTATTTCTTTAGCAATTTATTTAAAGATTTCTGTACTTTGAAAATGTTGATGAAAGATATTTTTATAGCATAGAAGTTCTATGATAGAACGAAAAAGTTGATTTTTAAGTTTATCAACTTTTTCGTTCGTAAGCTTAAAAATCGGAACAACTGTTTGATATTTCATTATCTCTTGTTCCGTTATAAAAATATACAGTCAGTTTTCTGTATTTAAGTTATGTTTGGAATTAGATTTGATAACGCAGCTTTACAATACAAAAAGTACTACTGCAATATTTTCATATCTTGTCTTTTATTTCAAAAGCACTAACATATTATTAAAATTTATATTGAATTATATTTATTAATTTTTTAGGAAAAATCGTTGCATTTGATCGTGTGTCACAATTACCCCTTTTAATATTATTTAACAAATGTGATCATAAAGAAAAACCAATGATAAAAGAAAATGGAAAAGAATGTACAACAAATTTAGAAATATTCCGTCAACAGCTTGCAGAAACACGTTCAGAAGATGATAATTATGGAGAATTGGCGATAATGTCAATATCAGCAATAGATAATTTAAATGTTGAAAAATCGATTAAATGGTTAGGTGAAGCAATTAATCGGAGATATATTTCTGAAGCATAACCCGTTGTGATGATTTGATTTTTTCAAGTGCTTCTGGAATTGTAAACCATGAACGTAATCTTCCATTTCGACCATCTTCCCAGTCTTCATATTCTTCAATAACATTCAATTCATATAATATTGTTCGATTAAGACGTTCATCATCCTGGAAATTTTTTTATTAAATTAATTTAGGTTCTTTGTGAAAAATTAATATCATTTTTATTTTTTATACGGGTTAAATAGCAAAGTTTTTAATTTTATTGTGATTATGGTGGAGTTGAATTAACTATGTTGTATTAAATTGATTAATAAAAAAATTTGCAAGATAATTTTTACACATGTTTTAATGGAAGGTCATTTTTTGAAACTAATTTTTTAAAACAAAAAAGAACGAACTTTAAATTCTCCAACCATTGATCGGATTGTTGCACGAATACCCGCTTCTTCATGAACTTCACGTATTGCAGCTTGTTGAGCATTTTCATCTTCTTCAATTCCACCACCAGGTACAACCCAGGAATTTGAATTTCCCCGTCCACTAACAAGTAATAATTCAGTATTACAATTTTTATTTAATCTTGTACATAATCCTGCTGCTCTAAGCCGATATCCCTTTTCATCTCTTATTCTTTCGCCATTTGAATCCTTTGAAAATTTTTCACGCTTTTTTGTTATTACTGTTTCAGATGTGGTGGTATCTGTTAAAGATTTAGTCATTTGTTGATGTGCCAAAAGTGTTTCAACAGAAGACGGGGATGTTACTGCATTGGTGGTAATTGTTGTTGATATTAAAGGAGTTGTTTTGTTTGAAAATTTTAATTTATTTAAACTGTCATTACTATCTTCCATTGAATAAAGTGACAGTAATAAAATGTTAGAATCTGTGATCATAACATGAGTTCAATCAGGAATATTACCTGAAATATTTTTATTGTTAATTTTTTAAAAAAGGACTACAACTATGTAATCAACGACGTAACGAAAAAACGAAAGTCAAATAAAAAATTTTTATGTGTAATTGAAAAACAAAAGATACGGTATAGTTCTATACTATAAAAAGTTGAAATCGAAAAGTTTTTAACATCAAGATCAAGCAAAAAGCATTTTAAAATTACAGGCAGTAAGTACGGTAACTCGAAAAAATTTATTTGTGCAAACTTTGACGTCAGCTATGCGACAGACCTATGTCTGGAAAAAAAACAAAATGTCTCTCAAGATTAAAGTTTTGCTCTTTTGAACGTTTCTAAATTTTTGAAAAAACAAACAAAACTAAAAATTATAAAAATTTTAAAGTTCTACTACAAAAATCGCTGCTTAGAATAAATAATAAAAAAAAAACGATATCAATAACTGTTGTAACAAAAAAAACTGTGGTCTTTCTCTTTAAAAAAATTTTATATGGGAAAGAAAATAAAAAAAAACATTTTACAAAAGCTTCTTGTTAAAAAGAAAAAAACAGATTTGAAAAAAGATAATATCTTTTTGTTATTTTAGTTTTTAGAAAAGAAATAAAACTAGTGCAAGAAATGTAAAAAAATTGAAATTGAAAAAAATTAAAGGGTTTCCGGATGAAATGAAAAATCATGATAGATTTTTTTGTTTTTTTTAAAGAAAACAAAACTTTTTAATAAAGAGTAAGCCAAAAATATGCCATAAGAATAATAGAAGGTCATACTTTCGGATAAGAAAAAACAGTACTGACTAGTTCTTAAGATATATATTAAATGTCGATTAAAAATTTAAAACAATTCCTAAATTCAAACATGAATTTTTCAAGTAGCACTTTGTTTTAAAAAATGAACAAACTAACAAATGCAGCAATACCTAGCCCTTGTAATTTCTTTCAAATTTTATTTGGTAAAAGTCTCTTCAACAGTCTTTAGTCTCACAATTGAATCTAATTCTATTACAAAATCGAATTTAGGCAAACCCAAAATTTGTTTATATCTTTCTTTATTTTTTCCTTAGGCTTAAGCTACCAAAATTCAATTCCATCTACAACATCCTAATCAAAAAACTCTTTAAAATCAGAATTTTATCACACAAAAGGACCCGAAAAAATGGATGTGACAATAATTGATAGATAGATAACAAAGATAGGGAAAAACTTTTAAAGAAATAATTGCCAAATAAAAATAAACAAAGTTAACTTCAGAAGTTTCAATAAAAGGCAAGAAAATGCAACATTTAAAAAAGATAATTTATGTAACATATATTAAACTCTTTAAAATCAATAAATAACTATTTTCTTTTAAATATACTTTCTTCCTTTGTCGTCAAAAAAAGTGACAAAAAAGCATATAATGTATTAGAAGAAGTAAAAAATAAACTAAAAAAAGAAATATGCACACTTCATAGCCATGGGTCTTTTTTTCTTTGCTATTGCTTGACGACAATTAAGTCAGAAGAAAAAAGAGCTAAATCCAACAAGGAGAAAAAGAACAGCAGCAACAAAATGGAGTAGAAGAAAAAAAAGTCAACTTTTTATGCAACAAAAAAATTTGTCTTGAAACGCATATCAAAGGATTTGTTGGAGATTTTAATAATTGAAAATAAATCGTTTTTTGCTGTTCCAACCGAATCCATTAATGATGATGTCGATGATTGAATTCAAATACATAAATGCACACGTTTTTTGCGTTTTTTTTAAACAATAAGAATACAATCATCGTCATCATTAAAAAATCATCATCGACCATTTTTCCTTTGATTCTTTTTCCTCAGAAATGAAATGTCTTTGAAATTTTTTTATTTTTCATTGATTTGTTAGTTTAATGTCAAAGAAAAGGAACCCATCTTATTTTGAAAATACAGATAAAATGTTTTTTGTAGAAAAAAAGTTGGCTATATTTACTTTTATTTTTGAAACGGGTTTTTTCGCATGGAATTTTATATAATTGTTTGTTGTAATTTTAAGCAAAGAATGTTTAAAAAAGCGATCTTTAATTGTAAATTTTTCAGGGATAGAGAAACAAAGAAAACCATTTTCTTCAAAATGGCTGAAGAAGCATCTTCATCAAATTCAAATGTAACTGATGGACGAAGTGAAAGAGATTTAAAAACGTTTTGGGAAAAGAGGCTGGAAAGAGTTAATGCAATGCCGCTGGTAAGAATGAAAAGGATTAGGGGCTGTCCAGATATGACGTCATACAAAAGTCGACTTTTTTGGACCCCTCCCTCCCCCTCCGTCATGCTTTTCCCTTTGAGTTTTTTCTGCACTTCAAAGCGGCGTCATCAGCGGCTGTACCCCTCCCCCCTCCATTTGCATTACGTCATATCTGGACAGCCCCTTAGCGAGGGAAGATATTTATCATACTTTGGATAAAAAACTTACAGTAGTACTGTATTACTATATAAAAGATTTTAGTAATAAAATAAAAAAAGGACGAATTCTTACCAAATTGGGTTTAACTTTTGTTTTCTAACAATGTTGGATTCCATTTTTTAACCGCTTTCATTTTTTTAGCAAAATTTTCGTGAACTTGGAAAACATCTCGAGCTTCCACTAGCACGAATAAAGAAAATTATGAAGCTTGATGAAAATGCAGAACATCAGGTTTGTAATTCTGTAATTATTTTTGCCTGTACATACAATAATCCTTTCAGATGATTAGTTCAGAAGCACCAATGTTACTATCAACGGCAGCAGAATATTTAATTGAAGAAATGACTTTAAGAGCATGGATTCATACGGAACAAAATCGTCGAAAAACAATCCAAAAAAGTGATGTTGCAGCAGCTGTTTCCGGAAATGAAGTATTTGATTTTCTTATTGATATTATTCCAAGAGAAGAATTGAATAAACAAAAACCTCAAGTATGCTTTATTTTTTTCTAAATAATAATCAAAGTTTTTTTTAGAACGATAATCAACCTCGACAACAAGCAAATGATGCTTCGATACAGTATTATGTGAGTTTAAATTTTTATTTTGATATCTTATTCTATTACCGTATATTATTATTTTTTAGTATGACGGGCATCCATTAATTCAACTCGATGATGGACAATTTATTCAGGCAACTCAAATTGGTCCATCCATTCCTTTATCTGCAGCACCAGGACAGCCAATTCAAGTAGTGACAATGGATGGTGGTGAACAATTTCAAATTGTACCTGTTCATTCATCAGAACAATAAAACCCTAATGCAATTTTTTTGATCTCATTTTATTTTGGTTGTTATTGCTTTATATAAATTTTTTAATAAAACATAAGTTCCTTTTCAACTGTTAAGTTTCTGTTGTATTATCATTTATTTAGTTGTTTTATAATAAAACTAAAGTGAATCGATACAGAATTGTCGGCAATTTTGTTATGGTTGATAAAGGAAAAGTATATGGTAACAATCTAAAAAAATGTTTACAGCGACCAATTTTTTTTAATTTAAATTATTCAACCGAATTTTTGTTGTCATATTTTAAAAAAAACTTAAATTCTTTTTAAAATCAAAAAAGATCATTCCACAAGACATAGCAGCATAGTAATTTGCTTATCGGGTTACGGTAGTTTTTAGAAATACATTATGCATAACGATTTTTGTATATTTATTTAGATTATTTTGCTGATTTTTATTTAGTTTTTTGACTTTGTTAATAAAGTGAGAGATGCACAAATTTGTGTATGACTCATCAGTAAAATTCTTCAAATACAAAAATTTCGAAATTTGAAGATCGTTGTTTTTTAACTGCTCACAATTGAGAAGTAGACACTTCGTTATCAGGACACTTCGTTACGGAAAGTTCGTTATCGTTATTGTCACTTCGTTAAGGACACTTCGTTATTAGGGACAGTTCGTTACGGACAATTCGTTATTTGGGACAGTTCGTTACGGACAGTTCGTTATTATTTTATTAATATTGCAAAAACATAGGTTTTAATATTTTATGCCCCCTCCAGAATCAAAATCAATCAAAATGCGTCGCAAGCTTTCAAATAGTGTCTCTTTATTCATTGTTTACTATTTTTGTGATTTATAACATTACTAATAAAAGTAAAATCAATTTATTTTTATAGAATAACGAAGTGTCCGCAATAACGAATAGTCCTTAACGAAGTGGACATAACGAAGTGTCTTTAACGAAGTGTCCACTGGTCCTCACAATTGAATCCTAATTTGGAGTTAATAAATAAAAATTTTTCAACACAACAATTGCCAAATATTTTTTTACAGGCGAATAAAGATTTTTATACTGTCAGCTTAAAAATATTTGAGATTAATGTATTTATTGCCAGAGTTATGCAAAGTAAAACAACCATTTTTGGAATTCAAAAAATGCATTTTCCTCTAAGTTTAAGATTGTCTTTTTTAATCCTCAAATTCCAATAATAATTTATTTTTTTTTCATTTTTTAGATAAAAAAACATTTAAAAAGGGAATTGTATTGAAAGCAGAAAAAGAACCGGAACATCTTTGAATCATTGCTGAATAATTTTTTGTGACTAAAAACGCCCATCCTAAAAATATACCTGCAGCAGCCAAAAAGAAAGCTTTTTGTATTAATTTCATTTTTGCCAATATTCGAGAAAAAGAAACTTTTTTACATTAGTTGGTAAAGAACCCCCTTCAAAATGATTGATCACTTTTTTTGTTCTTTTTTGTGTTCGCTTACAAAAAAAGAAGAAGAGAAAAAAGGAAATTGTTGCTGCTGTCGGTTGGTAGTGTTTCTTATGTTTCTTCTTTTATTTATGTTTAAAGTTTCTCTTTTATTTCTTTTCCACCAAAAACAGTCTTACGTCTTCATTTTTTTCTCCATTTTTCGTGATGTTGAATATTTTGTTTTTTTTATGTTTTGTTTTGTTCATGTCTTTTTTGTATTTTTGCACGTGAATAAGCTTCTTTTAAAAATAATAATATGTAGTGATGATGAAATGTTATGAAGGATTTCTGAAAAATATTATATTTCGTAATAAAAAGTAACTATTCAAACGATTTTTAAGATAAATACTGCAAAATGTCGAAATATTGCCCATCTAAAGCCATTAAAAAGCTTAAGTTGATTTAGAGAGCCGTTTTGAAAAAATTAAAATTTTTGACTTTCTGTATTTTTCTCCCAATTTTTGATTTGTCTGTTCTCTTGAAAAGGTTAAACCACTAATGGTTTATGCAATGCATACATTGTAGCCCGTGTTTTCGTTTTTTTATTGATTTAGTCTCCAATCAAACACCATTGCTTTCTTAAACTTTAAATAATTCTACTTTTGACTATTTACCAATAAGCTTTAAAAAATTGTAAAACGAATTTATAAAGCATCTTTTAAACAAGAATACTTTGTCTGAACACTCGAAATTTATGCCCACGTCTACAATTTTTAAGTCTTGAATCAGAATTTTTAGAATCATTTCTTTTCCTTTTTTGACTAACAAAACATTTATGTTTGCCTCCTCAACAATTTTGTTCCTCTTTTTTTAGGAGAAAAACTCTCTTCTTTGCTTCTTTTAGTTTTTTAGGCAACAAAAAAGGCAATGCTTCGCTTATGTTGATATTTTTTGGAAAAAAAGAAATTTGATATCAATAAGCTGGTAATAGGCTTACATATTTGATTATCATTATTCAGCGCTTTTTTTCTGTCTTTTCTGATATTTTTGCTTAAAATTTAGCTTTTTTTCCTCTTAAATTATTTTTTAACAGAACAATTAATCAGTAAAATTATTCTGCAAATTAAGATCGTTTCCCTAATATATTTTTATGCATAGAAATCACTTTAATAATGGCATTTGCCACAAAAACATGTGAATTTTTTCTGCAAAAAAATATTAATTTTGTAAATTTAAAAATTCGAAAAGCTTTTTTTACTTTTAAAAGTTGAACACTTTTTTGAATGCGCGCAGTTACAGTTTTAGGCGTTTTCGCGTCAATTTCAAAATTATTTTTTTTCACTGTCGCTCTCCCTTTTTTCTCTTGTTTTTCAAACTCAGAATTAATTTTCAATTTTTTAGCTGCTGCTTTTATAATTATTTCTGATTAATTTTTTTTCTTCAACAAACTTTTACATCTACATATCTTTTATCTACACCATCAACATGTCTGATCGTGCAACTAAATCTGGAATAGCTCTTGAAGCTCAACAAAAAATTCATAGCAAATATGATGAACAACTTGCAGCACAACTTCTTCAGTGGCTTCAAAATGTTACTGGTTTATCAGATATTGATACATCTGGAAATGTCGATGAATTTTGTTCATTGTTGAAAGATGGAAAAGTTTTATGTCAATTAGCAAATGCTCTTGAAGCTGGTTCCGTTAAAAAGGTTAATGAAAGTAAATTGGCATTCAAACAAATGGAAAATATTAGGTAAGCTTTTGTTTGAAGTATACAACAAATATTTATTTTTTATCTTTTTTTCAGCTTCTTCCTTCAATTTGCTCAAAAGCATATCGATAAAAGTGAACTCTTCCAAACTGTTGATCTCTATGAAGCACAAGATCCTAATGCTGTTCTTACATGTCTTTCTGCTCTTGCTCGTAAAGCTGACAAATTTGGTAAACAATCAATTGGTCCTAAAGAAGCTCATGGTGAAAAGCGCAATTGGACTGATGAACAACTTAAACAAGGTGATTCTATTATTGGTTTACAAATGGGTTCTAACAAAGGTGCAACAGCAAGTGGTCTCAATATGGGCAACTTCCGTCATATGTAAAAACATTTTAATCGTTTCCTTAATAAGTTTCTTTTGTTCTTTTTCTTGTCTGCCTTCGAGCAATGATATTCTTTTTATCCTGTAATTGCTTTGTTTTATAATAAAAAAAATCTTTTATTTGAATGCGTCTTGTGTAAGGATGGACGGGGGCCCAAATTTCAAGCCCCGGGCCCCGCTTTTTTTCCAGATTTGATTAAAAAAATTTTTTCCAGACTCGATTAAAAATTTTTTTAAGACATTAAAAGCGTTAGCACTCTTCATTTCTTTGTTTAAAATAACTTTAACGAAGAACAGCTTTGATAAAAATCACCTCTATAGAGGTCATTTTTTTCATTTTTATGATAGATCATGCTTAAAACCCGTTACAACAGCCGTTTTGCTAAAGCCCCGGGCCCCCATATCGGGGCCTTCACAGAGGCCCCAGGCTCCGAAGGCTCAGGCCCCAAGCCCCGTAAGGCCCCGGGTCTGGGGCCTTCAAAAAAGCCCCGCGCCCCCGTCCATCCTCAGTCTTGTGTCTCAGTTGTTTATCCGAATACTTTTCAACTGTGGAATATTAAAAATATAAGAAGTCCGCGGAAACGGTAAAATTCTCATTAGAAGTAAACACCAAAATTGTTTGTATTATCTTAGTTATGATAATAATTTTTTTTACATATTTCAATTACAACACTTATTTCGTCAACATTATGATGAATGACGTCAGCAGCTCGATGGAGAGTAATACCACGTTCAGCAGGTGATATGAATAACAACGAATATTTGGATATTGGTGCCAAAGAACCAAAATATACTGTAATTAAAAGATTTTTTTACGAACTTTAAAAGTAATTGGACAAATATTCTAAACCTCGTAAAATATGATTTATTGGTTCTACAGTACCCTTCAATTAATTTTTTAAAAATTAATTACTAAACTAAATTCAAAATTAAATAAGTAAACAAAACAAGAATGAGAAAAGAACACACGTGAAAGATTTTTTTTATCAAAACCAATACCGTTTTAGTAACAAAAAAAAGATGCAAAAACAATCATTAAGCTTATAATTCAGTATCAAGTTGGATTTTGAGATCAAGAAAATCTTGACATTAAACAAGCATATCATTGATTTGACGTTCAAGGGTTGCAATACGATCTTTAGCAGTGCGGAGTTGAGTTTCAAGATCTTTAATACGACGATGTGCAGCATCAAGCTTCTTTTCAAGTTCAGTTTGTTGAGCATCTTCAGTGCTGGCGGCAGCAACAGCAGGTTCTCCTGAAATGAAAGAAGCTTAATAAACAAGTTCTCTAAATAATATATAACATACTTTTCACAGTTGTCAAACGTAAGAAATCATGGAACTTCATTTTGCCATCAAAATCCTGAAAAAATTTAGTGTATGCTTTAACAAAATAAAAGCTTTTAGCAAGTCAATTTAACTGCTTTTTTACACAAATATCAGTAAAGAACCGAAAAAAAGACACATTCAGCTTTATATGAAGAAATAAATCTAGATTTTCATAAATTAGTTTTTAGCTGCTGTTATTATAGAGGAATTTTTGGGGTTGAACAATTTAAATACTTACTTTGAAAGCTTGTTTAAAAACTCTGGTATATTCTTCTTTGAGCTTTGGAGCTAATGCTGCGATCATTTGATCTAGTTCTTCACCACGTTTTTTGCCTGAAAATTTTTATATATTAAGGATTTTTATGAACAAATGAAGAATAAAAAACTTACGAATATCTGCAATTTTATTGCGTTCATCAATGAATTCGTTGACATATTCGGCTTGAACGACTTTTGATTTAACCATTTTAGTTTGAACAGACAAAATTATAATGCGTGACAATAACTTGTTCCGTTTTTTCAAGTAACGAACGAGTAACGAGCAAGAAACAAAAAAAAATTTCGTTATTCGTTCGTTACTTGAAAAACTGAACAACTTATTGTCACGCAAGATTAGTGAAAAACAGATGCTTAAAAAGGGGGAATTATAGCTGATCGGAAGCTGGAAAAAAGATCAAATTTTTATCTGCGCGCTTTTTATATTTTCTTTCGTGTTAGGAAAATGTTAAAAATGTGTTTGTTAAAATTAACAATATAGATTGAATATAAAACAACAATGTTTATTTGATAAAATTATCTTCAACAAGATTAAAATTTGTTTCATTTCGCTGAAAAGGTCTCAGATTTATTAAAGTTAAAAATTCGTCAACTGATGACACAAATTCCCAATGTGATCCCGCAACTTTCGAATACAATAAAAGGTCAATCAATTCTTCTAAAAAGAGGAAAAATTCTAAAGACTGAAATTAGAGTATAATCTAACCTCGGGTATTTGCATAATAAATTATTGCTTTTGTTCTTGCTTGTATTTCTGATATAACCTAAAGACAAATTTACTGGTAATTCTTTTGGGAAAAAATAAATGAAGAGTTTGATAAGATATCATATTTACTGTACTAATAATAAAAGCGTACGTCTTTGATAGCATTTATTCCCATAGTATCAATTTGACTTAAAGCTGAACAATCAAAAACAAAATAAAATCCAGCCTAAAATAAAAATTTTTTTAGCAAACATTAGAAATTTTTTTACTTTATCATCTTCTCGTATCCTTGGTAAATGTCCTGTCCAACTATTCAAAACTTGATATCCAGCTTTTTTAAATCTTTCTGCATTTGTAAACAGCAAAAATGATTCAAATTTAAATATGCATGTTCGTCGAAGTGTTATTCCATTTTCAGATAACACGGGTTTTGTTATTTTTGCACCCCAATTTGGCCTAAAAATATTTGTTCGAAAAACAAAAAACTTGTAAACTTGCCATTGAGTTCTTAGAATTACGGTAAATAGGGCAAACGCAATAGAAACTGCAAAACCTCCTATCACATCGATGCATACGGTAGCTGCAAAGCTTGTAATCCAAATCATCTGCAAAAAGGTGATTAAATGAGCTTTAACAAATCCTAAACATACACAATCCAGTTTTGAAATTCTCCAAAGTTGTGGCAAATCTTTAAATTTTAAGAACATTGGCCTTAAAGCACATACAATTACGGTCGACAAAATACATAAAGGTAAAGATTCAAAATATGGACCAAACCACATAATCACTGAGAGCAACAAAAATGCAGTTAAAAGATTACTTAATAAAGTTTTTGCACCACATTCTACCGTAACCATTGTTCGAGCAAGTGCAATTGAGCATGGAAAAACTGGGAATAAACCGGATAAAGTAGAAGTAAATCCAACAGCGTACATTTCCTGTGATGAATCAATTGAATAGTTTAAACGTTTTGCAATCATTTTTGCCATTGATATATGTACAGCTATTGTTACAATCGTAATAGCTAATGCCGTTGGAAGACACTCCGGAATCAAATGAAGCTGGGGTAAATGAGGTGTCGGCAAACCTTTAGGTACTGTACCAACAACTGGAATACTATGAATGCCGTGCCAGCTGTATGTATGAGAGACAATTGTTGTGACTATCATCTAAAATAAAGGAGCATTTATTAATATGTTTTTGAGAGGTTATAAAATTCAATGATAATATTAGGAAATATCACAAATATTAGTTACATATATATATCAAAAACGTACCACAATCAGTTCATACGGAATCACAATTTTAACAGGAGTAAATTTATTTATCGCAGGTGTAACATAATCTTTTCCAACAATTAAAAATACTGCTGCACATGCCGAAATACCCAAAGTCCATAAATTTGATTGATATACTTTTAAAGCCAATTGATAAATGACAACAAATAAATATCCTGGCCCGGATACTCTTGTCAGTTTAATTCCCATAATATCATCCAATTGTGATGCCAAAACATGAACGGCCGCCCCTGTTGTAAATCCACCCACTAAAGGATCAGAAAAATAAACGCATAAAAAATCTAGCCTTAATAAAGCAATAATTAATTCACAAATTCCAACAGTAAATGCTAAAGTTGATGCAATTGTCATTGGATTTATTTGATATATTGAATAATCATTCATTTCAAATATATCAGTTGCATTTATACCATAATATTTTTGCATAATATTTTCATTTGTTACACCCGTCATTAATGATACAACAGCAAATGAACCTTAAACAACAATAAAAAATGCTGTGAAAGATAAGAATCACGATATAGCTGATATCTTTAATTAAAAAAACTAGTTAAAACAAATTTTTAACAGCAAAAAAATTATATTTTAGAAAGGCGATATTGTAAAATGTAACAAACCCAATGAACAATGCATTGAAGTTCCAAAAAACATATAAAAAAGTGGAGCAAAAAATGACATGTAAAGTCCATTTATTGGTTTAATACCGGCTAAAAGGGCATATGCAATACCTAAAAATATTAGGTTTTAAAATGTTTGCAATGGTATTAATTTTGTAAACCTTGAGGGACATGTAAGACGCCTACAGTAATCCCAGCAATAATATCACCGAATAAATTATCCCGAATCGAATATTTTGGAAGCCATTGTAAAATAGGAAAAAATGAAAGAAATGAATTTAAAAAATCATGGCCGCTTTTACATGGAGAAGTGAATTCTTGAATCACCGTTCTAGAATTTAAAATTTGTTAAAACTGACTATTAGTTTAAAATACAACAGCATCGCTAAATTATTACGTCTTAAAACATACTTAACAATTCCCTGATTATCAGGCTCAATAAATTCAAAATCAGGATTTCGTTGTCTTATCATTAGTTTGGTTGAATCCTACAAAAAATCAGTTTAAAAAACCATGACAGAAAATGTAAAAAACCGACCGATTTTAAAATTTCATCAGCTTTCAAATGATCATTTTTGCATTTGACAACCATTTTTATATCAGCCACAAAACAGAAATTTTAATCCACCTTCAATGGTCTTCAAAGCTGTCAAACATTTACATAAATTATTTTCTTTCTAAATGTGATAATATAGACGTTATTTTTAACAACAAAAAATGTAAGAGCAATGTTTTTTGGAGCCTTCAAATTTTGATTTTATATGATTTTTAAAAGAAGCAAAAATGAATCAAAAAATGTCTAGCAATTATTTTCTTTTCTATTGATCGAAGAAAACGGAAGAGACAAAAGCTTTTTGAACAAAAAATTGTTTGTTTTTAAATGAAAACTACGAAAAAAAGCTTTACAAAAGTTTTAAAAGTCAGCTAAATTTTATTTTTATAGCAGGATTATTTGGCACAGTGCCAGCTTTTCTTGCCATAGCTTTGTTGTGTTTTTTTATGCAACAACAAATCTTTCAGCGTTTAATTTATTTTATCTAATTTTAGTTAAATGACAGACAAAAAAATAGCTATGCTGAAATGTTGCAAAAAACGCTGTTGATTTCTGTGTTCAAAAAAGCAAAGAACAGTCACATTTTTTTCAATCAAAAAATGGGAAAAAGCTCAAGGAAGCAAAGAGACACTAATTTTTTGAATAAACAAACAATGGTAAAAGCAAAAAGAAAGAAGGAATAAAAACCCTAATTCTGCTTTATTTTCTTGGTAAACATATTTTTCTTAATCTTTATTAAATATGTCTTTTTTTGCTATACTTTTTGTAAATGAAAAAACCGCGAAAAGAATTTTTTGAAACTTATTTCAAAAAATTATGGTTGTTTGAAGTTTGTGTCTCAAATGATTCAATTAAAGTCAGTGATACTTAATTCTGCTCAACTATGGACCTCGATTCGAAATATATTACTATACATCCTATATCGATCTAAATGCTTTTGTTTGTTGCTTCGATTTTTTAATAATGTTTTTTGGCATTATAGACAATTTATCAATTATGTCAATTGAAAAAATTAAAAGGCAAAATATTAACAATATCCATGGTTAATACAAATTCGCTTTTAAAATATATGATATTTTCTATCAAATATTTTTGCAACGCTTCAACTATTTCCTTTTTCTGATAAACTTTTGTTTTAAATGGGATATGTTTTATTTTTGGAATTTTAAAAGTTGTATATCAAATTTTTTCTACTTTATTTATTCTATGCAAATGTCATATTTTAAAAATAATAATAAAATAAATGATTAATTATGATTTAATAATAACCGAAGCCTTTTCGTAAATAAAAATGTCAGTCAATTTCAAAAATTAGTAGGCGTGGAAAATATAAATAATAAAGTAGTAATTAATCATCAAAATTTACGAACCCTTTTAACCCATGGCATTTCAACAAAATAAAATATAAAGGCATTCTGTGAAAAGTAAAACAAAAAATATAAAAAAGTTGGAGGTGCCATTAATCATTTTTTTATATCCAAAAAATGTCCACAAAATTTATTCATTATTATTTTTATTTCAATTTAATGCCTTTTCACTTCTTTTTTAAATTTGACTTAAGTAGCTCATTTTTTGCCTTTAAATAAGTATGTAACAAGTTGCTAAAGGAAGAGAAAGAAAGAGAAGTTTTTTCTTCTACTCCTTTTTTGTGTTTTCCCTTGTGTTTTTCTTGGATGTGTTGACACTCAATTTTTTCTTTGTGCCAATAAACACAAAAAATGAGTTTACAAAATTTACTACTTTTTAATAGGGTTTAAAGCTTGTTATTTGTTTTTATTCATTAAATTAAAAGGGAATTTGTAAAATGAGGGAAACGTTTTATGTTTAAAAAAATTTTAAAAAAGAGGAAGTAAAGAAGAATTTTACATGATCTACCGTGTCTCTTAGATTCCAAAACTGTAAAACTTGTCATGTTCTCAAAATGTTTACCTTCGTGAATTAGCAGGAAAAACTTTTTATGAAACTTTTAAAAAATTTTAAGATTGCAAAAGAAATGGCATTTTTCGTCGAAGATTCTAATTTGAATACATTAACTTCTACAGTAACAACAATACCAACACTTTCACAATCAGCAAATTTTAAAATGATTGATTTAAATTCTAATGCCACAAATTGTATACCTTATCACATCCAGTATCAAGATCCTTCGTCACATTATATTACAATAATAATATTTACAATTTTATATACTTCAATATTTTTAATTGGTATTGTTGGAAATTTTGCTGTGCTATTAATTACATATCGTCACAGATCTCTTCAAACCGTACAAAATATTTTTATACTTAATTTAGTCATTGCTGATATAATTTTATGTCTTTTATCAATTCCATTAACTCCAATAACGCATATATTTAAACAATGGTTTTTTGGTTCAATTATGTGTAAAACTGTTGCAGGTATTCAAGCAATTGGGTCATTTATTGGTAGTTTTAGTTTATGCGCAATTGCCATTGATCGATATTGTGCTTTAGTTATTTCACCAGGTTTGTGAAAAATTTTTAAACCAAATATGTCACTTTTCAAGTTTGAAAAATTCTCGAAAATAAACCCAAAAAACAAATAGAAAACTAGCATGAGTTCCAGAAGAAAAATCTACAACACTTGAAGATTGATTATATTTTTTTATTGCATCATTAAAATAAAGAAGAACGGGAAAAAGAGTAAAAAAGAAGTGTCGAAAATGAGAGAACATAAATTTTGATTAGCTAAGGAACAAGTATTTGCATCAATAAATAAGCAAAAAATGGATGAGTTTGTCTCCCATAAGGAAATTACAACCAAATATGTTAAGCGTAAAAAAACAATTAATTTGAACAAGTTTAAATTCATTCTGGTTGTATAGTAAAACATAAATAAAGGGACAATGCAGAAAGTTAAACCCTACATTCCTTATTAGTTAACTTCTATTAACGAAACAACTTCTTAATTCCTCCGTTCTCGTTTTCATATTAATAAATTTGAGCCGCTATTATTTTAATGAAAACTAATTTGGGGGTGTTAATCCATGTCAAAAAAAGTCTGACTATCTTTTTTTATTCTAAAATTACCCCATTTCTTGACAACTTTTTTTCTTCTCGAAAAATGGAACAAACAAAAGCAATATAAAATGTGAGAGCATAGTGTCCTTTTTTGAAATAAATTTAATTAGTTTTTCTAACTTCTGAATAAAAAGAATAAACTATCGAAAATTCAGAATAAATATGGATGGCAAAATCAGTGTTGTTAAAATTCGAAAGCCTTATTCTAGTTTTGAAATTGAAAATAAATATCAGCTAATTGTGAAAAAAAATTTAAAAACACTTTAAATTAGACATTTAAATGAAAAAAGTGAATATCAAAAAAAAGAAACGTATCTTCAAAAATCCTTGTTGAATCAAGTAAAATACAATTTGGAGCGATGGTAATTTGCTGCATGCAAACCGGGATGCATGCAGGGTAATTTGCTGCATGCAAAATTTTTTTGCGGATGACTTCAGAATCCAAGAGTTCTGAATATATTTTTTAAAGGGATTTTGATATACTTTTCTGCCCCAGATGCCCAAATGAATTTTCTCTCCGCAAAAAAATTTTGCATGCAGCAAATTACCCTGCATGCAATAAATTACCCTGCATGCATCCCGGTTTGCATGCAGCAAATTACCATCGCTCTACAATTTGCAAATAAACTTCTAAATATAAAACTTTATTGAAGTAAGTTTATTTGTCTAATATCATATTTTTGAGGTCGTCCACTTCAACGTAAACAAGCCATTCGAATAACATGGGCATTATGGACAGCTTCAATAATTTTTACACTTCCATATATTTATCATATGAAAATTCGAACTTATTTAGGTAAGTTCTTTTCAAAGGAGAGTAATAAAAAAAGTTAGAGATAATTTTATGAATTCAATATTGAGATGGCTCAAACATATTTTTGAAAAGCTAAATTTGAGTCAAAAAATTTATCTTTTTGCTAAAGATTTCCCATTTTTCTATTTTTAGACATATGTGGAGAATTTTGTACTGAAAAATGGCCAAATAATAATTCAAAAAGAATTTACACATTTTTGGTATTACTTGCACAAGCATTTATTCCATTTTCAATTATGGCAGCATGTTATCGAGCGGTTTTTGCTTTTCTTCGAAAACGAGCTCATACCAGGCTAACTTCGATTCAACAACAATCAAATATGCTTTATTTACTTGCTGCAACTGCCGGAGCTGAAAGTACACAACATAAAGAGCAAGTACGGTAGAAATTGATTTTTATAATTATGATTAGCAGATTTAAAAAATTTTTTCTTTATTATCGTAATTGTTTTCATTTCAGTTAACACATTTATTTCAACAAAAAAAGAAAATTGCATTACAAAAAAGGCGCGTAACGATTATCCTTGTATCAATGGTTGTCATTTTTGCTTTATCATCTCTTCCTCATAATATTGTTAATCTTATCACTGAATTTGATAGTGAATATGAAGTTATGAATATTGGTGGAACTGATATCAGCTATATTGTAAATCTTTTTAGTCATTGGTAAGTTTATTCATTTTTGGCAAAATTGTATTACTTTGTATTACAGTATGGCAATGACATCATGTGTTACAAATCCAATATTATATGCATTCTTAAATCCAGAATTTCGTGAATTTATTTTAAAAAGTATTAAATGGGCTCCAGAATTTGTTAGTCGAGGCTTTCAACCAACTCAAACATCCGCAGTTTAACACATTTGAATCCAAAATCTACATTTCATTTTACAGATCGAAAAATATCAAATTGCTTTCCTTTTTTTATGTTTTTCAAGGTTTCATAATAAGAGCCCGATAAATAAGGTTTGGAAAACAATTGTTTAAAAATAAAATTAAAAAATAACAAGAAATTATGTGGCATTTGCAAAAGGCAAATAAGCTTTTATTGAAAAACAGGAAAACTTTTTGTCAGCTAATACGCAGCATGTAACGTGTGGATAAACAATGAAACGATAAACACTTCTTAATAAATCTGTTTCTAAAAAGGGGGCAACTGACAAACAAGAACATTAAAATGCGTTAATTTAATCCAAAAATATCAAATTATTTTTATCGTTGAAAAAATGCAGAAACATTCGAAACAATATTATAAAACATTTTTTTGACAAAAAAGTGCAAGATAAATTAATAATATCAACTTTATGTTCAATACATTTTAATAACTAAAATGAATAACTTTAATTATTAAAAAGAAATTTAAATATTTATCGCTTCTTTTTTTCATGGATGGAAATAATTTGAGAACCAGGTGCTAATCCACTACCTTCTAGATAAGTGGGAAAATATGCTGCTACAACTTGAGTTACTGTAGTTCCATGATATTTTGAAGGACGAAATACGATACCCGTCGATACTTTGGTTCCAGCGCATGCGCTTAAAAAATGCGCGCAACATGCAGAGCAACTGAAACAAAGTGATAATTTATCAACTTTTTTTTTCAACAACTGCGTACTGTCGCATGCGCTAGAACCAAAGTATCGACAGGTATTGTACGATCATTGAAGTATCTAGCGTAATTCTTTTTCTAGGTAATAAATCAGTTATCTTTGGAAGGCCAGTAGATGTTTTTTTGTAATCCTGGTAAAGTCAAGTCAACAACAAATTCTGGATATTTTTTAAATCAATCTACAAATATAATAATTAAAATTGTCACAAAAATGAATTCTTTACAGGTGCAGTAGAGAATACGCATAAATAAATAATATTTTATTCCAAGTAATAACAGAAAAAATATAGATAACAAAAACCCGTAACCCTAATACATTTATCTTTTATTGGGTGGAACATATTTTCCTGGTTTCTTTTCTTCTGGTTTTTGTTCTTGAACCGGTGGAGTTGAACGTGGATTTGATGCAACAATATTACTTTCACCCCGAGCAGCAGGAGGTCGATATGCATTTGATGAAGTTTTAGAAAAAATAGAATTTGGTGGTGGTTGATTGACTGATGTTCTAGGAGCAAAAGAATTAGATTGTGGTAGAGGTGATGGTCCTGTATTTGGAACTGCTTTTGCTCCACCTTGTACTTGATGCCATCCTTCTGCTCTAAAAACACCACAAATATATTATTTGAAATGCCAACAATGAACAAATCTTTACTTTGCAGTTTTCATTTCTTCAGTTTTAGCTTTTTCTTCTTTAACTTTAATGGCTGCAGCAGCAAGAGTTGGAAAAGCTTCATCATTATTGATATCAACTTTCATTCCATGGCTACCTAATCGAGATGATCCACCAGTCCGAGATGCAGGTGGACGATATTTTGTTGAAGCTGGAACAACTGCAGCAGGTTCTTCGGTATTAGAAACATCCTCAACTTTCTAAAATATTTATGATAATAAAATAAACAAAAATGTATAAAGTTTTACTTTTGTAGCACTTCCCCAAGTTCTTACAGGTTCAGCTTCTACCTTTTCATGGTCAGATTCTTCGTCTTCTGCATACGCTGATGATGCCATATCTTTAATACCAAGTTCTTCCAAATTCGTTGTTTGCTCTTGTGCAGATGGATCTATCCATTCTGAATCAGCATCACCCTGTCCATCGTTAACATCATCATTACCAATTTCATGAGATTCTTTACGTTCACGTTCTTCCTATAAAAAGATGGCGACGTTATGGATGCTTCAAAGATACACTAAAAACAAACCTCAAGTTGAACATTTCTATCAAGTTTTTGTCCAAGGGTTCCAACATTTACTCCTTTCTTCTTCTTTGTTTTGGTTGCTTTCTTAGCAAAAAAGTCATTAAGATCAGACGACATTATGATTTAACACTTATTTAAATAAACGAGCTAAAAACGTAAAGGTTATTTGTCGATCAATTGCAAAACAAAAAAGGATTGATCAAACACGTATATTAAAAAAAATCCGACTGACACAAATTCCACAAAAATAAAAACCAACAAAGTATTTGGTAAAAAAAGAGAAACAACGCAGACGCGCAGAAAAAGGAGAACGTTCATTCACTCATTTTGTAGCAAAAAAAGGAAAGAGAAGGTGGAAAAAGAATAATATGTTGAAATTACATTCAAAAATGTCAGATCGAGAAATCTCAAAAAAAACGATACAAATATTAAAATGCAAAAAAGATAAGTTTTAAAGGCTTTAAATTAAACTTTAATCAAAGCAAATGAATTTCTTCCCAATTTATAAATTGTTTGTCTAAAAAATTCCTCATTTTTATAGGTAAATTTTTTAAATATGACATTCGGGATAGTAAGAAAATAAAACCATCAAAAACGTTGAACAAGCACAAAAAAGTTATTCATCCAGGAACACAGAAAAATGGCTTATATAATGATTAAAAGTTCAACACAGAAAAAAAGTAAGTGGAATGTTTTTGCACACTGCAGGCAAGCTGCCTCAAAGCGTTTGAAAAAAATACAAGCAAGCACGAAAATTTTTATTACTATGTAGGTATGTGCAATATTTATTACGAAAAAATCAGATGTCACATTTAAGAGTTTCAGAAAAATATGTAACATGTTTTGTTGGTAAAGGTGGTAGTGACATTAAACGCATCATTACTTTTTTAATTCCTTTTAAAGTTTTGATAAAACATCACCTTTTTCGTCCTTTTTTAAAATGTTTTTTATAAATGTTAAAAAATACGACGGTTTAAAAAACATTTTTAACTTTGAAAAATTGGAAAACATACTACATTTAGATGAAATAAAAATTATTTTTACTATAATAAATTTTTACAAATGTTTATACATTACAACAGTAAACATCATTGTAATAAATTAAAACATTTAAGAAAAACTGAATCTCTACATCTTTATCGAAAAAACACATTAAAACTGACTATAAATAAATTTTTAAAACTTAATTTTATCAGACATTTTATAATTAACTAATGATAGATGACTTTGCAGCAACCAAGTTTCTAAAAATTCTTCTTTGGAAAAGTAAAAATCACGTTTTTCAACACAACGAAAACGGAATACACCTTTTTGATTTATGTTTATTTAGTCTTAAAATAATTTTTGAAATTTTTATAACGAAAATATATTTTCTTTGTGTTCTTACTAAGAATTGCAGAATTTATTTAGCATATTGACAAGTAAACTGTGAGTTGCAATGGATTCCATTGAGCCTTCAAACGATAATGTTTCAAATTTGGAAAATGAAAAATCAAATATTATAAAACGACCATCATTTATTGTAAAACGTGTAAATGAAAATGATCTAATTAATCAATTAAATGATTCGATTTCGCCTACTACAACCACTGCTGATTTGTATCAACCTTTATCGTCCGCCTCTTCCACAATTTCTTCTTTTTCTGATGAATTAAATTCTTTTAAAGCTCCAATTCTTTTAACAAATTTACGTAAACAATCAATTCGATATTCTTGTCGATTACATTGTCATCATCAACATGCTCACGAAAATCACCAACATCAAAACAGCACTGAAAAAAGGATTTTTTTTATTAATTATTTAATATTACCATATTATATTTGGAAGAAAAGATTTATGGATTCTCATCAATGTTATGAAAAAGATTTTTGGCTTACTGTAAGTTTTTTTTGTTGCATTTCGAAGGAAAAAATTAATCGCACTCCTTCATGTTTGTACCAGCAACAACAAAAGTGCGCGACTGAAATTCGGTTTTTTGGAAATCAAATGGAATTCATTTTTAAATCTCATATTTTAAAAAGCAACATTTTAATAAATTCAAATTTTTTTGACATTTAATACATTTTTTTAGCTTATAATGTCATTAATACCAAATATTGTAAAATTATTTCTTGGTACTTCATATATTGTTATTGGAGCTTTAATCTTTCAAGAAATTGATCCATCATTAGCAAAAGAATCATTTCCAGATGTTCTTTTATTTACCTTTTCAAGTGTAACAACAATTGGATGGGGATCAATTGTACCTTCAAATAAAACCGGAACAATATTCTCTATTTTTTATATTTGCTGCGGTGTTCCTACTGTATTTTTGGTGTTAAGCAATTTTAGTGAAATGATTGCAGAATTTTATTGGATTATTATTGCAACTTATAAAGGTGAAAGGGTAATATTTTTTGATAGTTGTGTAAAAAAAGGAATTAATTTTTGTAGTTTTAGGAATTAACGACAGATCATCCACATCATCTTCCTGTTCCTATTGCTGCAATGCTAATTTTTGGATGGTCAGCTTTTGGATCTATACTATTTTCATGGATAATGCCAGATTTAGATTACGTTGATACATTTTATTTTAGGTAAGAGTTTTAAAGCCTATTTTTAACATTACTTTATTGATACTTTAGTTTTATCTCAACCACCACAATCGGATTGGGTGATATCAGTCCTAAAACTTCATCACTTTCTGAAGCAATTATTATTATCGCTTATCTTTCATTTGGTATTATAATTTTATCATCATTTATTGCATCATTAACTGTTATAATTCGTCGAATTCATTATATTGGAAGATCTTTTGAAGGTGCAGAATATGTTGAAGTATATTTTGGTGGAAGTAAATTTACAATTGCAGAATTATTAGAAATTGTTAGTGAACAATTTAATGTAAGCGTTTTTTAAAATATTCCTTCATGGATTAAAAAAATTTAGGTAACTCCAATTCAATTGCGAGAAGTAATTCAAGAACTTGATGAATTGATTAATATTGCTGTTGAAGAACCACAATCTGAAAATATGCATAGAGTACAAGGTGAAGATGTTATTCTTCCACCAACACGAGAAAATCAACAATATATTAGTATTTCTGTTTCTTCTAAACAGGTAAAATAAATTGTATTGTATCAATTAATAGTTAAATATTTTTTTAGACAAATTATACTTCTCGATTCTCTGATACTGAACAAATTAAATTAATTCAAGCTGTTGGAACAATGTGTCATTTATCACAATCTGGGAAAAAATCTTTTAGATCAGGTGCTCCATCAATTATTCAACATTATTCACGTACAGTATCAAATCCACCAATTCAACCGCATTCTTGTATACAAAATGCTTTCAAAAAAAGAAGTTTATCAATAGAGAATACAAAATTTAACAATCAAAATTCTGAATAAATATTAAAATTCGAGATAATCGATTTTTTCTTCCAATTTTTCCTTAAATTTACCAATAAAAATTTTATTGTTTGCGAGCATATTAGGAAATTTGAGATGTTTCATTCTTTTCAAGATATCAATATGATATTTTTTATCAGGTAAATTTTTGTTAATCTAAAATTGTCGCTATAGATAATGCAATATAGTCGTAATTTTAAGCGCTTACCAAATATGTTTCATAAAAACTTTTCCAAACAAAAACGAATGGGAGATCATTTGCAGTACCCTTGAATGCATTCGAAGTATTAGCAAAAGATTCAGATAGCAAAATTTCGCAAATTTGTCCGCAGACTTTTGACATAAATTCTAATTTTAAGCAATTAAAAATATGTGATTACTATAATATGCTTACCTGGGATTTTCTTTACGTTTTCGTCAATAATTTCAAAAATCGGTTTGGAATATACTTTGGAGGACAGGTCAGGACGCCCCTTCAATATCTAAAAAAATTATTATAAAAAATCACTTTAAAAGTTGAATTCTTTCTTCATTCTAGTAGCAACCATAAAGAGACAAAACCTTACAGTATCCAAAATTTTAACAGCGTCTGCCGTTTCTTTAATCATTGTTACTTCCTTTCGATAAACAAGTTTCAAAAGTTTCAAAAATTGTTCTAAAAATGCAACAAATATAAATTCGTTTCTTTCATATGGAAAAGCTTACGTTCACCTTCTTCATTTATCATAAATTTTTTAGTGAAACAATAGAGTAAAGCAAGTTGGCAACCAAATGATACATTGATTGGTGGAAATATTTTCTCTTGTTTTATTATAGCTTCAACGAGTTTTTCAATCAATTCCAAAGTTACAAAATTTGATTTGAAACACTTTTCGATAAGTGGAATGGTAGAAGTTGAAAGATGAGCAGCAAAAAAATTTGCAACAAAATTTAAATCAAAATTCATATCTTTTTGAAAAAGTTCAAATACGAATGAAGGGACTGGTGATAAACTATGTGATGATTGAATTTGATTAATAAATTTTGCAAGATCATCAAAAGATAAACGTTGAACAACTTCTTTAGAAATTAATGAAAACATTAAAGTTGTTCCTGATGGATGTAAAGCAGAAGCAGCAGTAATCGTTGGAAAAGCTTTGATAAAGCTGGAAAAATTTGAAATAGAAGCTTCAATTTTGGGTTTAAATTCTTTAAAAATTTGTTGAAATTCTGATGACGTAGTATGTCGAAGAACAAAAAATCGAAGAAATAAGCATTCATGAGGGCAAATCGTATCACCAGAAAGAGATTTAACCTGTTTAAGAACATATTTTAGACCTAAAATTGTTACCTTGAATCAATAAATATAATTTAAAACAAACCAAGAATTTCAGTAGTTGCTGCCAAAAGCACCAAATAAAAAGAATAAACTTTTGCGACTTTTGATTGTCCCCAAAAGCTTTCAAAAGATGAAACAAGGCTTTCACATTTCCCAGATTCATCCAAATATTTAACATAAAGTCGAAGAAATAATTGAAACTTGTCATCACAATGTTGAGGTGGTAAACGATAATTTTTGATAATGGTAGAAATTGAAGTAAATTCATCAGGAAAATAATTTGTCTAAAATTTTTAAAATGATTCAAAGCATACAACTTAAAAAATAATCTTACTGTGATTTCATCTTTACTATTATTTACTTTATGAGTAAGATCTTTAAGCAAAGTTTCACAATGTGGAATAAATGGAACATTTTGAGAAAAGCATTCAATAAGATTTTGAACCAGTTCTGAAGATAATGATGGAATTTTCGAATAGAAATAATATAAAGATCTGCCAGCTTTTGTATAATCTTGGAAAAAAGCAGGGAAAAGATAATAAAATACGGTAATGAAAAACTCTTTTGGAAGAGTTAAAATATAAGCAAATGCGGTTTTAAAGAAAGCACTATCAACATTGCCAGGTGGAGAATTAAGATTAAAAAAATTGTAGTAAATTGTAAGAAAATCGCTACCCAATGATGAAGGAATAAGAACTTTCCATGAAGTCGAAACACAAGAACACGGAATTCGTTTTTCCTAAAAACTCTTCCTTTAATTATTAATACATACAATCCCGTCCTTCATTTTTCGAACGCTTTTTCATTTCATTTCATTTCAGTTCATTTCAACAAACAATAGAAAAATTTTTTTCAATGCAATTTTCGTGCTAAGAAACGTCAAATTGAAATGAAATGAAATGAAAATGCGTTCGAAAAATGAAGGACGGGAGGACAATCAAAATCCATACGTTAAGTCTCGCAATATTCATCAAAGATCCAAAATGGACAGCTGATAATCCATCACCAAAATCCTTTTCATTACAATCAAGAACACCAGAAGCAAAATTGTTATGTGATGCATATGAATATAAACGATATAAAGAAGTCCAAACTTTGAGACGCAAATGAAAGTTATCTAATAAACCCTTAAAGATAAACTATCGGTTAAGTTGATGAAGCACAAAGAGTAAAATACTTACAGTTTTATCCTTTGCCATAACCAGCGGTTTGTATTTTTTACCAATATCCCACAGTCCTTTACAACATGTTTGATAGATTTTTACATTTCTTTTCAATAATGCTGAAATTCCAAGATTTTGAATCAATTCAATATTCTCTTCGACTTCTTCAGGACTTGTTTTTGGCTTTAGAGACCTTGTTGTTAATCGATAAATATGATCAATATCATCAAATGCCTGTAAAACAATTACTGTTAAACGCATTTACTTTCAAAAATCATACCAAGTCAAAGAAATCCAAATCATTAAAGTACATACAAATCTTTTTGACATTTATTTCATTATAATCAGGTAACATGGAATTTAAAGAATTTTGTATTGACGTAGGAAGATTAAATTTTTCGCAGCCATCAAACAGCATCACGGAATTTTAAATATTTACAACAATTTGAGTACATTTTAAAAAATTTTAAAACCGCGCAAACAAAATTCATTTGGCAGCAAATAACATTTGGCCACAAATTCAAAAAAAATATATTTGATTTTTTGAGCAAAAAACTTTTGTTACAAAAGATTGACTTTACAGTCAAACACGTCTAGACGTCAGCAATAATAATAACTTTTATTTAATAACAATGCTTATAGATCCGCTTAAAAGCATAGCGACTGTATAGTGATAACAATAACAAATTCGCAACAAAATTTGTTGATCTTTTCATTCTCATCTTACAGTAACTAAAACGTTGATGTATACACACTCTACTTTAATACAAAATTTTTTATTAAATGCTTTTTTTAGAACCTACGTCACCGCTTATTAATGGCTCCTTTCAAGGTATTATAATTACCTTCAGTCGATATTTTTATTAAAGCAAACGTCTGTTGCTTCTTTAATTCTTTTTGTTTTTTACATTGCTTTAACTCATTTTAGTTAGAAAACATGTTTATTTTATGGACGTTAAACCGTTTGGTGGGATTTTTGGAGGATTAATTTTATTTACAATTATGTATCAAACAAGAAATAATCCTCTATTGTATGGATACACACAAGGATTACTACAGAATAGTATTTTAGATTTTATCTATGCTGTTATTTGTTTATTCGTTCAACCTGTACGTGCTTTTAAAAGTTCAGAATTTATTCTTTTTGGTTTTTACGCACTGGAAAGTCCAAATTTTAGCTCAAAAAACAATTATAAAATTTATGAAATTCCCTCTTGCTTGCAAAATTGAGAAAGTTAAATGTATTTTTAACTTTTTTATTCGGCAAACACATTTTTTCTCGAAAAGTTTGTTCACAGTTGAATAGTCTAAATCATATTAAGAAAACTCAAATATTTAAAATAATAGTTTACTTCAATAATTTTTGCCACAATTCCAATAATATATCGTTACTTAATACATAAATAGTAATAAAAAAGTGTTGATGTGAGGAAATCCTCTATTTTTAAGAATGCCTTTTTTCATTTTTCAAAACAAAAAAATACTATTTTTATCCTACATAGAATATCTTATTCAATGAAGATCTTTGTTATAACGGTGAAGTCATTAAAAAAATTAAAAACATATGTAATAGATAATAGAGTAAAAAATGATGAGTAGAATAAAAATGCTTACATGCAACTTAAAAACGGTTATAATTTTAGACTAATACAATTTAACAAAATAAAAAGAAAATAATTTAGCGTAACTCTAATGTAAAATGCAACAAATTAAATTTTTATAAGAGGTTGTCTACAAATTTTGTAAAATTCTAGGAAGTTACAGTAATCAATGGAATATTTATTTCATCAACAAATTTTTTCAATTATTCATTACGATCTCTGCTTTCAAATATACTATCAATTTTATTTCCGATAATTTTTGTTACAATTTCAATGATATCATTTTTGCCATTTTATGTTCGATATTTGACACTTTGTTCTTGTACAAAACAAACTTCTAAAATATTTAAAGCTTATTTTAGCTTTATTTCAATTGCAGTCCTTTTTCATGTTTATTTAGCTTTTTTATTTTGTTATAATCCTGAAGAAAATCGTTTTTGTAAAGTTTACAAAGCTACTGTAACCAATTCAGATTTCAAATGGTTTTATTTTATTTGTATTGAACCGGTAAGTGAGAAAATATACTGTAATTCAAAAGCTATACATTTTTTATAATGTTCCGTCTGACAAATCCGTACCAAAGAACTATTATTTTAAACTTAAGCCTATTTTATGATTGTTTTTAGGGCAATATTTTTTATATGTTAGCAATGGTATTTGCTGTAATAATGGTTACTTTGAATTATTTTCTTATCATTTATTTCAATTATAAAGTTTTAAAATTCTTAAAATTTGAAGTAATAATTGCCGAAATGAAAAATTCATATCGGCAGCTTCAAATGTGCATGATTTTACAAGTTTATTATACTTTTATTAATACTGCAAATTAAAAACAAATTTTAGTGTATTTCATCAGCTGTTACAATTGTATTTCCATTGGGAGTGAATGCAGCTGCATACGTTTTTAACGAATATTTTAGTGCCGAAATTACTAGCTATATGAGTTTATTGCATTCATTTGTTGCAGTTACTAATCCTGTTTTAACAATTTTTGCTGTTAAACAATATCGTTTGCAAATATGGGAATGGTTTCAAAATTTTCTGGATACATTGCTCACTTAAAAAAATTTAACATAAAACAATTAATTTTATTATTTGTACAACAATTATAATTTTTTTGCACCAATAAAAATACCTGTAAAATTTTCAAAAAATGGAAAATTATTGTTAAGTCAGTTCTAATAAAGTAAAAACAAATTGTCGTTCTTTTTCGTCATTCCATTCAAGAGAGCTTTCAAGTTTTTGCCGAAAAACTTCCCATCGAAGTCTTCGACTAATTTGTTGATGCTTATCAATTGTATTGTCTTCTTCTTCCGATGAACACGAACTTTCAAGTATGGTAGTTGACAAAGGTTTAATTCGAAATGCCCTTGGAACATCAACACTTCCTTCTTTTTCTGAGTCTTCGTCGCTACTTTTGTCAGATATTTTTTCTGAATCCGAAGACGAGTCTGTTGAAGTGGAACAAAATGAAGTTTGAGTAAGAACAGAATCACGTCCAGAATAAAAACTTGAATCAGCATTATAAAAGCTAGAACAATCAGAAGAGTATTCATCGTCTGTGAAATTTGATTCTGAATATGAATATGGTGATGCATTTCTTTTGGAAGATGGAGTATAAAGTTTGTCTTCGAGATTACGTGAAATATGTTTTATATGCAGGAAATTGCAAAATCCACCACGTGAACATTCTCCGGCATCATGTTGTCGGCAAACAGCATTTCGAAAATCTTCTACTGGAGAAAGTTCAGCAAAAATAGGTAATCCAGCAAAATATCGATTATTAAGAAATGTTATGGCTCGATTGGCAGAAGAATGATTGTAAAACTGTAACAAAAATTTATTTATTGAATGGAAACTTGTATAAAAGTTAAAAAAATTAAAAACGTTTTGATTAAATTTATTTTAAAAATATAATGCAAAAATCGTTTAGCTTTCATGATCGAGAACTTTGTTCTTTTTATAAACAAAATTTCAAATTTTTTTCAAAAAATGTTCGTATTTTTCTATATTATTAACTTACATTAATATAAACATTTCCAATTAAATGTTCACCCATATTTTCGCAAACATGCATTTGATTTATTCTTCCATATGATTCATCAATTTCCGTAAAAACTTCTTCATAAAATTCTTCAAATATTGTTAAAGCTTCTTGTGAAGATGACGCAACTGTAAATATTTGCTTCAGTGATCGTTACCGTATATAAAAGAGAAATTACTTACTTTGAGCTGTTAAGGGTTGAACATGACGATAAAGATTTCGAATCATTATTGATCGACTTTTTTCTGGTGGAATATGAAGCCTTGAACATTTTTGACCATGTCGGCAAGCCCCGATTCGTTTATAAAAAGAACAAAGTTCTCGATCATGAAAGCTAAAATTTAAAAGTTTTGGTTCATTTAAACGTTCGAGATTTTTCACGTTTGGTTTCTTGATTGCCAATGAGAGACAACAAACTATATAAAAATATTAAGAAATTTTTGAACTTTCAAAAGCATATTTTTAATGTCATTACATTCAAGAAGAATCTTACCTTTCATTACTTTCTGTACTAGAAGCTTCATCGAATTTTGACATTTTAAACTAATAATATTCCAAAATTTAAGCAAACTGAAGCTTGTCGGTCTCAAAAAATGGCAACAGAAAATGCAAAGAAGACAACGAATTGAAACATGGCCGAAACCTCTTCTTCTTTTTTCTTTCCTCATTGATTGCTGCATGTCAATGTCTCTTTGCCTTCTTTATTATTCTCCCGCTGGAGCTTTCTTTTTATGCCATTCTTTTTTTTTTTGCTTTAAGAATAACGCTGTATTCTATGTTTGGCATGTTTTTATTTTTATTTCATCCTATGTTTCTTTTTCTGTCGTTTTTACATGTGCCAAACAGCCGCCGTCCTCCGACAAACCAGCCAGCTGCTTTCCATCTTTGGTGCTTTGTTTCTTGCTAATATAGCAGAGCTTAAAAGTCCTTGATATACAAAAAGAAATCACATTCAACTAATCATTTTTATATTTTTTTTAATTTTTTCCCGTTGTGTGATATATGTATCAGTGAATTCATTCATCTAACAAAATTTAAAAAACAAAAAAAATATGTCTACAATTCAAATACGTATTGAATTACAAAATTCTTGAGTTTCTGACATATATTTGAATATCGTTAATCGAGCATTTTTTAACAAATAATGATTATAGAAACGTGCTTGGTTTTTTCAAAGTTACGCATTAAATTTAAATAATGTCTGTTGTTACAAAAGTGTGCTGTAATTTTTTTGGCTTCCGTTATTACAATTCTTGACACGAAAAAAACTTTATATTTTTTGCTGAAACAAAATTAGAAACGTAAAATTGTTCAATGATTTTGAATATTGCTTGAAAGTTTCAAGTTCAAACTTCATTTATAATTTGTTAATTTAAAGTCAACGCTTTCAATTAGGCTTTCACAATGTCAACGACAGAATTAGACTTTTCAAAAATTCTTTTTACTGGAGTTAAACGAAGGAAATCAAATTTGAATCAAACTTCATCCGATGGAACACATTTAAGAATGCGTATATTGCCTGAAGCAGATGAACAACCTGCTAAAAAGCTTAAAAAACAACAAATTGAAGAAATTGATAACTCTGATGAAAATGCGGTACAACTTTTCTCATCTTCAAAACCAACGAAGCTTGAACCAACAACGAAAAAGATGCAAAAAAACTTGGAAGCTGATGCAAAAAAGGAAAAAGTAAGACTTTTTACACGCTTCTATGTTTTTAAAATACTTTTAAATTTTTAGGTAACAAAGATCCGAAAACTGAATCATATTTTTACTTGGGGAGATGAAATTGCAGATCCATTTATCAACTTTTCTGATCTTAAGCTTTCTCCTATATTTCTTCAAAATTTGTCTGAATTTCAAATCAAAGAACCATCACCAATTCAAATGCAAGCTATTCCTTTAATGTTACAACAAAGAGATATTCTTGCTGCAGCTCCAACAGGTTCTGGAAAAACGCTTGCATTTATACTTCCAATAATCAAACAACTTTTGGATAAACCAGAAAAGAAACTTTCAACAATTATTTTGGAACCAACAAGAGTGTTGGCTCGACAAGTATTTGTTCAATTTGTTAAATATTGCCAAAATTTACCAATTAAATATGCTTTTTATACTGAGGGTGAATTTCCTGCTGATTCTCAAGTAATTATTACAACACCAAATCGTCTTATTTCTGCTGTTGAAACTGATACAGCATTAATGAAGAAAATGAAAACACTTAAATGGATTATTATGGATGAAAGTGATAAACTTTTTGATGATCATGAAAGTACAGCAAATTTTAGAGAAAAGGTAAAACATTATAATTACTTTTGTCTCTTTAAATAATTAAGTTTCAGTTAGGTAAAATTTTCAAATGGTGTGATGGTGCTATGACAAGAAAGGCATTCTTTTCTGCAACATTCTCTCATGAAGTTGAACATTGGTGTAAAGAACATTTGGTAAATGTTGCAATGATTTGTATTGGAGAACGAAATACATCAAATTCATTGGTATCTCAACAGTTAATATATGCTGGATCTGAAAGTGGCAAAATTTCTGCAATTCGGGATGTTTTACAAAAAGGTTTTGATCCACCTGCAATAATTTTTGTTCAGAATAAGGATAGAGCTGGTCAATTATATTCTCAACTTCGAAGCGATTTTCCCAAACTTCCTATTGAACTTATATCATCTGAAATTACAGATAAAGAGGTATGTTTTTGTATACTGTATTTACTTAAAGATAATTCATATTTTAGAAAGATAAAATTTTGGATCAGGTTCGATGCAAAAAATGTTTTGTTTTAATTTGTACTGAACTTATTGGTCGTGGAATCGATTTGCCATCTGTGAATCTCGTCATCAATTTTGACCTTCCAACATCTATAGTTTCGTATATTCATCGTGTAGGACGAACTGGACGAGCTGGGCATTTAGGAAGAGCAGTTACATATTTTACTGAAACAGATTTGAAATATATTCGTCCAATTGCTACAGTAATTCATCAAGCTGGTTTCGATGTTCCATCATATACTTTATCATTAGATAAACCAACAAAGTAAGTCATTTAAATATTTTTTTTAGAAATATGATTACTGTACTTTTATTTTTTTAGAAAATTAAAGAAAGAACTTCAGTCAAATGAAATCGAAAGAAAAACATTTGGTTCAGTCAAAAAATGGGAAAAAATTAAACGATTCAAACGTATGAATGAAGAAATAATGGAAGTTATAAAAGTGAAAGGTCAAATGTTAGCTGATGATGACACTGGTGGTGATATTGTTGGAAGACGTCGTCGACCAAAGCCAAAAGGAACAAAGAAATTGTTGGAAAAAAAGAATGAAACAAAAGCTGCTGAAATAAAACCTGTGATTAAGAAAAAGAAGTTGTTAAAAAAGAATGTTCTGAAGAAGATGAAATCTATTAAAGTTTAAGGTTGTTTTTGTTTTATTGAAGGGCTATGGATTTTCTAGTGTATGATTTTACTTATTAATTATAGCCTTTAAAATGATTGAATTTTTTTTTAATGTTTACGATTTGTTGAGTTTGTTGTTATTCTTATAAAAGTTAAAAAAAGTATTATTTTTAATTTTGGGTAATTTTAAAACATTTTTGAATTATTAAAGAAATGTGAATAATAATTCTTCTTTTTAATGCATGATTTCTTTGTTGTGCTAATATTAAGCATAAAATAAGGAAATAAAATTATTTGTTTAAACAGTGGCTATTTGTGATAAATTAAATCAAAACAAAAATCGAATAATTTTAAAAATAACAACAATTTTTTTTATTGCAAAAATGTGGCCTCAAAAAACAAAAAACATATTTTAAATGTTCAAAAAAACAGTTAATTAAATATGGACTAAAAAATTATGTCAATGTTGTTTGCTTTAAAATTTGTATAAAAAGGGTAGTAAAAATAATTTTAAATCAAGCTTTAATTGAATAAAGATTATAAAATGTTCTCTCAAATTCTTTTTCTATTTGCTGTATTTTCTCGTAAGTATTTAAAAAATATATTTTCAAAAATTTAAAAATTTTTTTAAGTTGTGATTAGTGCTGATATTTTATCTGGACACCAAGGCCCTGAAAATGTTGATAAAAAGCAATCGATGGAAACTTCAATCACCCTTAGAGATGATGGACTTCTTAAAGGAACGACAACCCTAAAAGCAAGACATTGGATAAAAGGATTTACAGGTTTATTAAATCCAACAAATTCTAAATTAAAAAAAATTTAAATTTAACTTTACAGGGGGGGTTGCTGTTTTTCTTTTTGATGAAAATAAAAATGAATTATGGCATAGTGATTGGCAAAAATTTGGTGTAAATTTGCATTCAACTCGAAATGCAGAATGGAGTGTACAGGTTTTTTAAATAGGTTACTGCAATAATTGTAAAAAGAGGATATAATTTAGGTCCCATCAGAAATTTTATCAAAAGTTAAAAACTTTTCCATTGTTCAAAAACATATGCCAACAAATCGAATGATTGAATGGATTCAAAAACCAGAAAATATGGGAACTGTTATGAGCATTATTCAAGGTATCACTACCGGAAAATAAATCTTTTCCTTTTGTACAAAAAACGTGGTTCTTTTTGAATTAATTATTTGAACCGTTAATAAGTTTTTTAAAACATTCTTATAAATTTTATGACAATCACAAAACAGTTTATTATTTCAAAAAATAATTCATTTGTAAAATTTTTTTGATACAAAAATGTTTAAAAAAACAGGGAATGGTGATATGAATGAGCAAAACAAAAATTATATAAAAAAAAACAAAACATGAAAACTATATATGTTTGTTGTTGTCAACACTTAAAGAAACAGTACTCAACCATCGATTGCGATCTAGCGAAGTTAAATCATCTTTATCTTCTTGTCCGAGCTTTTGTTTAACTGCTAATGCAATGACATCATAAATTGTACAATATTGTTCAGCATTTTGTACCATATTCATTCGTTGATGTCTTAAATGATTTACAATACCAAAAATATCCATTGATTCATCAGATTCAAGTTTATCCAAAAGTTGATCCAATGCAATGAAGACTCCTGTTCTTCCAACCCCTGCACTGCAATGAACTAAAATTGGAGCAGAATGCGTGGAAGTTCGAACTTGTCGAATAAAATGTAATAAATGTCCAGCATTTTCTGGGCTGCTTGAATCATTCCATTGTTTAAAATGCCATTGTAAAACTTTTCGAGGGCGATCTTGTGTAAAAGTTGTATTTCGAATAACAAATTCTCGTTGAAAACTATGTTCATCTTCAACAATGCAATAAAAGTTGACATTTAAATCATCATCAACTTGCATACTTTCCCCAGGAGTTTCAGGCCAATATCTTGAGCATTTTGGCTGCAAATGTAAATGCCCCCATTGTTATCTGTTTTCCAAATTCTATCATCTCTTACCTTCATTCCTTCAACACATTGTGTTAACATAATAATACAATCAATATTTTCTTGCCAAATCATTCTCCAAAAATCTGATACTGTTGAATCTCGTCTTCCACCATGACATTCATCTTCATCAATTGGGCCTTGTGCAGCAATATATGCATGCTTTCCAGTATAATCTTCAATATAGCTGGCATTTATATAATCAGGTTTTCTGCCACCTCTTGAAAGTAATATTATACGATTATATTCAAAGGGTAAAATGTCATAAAAACGATTCCGTCGAATATTTGCCGCTGAACTTGCAATTGATGCTTGACCAGTTTTAACTGTTTCTAATAACTAAAAAATATACTGTAATGATATTTCGTGAAATATCAATGATACCTCAAATTCTGCGTAAAGTTGTTCATATTCATTTTCTGATAGTTTTTCAAGGATTTGTGGAAATGCTCGAGCAGAAATTGGAGAGAAATGACGGGGAGTTTTAAAGCTTGCAGCATTGTTAATGGCATCTGGCAAATCTATCCGGAATGGACTAAAAAAAGATATTAAAATTAACAAATAAAACATTTGTTCATGTGTTCAGTATTTTTAATATGTTCTGACTTGAAAAAATTCTTTACCGATTTGTTGTTGCATTAATATGCTGCTTTTTCTTTGAATCATTTGGTGAACTTTTATCAATGGATGAAACTTTTGAATAATTTGAGCTATCAACAATTTCAACTTCACTTCCATTAATTTCAAGCCTTGTCTCATAATTATTACTTATTTGAGAATGCCGTCGAAATTTTCCAATTTCAATTCCCTGTGGCAGTGATGGATTGTACGAGGGATTATCATCATCAATTTCCAAAACAATGGCATTATTTCCACATTGTTTACCGCTTGACGATCTCTTGCTACTGATAGAAGTTTGAGAAATTGGGCTTTTTGGGGTTTTTTTAGATTTATTATATGCTTCAAGCTTCATTTCAGGTGTTAAAGGTGGTGGTGGAGGTGCTTCAAAAATTTTGCCTTCGTTTGGCATTCCATGAAAGACATGAATATGTCCATTTCTTGTGCCAGTTTTTGTTTCATGTTCATCAGAAGATCGAGACGATGTATCTGTGCATGAATGTGCAACATTTACCTAGAAAAATATGACCAAATAAACTTTTCTGCCCGACAAAAGAAATTTGAAGCAATTTAAACAAAACAACTTTTCGCGTTTTTTAAAATGCACAAAAAATTGAATAAAGCAATAGCAGTTAAACATTTAATTCAATGCAAGCACAGATATCCATATATTTTAGCTTAAATAAAGCTTCCTTTGCATCAAACATTTTGACAAAAAATGCTTTAAAAATTTGCTAATGGATATAAAATTTACTGAACCTCATATACCTTATTCCTTTTTCGTTTTTGCATAAAATAAACACATAAAATAATAGCAATACAAATTGCGAGCAATATTCCAAGTCCAAGAATTATGAAAAACCATACTGTACCTGAAAAAAAAAACAACATCAATATTTATTGGTTTTTTTGATTTTGACTTGATCACTTTTTTTTTTGTTTTTTAATGTCTATAAATTCACGTGACAGCTCTGTTTTTGTATTTTTAGAGGACTGTTTGAGGTCAAAAACGTCAGAATATGGATAAAGTTATCGAAAATAGGTGGTTAGATTTTATATACTTATATATGTGTTTTTCAAACTTAATAAAGCTTTTGAAAAGTTTTGTTTGAGTATAAAAAAATTCCTAAAAATTTGAAGACAATGCTTTTTTAAAAATTAAAAATTAAGTCATAACTTAAATAAGACAAAAATTAGTGTTTTTCAATTTTTTTGCCGTTTTTCACAAAATTTTAATTTTAGTTAAATTATTTAACAAAGAAGGAGTTACTTAAAAATGTCTGTTTTTGCTTAAAATTTGATTTAAATTTTTTTCGCTGCTTTTTTGCTTTTAATTGTCGTTTGCTAATTAGAATATCGACTTTTTTTAAACTCTAAAGAAAAAAGATTTGAGTAATCTTAACTTGTCGATTTATGTAACAAAAACATATTTTTTATTTAAAATAATTTATAAATAGAAATCTTTTAACTTTTTTTTTGACTTTCATTTAATTCATATGGAAAAAGGGGTAATGGATTATCTCTTCTTTTTTTTGAAGTAACATTAAAAGGCATTTTTGAGTAAAAAAGAGAGAGGATTTTATTATTTTCCCGTTTTTTTCAGGTAGTAAAAAAGTAGTAATAAATGATGAAATCAATAAAAATGTTCTGGTGGATTGTTGTATTTTGGGGTACATTTATGTTTCATCGTGGTACGTTTTTTAACAAAAACCGAAAATGATAAAAGCGATAAGGTTTAGAAACCGTAGGATTGACGTGTTATGACTGCATTGAACCATGTGATGAAGATTATCCACAAATGTGTGGTGGATTATATTGTGCAAGATGTAAGTATAAATAGTTATGACATTTTATTTGATTCAATTTTAGTAATGGCCCTCAATGAAACACTTCAATATACAATTCTACATACGTGCTTAAATTCTGTGCATCTCATTGACAATGTTACCCTTGAAATTAATTCCTGCGCTGCCTTGGATGATCTCGATCCATTATGGCCAGAAACAATATCCATCGATACAAAAACTGGAATGAATTTAACAGATTTCTCTCATGGTGTCTTAAATATTTGTGATGAAAGTGATACATTTTGTAATGAAACAAAATGCGATTTTGATGTCTATGAAATTAAACCTCAAAACTCTGCTATTGCTTTGAGAGTGAATTGTTTAAATTTTGTCGCAATTTTTTTGTATTTTCTTATTACTTTTTTACTTATTTAATAAAGTCACCATTTTTGAGCTTCTCTTTCGAAGCGTAACTTCAAGAAAATTTTGTTTTTTTAAAAACTCATAAATCATTCCTCACTAGTACTGAGAATGAAAATCCTGTACTACTAGGATGCGATTACATTTTTAAAAAGAATTCTAAATAACAATTATTTTTTGTATCACTGCAATGCAACAATTCATTTTTTGCAGTCCTATACTAATATTTTTTAATGGATTTTTAATAGAACCGGAAATAATGCAATAAATAACATCTAAAATATGTCTTTTAATTTTCAAAATTGTATTTTCTTTTTTGATAAATTTTATCGTAGCCGAAACTCTTAGGATTTAAAAAATCAAACATACCGTCCATTTTGAATAAAATTAATGAGAAACCACAGTTAAATATACCCAATTGTTAAAACAAATTGCAAATTAATCTAAATATTTAACCACACAGTATTTTATCGTAATCAAAATCGTCCCATAAAGATTTTTGCAATTCGTGCTGAAAACTGATTTTTACAAAACTACACAAAAACATTTATCCTTGTCGATCAAAACAGTTCTCGATATAAAAACACGTTTTTAAACAAAGAAAAGACATGAAAGTACTGAACTGTAAAAAAAAACGAAGGAACAAAGTTAAATTAAAACGAAAGAAAATCAAAAGTAAAAAATTGTTAGAAAACATATGATTGTTCAATAAAAACTGTTTTTTTATTTACAAAAAAGTTTTATGGGTTTTAAAAAGTTTGAAAGAAATTATGCATTAAAGAAAAAATAAAACTGTCATTTAAACAGTTTTATGATGGATATTTGGACAATTTTTGTATGGTAATATTAGCGAATATTGGGAATTTACAAGACTGTAAAACAATTAGACCGACCTTATTAAATTAATTTTTATTAATTAATTATAAAAGATACGACAAGTATTTTATCGCTAAAAACTACAAAAGGCGTTATAAGCAAATATACAAAAAAGCAGATGTATTAAAAAAAGACAAAAAATACAGTCAAGTGCTGATCAAAGGAATCTTGTCAGGTTAATCAAAAGAATACAAGTTTTTTTCATCAAGAGGGAAATTTGTTTGCTATATAAAAAAGAAGAAAAAACAAAAGAGCAAATAAAAGTATCAAAAAACGTACGCCTATCACTTACATTTTCTTCAATTATAATAGCTGACTAAAATTAAACTTTCAAAGTTGTAAAATAAATCTTTCAAACAAATATATATGTACGTTTTTTTAAACTTTAGAATCTTCAGTTTAAAAAAGAAGAAGAAGCTTAATAGAAACTATCTGATGGCAACAAAAAAGTTTTTAGAATCAATATTTGTTTTTCACTGAAATAAATTGAAAAATAAAGCTTAAAAAAGCATCAAAAGAGAAGCCTTAATTGTTAAAATAGATTCAAAAAGAAAAAAAATCAGAAAAAAATTCTTTCAATCAAGGAAAAAAGAAATGACCGCGTGAGAGCTTTTTAAGTCAAAAAAAGAGAAAAATGTTGAAAAAAATTTGTAATCAGCAATTGAAATCAGCAAAAAAAAATTATATTGCTTTGATTTTTTTTTCACGCATCAAAAAAATTGAGAGAAGCTTTTGCTGGAGGGAAAAAGAAATAAGGGCAAAACTCGAAAAAATATGGGAAGAGTAACGGAACGGGGGTAAAAGAGATTGAAATCTTATAAAAAAGTGAGAAAAAGCAGGGCAAGTTCATGGTCGTTTGTGGCAACCGGAATACTTTTAGCTTTGACAGCAGGATAACTTAAATAAACTAAGATATTCGATTTTCTAAAAAACATATTATTTGAAAAATTCAGAATAAAATTTATAAATTTTTATTTTTGTGTTTTAAACGTTCGCGAAATAAAAGAAAACAAGAAAACAGTAAAAGTTGTTCCAAAAAATAGAAGCAGAAAACCAATGATTATTGAAAAACGAAAGAAAGAATACCAAATAAAACATAAAATGAATTAACTAAAAAAACGTTTATGGCCACTAAAAAGGAAGAGTAATAATCAATCAAATTAGGCTCTTTTTTTATTACATTTCGGTGTTCACTAATATTTTATAATTATAACAAAAAAACGCATAAAAGTATTCAATCTTTATTTTTCAAACAATAAAAAAGAACTGGGTTCTCGTTTCAGTTAGAAAAATAATTAAAACGTAGGTGGAAAAAAGTGGAATGTGATAACCGCAAAAATAATTATTTTAATATTATTGTTTCAAAAGTTTGAAGTTTGGAAATAACTCTCTTTGTTAATATAAAAGAAAATAAAAATACAGATTTTTGTATGCTTCTGTATTAAAAATATTTTTTACTGAAACATTAGATCATTTTCCAGCCATGTATTTTTTCCAAACAATAAATTTGGATTAATTTAATTTGCTTATGAATTTCTATAACTATCAATGTGGTATCTAAAGTGACAAGTTTAAATTACCAAATAATACGTTTTATTTTTTCGTTACTTTTTAACCAATATCCCTTAACGGTTTTTTAAAAACATGTACAAAATCAATTATACCCTTGTTTCAACAATTTTCGAAATAATTGAACGAAAATTTTTTGAAGACAAAGGACATATTTCAATCCAAAATCGGATAATTTTTATGTTGAAGGCCAAAAAAACGGATCAGTTGCAGCAACAATTGGCAACCAACAAAAAAGTTGTTGTTCTCGCATTTTCTCGTTTTTCTCCCAATTTTCGTATAACAAAAAAAGCCTAAAAAAGCGTTACACAAATTTTTTTTATGATAGAACCAAATAATAATAAAAAAAACATACAGAGTTATATAAAACTTGTTTTTTGTTGGTTCTTTTTTTATTTATTGGGTAAAAAAATAATAAAATAGCAAGAAAAAGAAGAGATGAAAATGAGACAAAAGGTTATGATTTTTTGGGGTGAAAAGAGGGGACACAGATATTTGTGATGTAATGTGTGAACAATCCCTTTAATCTTTTTCCACTTTTTTTACGGTTGAATAAGTAAATTAGGGGTAAATATGTGTTAAAAAAATCTGTACAAAAATGATCATTAAACAAAAGGGAAAAGCTATGAAAAAAATATTTTAGGTAACTATAAAAGGCATAAAATGCTGATTTTTAAAATAGCAAATCTTCCACCACATAATTTTAGCCAATGAAAAGTGATACAATATTTAATGATTACACATTTAAAAAAACTGAGAAAAGACAAAAGCTGTAGGAAGTTGAGCTATGACTTACCCATCCTAAAACTCTCCTATAAGAATATTTATTTTACTCGTATCTTAAAACATCTTCAACCTTGAATATTAAAACTGAAACGATTAAAGAACATAGATTGGATTAAGATAATCATTTCCTCAAGTTTTAAATATGCAAACAATTTTCATTTGTTATAAGTTTTATGAAATAACGAAAATTACCAAAGCACACCAAAAAAGTTTCTCACAATCATAAAAATAAAACCAAAAACGTAATAAAAAGTAAAAAAAGCATGAAATTAAAATATCAAGAAGTGCTAAAACATTGAAAATAAAAAGAAGAACTAAAAAAGATAATGGTCAAATCGGGAAATGACCATCCTTCCTTCCTCAATTTTTCCTCCCTTTTTTGCTTCTTTGAAGGCGAAAAAAAGGAGAGAAAAAGAAAGAAGAATGTAATGTTGGCTATTGACCTAAAATGGAAATTGGGAGTTATGAGTTTCAAGAAAAAACTGATAGCATTTTTTGTGGTTTTGTAAAAAGTAATTATCGCTTTTAAAGTTTTATAGGCATGTTTATAAATACACGGATATTAAAAGCATAATGGGTAAAAAGTCTTCGGAAACAAAAAAGAAGAGATAATTTTAAATGCTTGGGTTTTGAAAGTATGCTCAGCTTATTATTGCTTTTCAAATGTTTGTTAAATTCCTTTAATAGATAAATTCTTTGCATAAAACAGTGTCTTTTGCATAAATTTCTTTGATTGAATTTGATAATCAAGTGTCGATGAGTTTTTTCTAGCGATGAATAAGAACAAAAGGAATACTTTATTGTATAAATTATCAAATTCTGTCGTTAGAAATTAAGATGGTAATCAGGCTATGGGATTTCTCCTTTAACTGTTAAAACAAGATTTTTCACGGTTTTTTTTAATCATTTTTTTTGTCCCTGTTCCATTTCTTGCGCAATAATTTTGCGCAACAGTTTTAACAAGGTCATCGATTTTCAGGATCTTTATGTCAAAGGCGATCGTGAAAAAAAACTGCAATGGAAAATTTTCTTTATTTACGAAAAATAATGCGATCAGTTTTGTTTTAACAAAAAAGAGATTATTACAATTGTTTGTAAAATATGGGTAAAAATAGTAAGTTTATTATTTTTCTTTAAATTAAATATTATAAACATGTTTTAAGTTCTTCGAAAAACACTAATCAGTGCAAATATTTTAATGATATTTTTATGTTTTTATACTTGGAAAACAGAAAAGCCATATCCAAGCGAAGTCGAATTTTCTGATGATTCAAAAAATATTCCACCTCTTCAAGTTTTTGCTCGTAAAAGAAATACCTTCAAGGCGGCCAAAGAAGGAAAAAAAGAGTTAAATGTGATTACAAAGATTAAGATTTTTCCAAGAGGAGGTTAGTTAAACTTAAACTTTTTCGACGTTATAATGCTTCGTAATTAACAGGGGATGAATTAAAATTTTCTGATTCACCTTGGCTGATTCCGCCAACAAAAATTTATTCCAGCGTTGATGAACTTGATGCAAATAAAAGATATATTATGAGTAATTTTAGTTACAGTCCAGGTATGTTTTTTGCAAAAAGTTTATTAAATTTAAATAAGCTGATTCAATGAACTTTTAACTACCTCTGTTTTAGGATTAGGCAATCTTATGTTTCAATATGCATCATTACGATCATTAGCAGAAGATTATAAGGCAAATTTAATCCTTCCATCAAATACACTTCTTCGACGAGCATTTGGAAATTTTGATGTGAAAGTTGTATTTTTGCAACCATCAATAATCGATAATTATTTAATTAAAAATCAACAAAAAACGAAAGAATACAATGTAAGTGCACTTAAATCACAAAAAACACGCCTTTGTTTTTAATTCAATATTTTTCAAAGGAATGTTGCAAATTCTTTTCAAACATTTTACTTTTTGTTGAAAAGCAAAACATTGAAATAATTAACGGTTATTTTCAATCCTTCAAATATTTTAACGACAAAAAAGAATTTATTTTAAAACAATTTACATTTTTGCCGTTGATAAATGATAAAGCACAAAAGGGATTAGAAGATGCAAAGTTTAAACTATGGGATCAAGAGCTTAACAGAGATTCAGAAGATGAGGGAAATGATGTTGTAGTAAAGTTGCCGGACACATTTGGTATATTTTGAAAGGCAGAAATGTATTAATCTTTTACTACTTTTTTAGATTCTGATTACTATTTTGTTGGAATTCATGTCAGACATGGCCTTGATATAACAATGCATTCTCGAAATATTCGACATGGACACACATTTGCTTCAATTGATTTTTATCAAAAAGCAATAAATTATTTTATTAAAGAATATCATTGGAGAAAATTAATTTTTGTTGTTGCAGGAGATGATTTACGATGGGCGAAAAAAGTATTTGCACAGTTTCCTAAAGGTTTGTAGCCATTTGAAAATTCGCATAACGCTTAAATTTTTTAGAAAAGTTCTTATATGTTGAAAGTGGTCAAAGAGAAATAGATATGGCAACTTTAAGGCTCTGTAATGCCACAATTCTTTCAACTGGAACATATTCATGGTGGACTGCATATCTCACAAATGGCCCAACAGTTTATTATTCAGGTTGGCCAAGATCGGGATCTGAGCTTGATAGCCTTGTTAAAAAACCCGATTACTTTTTGCCATCATGGATTCCATTGTAATGTAATGGCTGAAAGACATGTGAAAAAGAAGTTAATAAATGATGATCGATAATTTTTATATCATCATAAAATTAATGCGTTAAATCCTTTATTCAGTTTGAAAATCTATGAAACATATTAGAAAAATGAACAAATAAGTTAGTGTTAGAATTATTATTAAAAGAGACAACTTTAGTTGCGAAAACATAATTTAAACATTTTTCATAATATTTTCGAGGATTTTTTAAAGTTAAATAACAGATTTTAAAAAAGTCGACAATACTTTCACGATATCCCGACATTAACAATAAAATTATTAATGATTCAAAAAATATTCGTATTTGCATAACTACTTGAAAGATTTGTCCAGATGTTCATCTTTTGCTTCAGAGCAAGAATTACAAGGTAAATTACAAAATGGTTGACAGCTTTGTTTCAGCAACGCAAGATTATCATTAAAATTGTAGCAAACTCCATCTATACAAATTATTTTCGGGCAACATGCACATCTGTTACCTTTAAAATCATTGAAAGAATATCGAACATCACATTTATAATAAAATGAAAATGAATACCGACTTATAATACACGTTTGTGCGGTTTTTGTATTATTATAATATTGTTTTGGACAGCATGCTGCTAGCAGTAACAGCGATTTCCATCAGAGCGTCCAAAAGAGAATCGATTATCAAAATTAGTATTTTCAAGAAAGCCACATTCTTTATCCCGTTCTTTTACAAGATTCCAACAAAGTGAAGCTTCAGATGATTCTGGACAAGATTTACAATTTGAACTATCACAGACGGCGTTTATGACAATAAAATTTAATTCGAATATTAATAAAAATAAAGCATTTAACATTCTACAAACGACTGTATTTCCAAAAACAAACTTAAATTTGAATTTAAATACAAAGCAAAATAAATAACCAAAAACTAACTATGTCAAATATATGTGAATTTACTTCTTTTTGGTAAACAAGCGTATGACTAAATATTTTGAACATGTTCGTAGCCTTGAAAAAAACTCATTTGATTTCATTATTTTATAATTTTCCCAGTTATATTTTGTTTTGTAATACTTACAAGCAAGCTGTACTATTAAGGTAGAGATAATTGATTTAACGTTTATAGTATTAAAGCAGCTCTTTTATAAATTTTTTATATGAAGAAAAATGAATCAAAGCATAAAAAAAGACCAATGCTTAACAAAATTAAACCAAAATCGTTTTTATGCCTTTTCAAAAAATTTTATAAATATTTTTTGTTTAAAATTATAACTTTTAAAATGTACAATTTCATTACATTTTTGTTATTTCTTTTAATTTTTTTAATCAATTCTATGATTATTGAGGCCGTTTGTGATAGCTTAAATTGTAATTCATGTCCCGAAGCTGGTAATGCGTCATCATGTTGGAGTAATGTTAAAGATCGAGATAATCAATGCGGCTTTCTTATAAATACAAATTGTGATGTTCGATATTCTTTCAATGATTTTAAAGGTAACAGATGTGCATTTGTATAGATGGCCCGAAAATAATTTGTATAGATGGAGTTTGCTACAATTTTAATGATAATCTTGCGTTGCTGAAACAAAGCTGTCAACCATTTTGTAATTTACCTTGTAATTCTTGCTCTAAAGCAAAAGATGCATCAGTTTGTTGGAATAATCCAGCTGATCGTGACAAATATTGTGGGTTTCTTGAAGGAACATTTTGTGATAGTCGGTATTCATTTTCAAATATTAAAGAAGGAAGATGTTACTGCTGCCCCAAAGAAATATGCTTTTTTATTGATTGTTACAATTTTACCGAAAATGTGGCTTTGTTGAAGCAAAGTTGTGTTTATCCTAAAAGTAAAAGTCATGCAAATAAAAATTATTTTACCATGTATACACTTTTTTATTCTTTGTTAAATTTGTATTTTTAAATTTTTTGTTTGTGCCTTAAAAATGTTCTGTGCTAACTCATTATTTTTTCTGTTTTACAATTTTATAGATAAATTTTCAACACATTTTTGCACATGTTCATTAATAAAGTTTATTGCATTTGAGAAAAAAAGCTTTAAAAGAGAAATCATAAATCTTTAAACCAATTTTTATGAATTATATATTTCCCTTTTTTTAACCTTAAAGATGACGTCTAAAAAAGCTGGCAAACGCCGCATGCCACTTTTGAAAATCAAAAAAGAAAAAGAATTTTTTTTTTTGCAACTTCAATGAATAAAAAATTAGATACCAATTAATTTTTTTCCATAAAAAAACATATAACAAACCTAATATGTTTTTTTTTAACTATGTCTTCCATAGAAATAACATTGTTAACAATTTTGCAAAATTTATACGTATGAAAAAATAATCCTAATCCGTAAAGGATATTTGACTAAAAATAGTTGAAATTTGGACTTACTTTTTTGTTGTCAAATAAAAAAGGGGAAGCTTTTTTATATGCAAATAATTGCTTTTTTTCAACGTCAAAAATCCCTTTCAAATTGCTGCAATTTGCATAAAATAAGGAATTTTGTGACATATATTTGTGCTATATTTGGAGAGTTTGTAATGTATTTTGAATCGAATTAATTGAGGGCTTCGTTTCATTTTATCATGGTTAAGGAGCAAGTCAGTTTGTTAAATGTATAAAAAGTGTTTATCTTCTATCCGAGAATCACGTTGTCATATATTTGACAAATTGACAAATTTTCTTGGCAAGTTTTGAATTTCGATTTTTATTATTTTTTGTGGCGTCGAGAATAGTTCCTTTAAAACGCTTATTTATTTCAATTTTAAAAAATATCTGAAAATGCCAGAAAATCGAAAATGTATGCAATTTTAAGCCACATATTTATCAATTTTTCGCTTATTCTTTTTGGCTTCCTTATTTAAAACCCCATAGGAATTTTAGGTTTTTTGAAAGATGAGTCATTAAAAAACAATTTTTATATTAAAAAACAATATTTTTTCTCATTTTTTATCGGCTTTCGTTGATTCTTCTCTCTTTTTTATTTTTGCCTGTGTTTTTGTTGTTTTTTGTTCATCACTTTTTCGCATCATAAAACGACATCAAAGAATCTCTTATTTTATTTTTTGGATTTTTGTGGTTATCCGGATATCCGGTCTGTTTTAATAATTCAATCCAGTTTTTAAAAACGCATCAAAAATTATGCAATTGTAGTATTTATTTTTCTCCCATTTTCAATAATTCGCTTTTTGTATGAAAATGTTCTTTTATTGTCGGATCGCAATTCTATTATTTTTTAACCACATATATCTGATTAGCCTAAAATTCATTTTCTTGCGAAAAAAAAGTAAACCAGAAAGATTTTTTTTTCGGTTTCATTCGCCGTTTTGACGAAAGTTGTTTCCATTTTTTAACTTTGAATTATTTTAATATTACCCCAGCTTAAGAAATATTGTGAATTCAGAAAGAGTAGTATAGAAGACAAATGTCTTAAAGTTTAATCATAATAGTTAAAAGCTAATATATTGTTAGGTTTTTATAAATATAAAAATTTACTGTTTTTTGGCCTATTTAAATTGCAGCTAACAAATTCTCCATCTCTAATTTCAAACATTAAAGAAATAAGATAGGGGGTGGATGAGGGATTTTAGGATAATTTATTACCATCTTGGGTCTATTACTCTTTGATTTATTATTTTTAAAAACAGCTTTTTTATATATTTTTTGCTTTGTTATTTACATCCTCTCATTCTATAAAAAAACCTTATTTTTTCCATCCAAAATAGGGGGGAAGCTTTAATCTGCTATATCCTTCCTCTTTTTTTCTTCATCTATCCATTTTTTTTTTCATTATTTGTTGGAATATTGGAAGCCAAAAAAGGGGTGTGGAATTGAAAGAAGAAAAAAAAACGTAGAAAAAAGTGACACTTTTCAGAAGTTTAAAGAAAATAAAAATTGAAGCAAAAATGGAGACTAAAAACGTTTGGTTTTTTGTTTATCTCTTAAATGCTTACTTTAAGTTAAAGGCGGATGACATTATATCTCGTGTTTTTGGATATTTATTTATTTAATCAGTTTCAAATTTTAAAACTTTTTTTTTGCATTTTTTAGGATTCAAGTTTGTTATTCTGAAAGCTTCTTTTTATTATTTTTTGTGTTTTTGCGATTTATTTAACAGAGCCCAGTTATGTACGCTGGTAAAGCTTATAAAGTAAGTTTACTTTTTATGTTTAATTCGTACGATAATTTATATATCCGTTTTACCATATTTTTAGAGAAAAAAGATTCGAAAAATAACTGTCTCTCAATTTAAAAAAAGAATACATGTAATATTCTTTTTTTTAAATAACGTTATACAAAATAGCTAGTGTATCTTTCTTTTTTTAATAGTAAAATTTTATATCTGCTTTTTTACTTTTTTTGAAACACTGTTGTTTTTTATCTTGACATCGTATTCGTTTTTACAACTATTCTTTTTACATAATAGAAGCTTCATTAAAATCAATACAAAGCGGATTTAAAACAAAAGAAAAAACAGGACCTAAAATTTTGTTAAGCTAAAATTAGCTAAACACATTTTGCCTGGAAATGACATATGTCTAAAACAAAAGAAAATTTGAGACATTTTTCTTGCTAATTAGTTTTTTTAAATGTTACAGATGTTCGTTTTTAGACTTTTTTAAGAGTCTATGCAAAGAAGTATAAACAAAAATATAAGCAATTTTTTGGTAGGTAATACTAACTGAAATTGAAAATAATAACAATATTTTTCATCGTCTAACATTTGTTGATAAAACAGTTTAAATAAATAATACAAAAAATATTAAAAATAAATGCTTTTCTAAAATATTTCAATATTTCAGTCAGTTTTTTGTACCACATGGCTTATCAACTTTTTTCTTTGTCTACTTGTTGCATGGATTCTATTTAAAGGTTTAGCAGCTCCAACAGTTCCCCCATTTTTCATTACATTTTCAATTTCAACAATTTTAATATTTTTTATTGCCAAAACTGTTTCATATATTTTGCTTGCATTATCTGATAGATCTGGATTTTCAATTGTTACAAGCATTTTTATTGTAAGTTTATTTCTTTGAAACACTTAAATCTTCCAATATTAATAAGACTTTTATTTTTAGCTCTTTGAAATAATTTGTGTAACCCTTGGAACCGTTGCAATTTTTATTTCACGCCGTTATGAACCTTTTGTTCTTTTCAATCGAGCTCCAATTGAATGGCTTCAAAATCGTCGATTCATTGTTGCAATTTTTACTGCATTATTCATTGTCATTTTTATTGTACAACTTTTTTCAATTAATCGTTATGCCACAATTGTTAAAAAAGATAGTATCAGCTCACGAACCTATGAAGCGGCAAGAAGAAAAGCTACCCCATATCATAATAACAAAGAAGTCTTAAGTCTTAATCATCGATTTTAATTTTGAGCTTTATTTTTTTATTATTGCAGTTTATTTTTATCTTTTTTTTAATAAATAAATGTGAACAAATCTCCACATAAATTATGTTTTTATTTAGACGAGGAAATTTTTTTTATCACTCAAGTGAATAGATCAATCATGTTTTTGTTTTTTTATGATCGTTTCATGAAAGTTTTTTGATTTTCGAAAAACTGTTTTTTAAAGTACAAAAAACATTTACAAAAAAAAGACTTTAAAAGACAAAAATTGTCAATTATGCAAATATTTATATAATCTCTCGTTTGATTTGTAATATAAAAAGTGTTCAGTAATCACAAATGTCTTAGGAAATCTTTAACTAAAAGTTACAAAAAAATCAGAGTTTGTTACTAAGCATTATCTTCTTTTAAAAAAATTTCTTTAACAATCCATAAATTATTTGGCAATGAATTTATGTCATCTATATTGTGCCATCTGCTGTCTAATGTTTTGTATGAAATCCTTCCATCCCGTTTTAATTTTTTAATAACAAAATATGGAAACGTTTGATGTTTAAAGTATTCACAAATTTGCATTAGTTCAAGTGATTGTGGACGTGTGGCATTCTGTTTAATATTTTAAGACATCTGGTGGAAAACTACTTTCAGGATTATCTGGCATTTTTTAAAATTTAATGTGTCAAATTTAACAGATGTTAAAAATTTAACTTTTTTAAAAAAACAACAAAAAAAAGTCAAGCAATGTATGTATATGTATTGATTTTTAAAAAAACAGTGAGAAAAACGAGCAAAAAATTGCAGATTTTTTCAGAGAGGTCGTTTCTTTCTTCAAACAACGAATGAGTCACTTTATTTTTGGTTTATGTTGTTCGCTAAAACTCTTAATAAAGTGCAAAGTGAAAAACAAAAAACCAGAAGTTTAGTTTATGTGCATACTTTTCAGCCATATTTTTTTGGCTGAAACATAAATATTATGTAAAAATCAGTCTTTTAAATTTTTTAAAATTTCGTTATTAATTATTATCATATATAACTTGATCAAGAACCATAACCAATGACATAATAAATGCATGATCTTCTGAGCCAACAATTTCAACACCATAAGAATCAGTCCAAGAGAAAAATTTTTTGCCAACAGTTGCAACAACTTGGCCATCTTTTAAAATCAGAAATGAATGTGCTAAAATATCAAGGCCATCTAATTTATAATTGCCATAAATAGAATCAATTGTAAATTTTGGGCGAAGTAACGTTAATTTCTTTGTAACAGTTGCTAACTCTTGATTATCTTGTGCGGATAAAATTGTAAATCTTGACATAAGATGAAATAATTCTTGTCGAATTTTTATTAAAGCACTAAAATTTTTTGAGTTTAAGAATTTGCAAATTGGCAACTATTTGCATACTTTCCAGCCATATCTTCTAAAACAAGTTTATCGCCAATGGAAAATATTTTTGACCGAACAGCAAAAACGGGTTCACCAGCTTCATCTTTAATTTTAAAATTATCACCAATTGAAAAGATTTTTTCTCGAATTTGATATCGACGACTTGGAGGAGGGTATTTTTGTTGAGATTTTTCTGAAGGCGGAGGATAATATGTCATTATAGAGCAGATTTGTATGAAAATTAAAGGTTTATGAACACTCTCAGCTTGAATAAAAACGAATAATTCCTGAAATTGTTCCCTTCATTTATTTTGTTAGAAAATGTTAATTAGCAGCGGACGAGCAATAGCTTGCTCTTTAAATGCCAAACAAGTTTATGATTTTTGCCTTTTCAAGAACATACATACAATTGATGTAAGCAAAAACACGAAATTAACAAGATTAAAAGGAAAAGTAGTGATAACACGCTTTTAAGAGTTGACATGATAACGATTTTTTTTTTCAAAACTCAAGCTGCTGAAAAAGTATAAAAAAAATCTTCTTAGATCAGACTCCCTTATATGAAATTGTTAAGAAAATATCTGTCGCTAACAGCTTTAAAATTCATCTACAATAAAAATGCTTCCTTCGACAGCGATAAACGTGTGACGAATTTTTTCACAAAGAGGACGGTTTTTCAGCACTAACAAAAGGCGGTGACGACATTATACAAAAAAAGCAAACAAACAAGAAACAGAAAAAAAAATTTAAGATTTTGTGTGCATTTTTTTGCAGCTTCTTTAAAAACGAAGCAAAAACAAAAAAATTTGTCTGGTATTTTTAAAAATGTAAATAACCATGTTTTTACAAAAGAGAGAACTATAAATAATGTCAAAGTTTGAAAAACTGATATTAACCTTTTAAAATTAATATTGCACATTTTTTCAAAAAATTGCCATTTCGGCCTTACAAAGATGGAAACAAACAACGAAAGTGACAAACATTTTTTTGCGGTTAGTGGATGGCCATTCTTGTATTGGTGAGTCAGAGCGTTTGATGATGAAATGTATTTATTTTCTTTTGAAGCATGTATGATTAGCATTGTGCACGCGCGACTCAAACGCCAGTGTTCCCCTTCATTTTTTTCAGTCAAAGGAAAATGCAAGAGAGGTATACTGTAGAAATTTAAACTTTTATTTTAAATTTAACTTTTTTAACCTATTATATGTAAAAAAATACGGAGATTCCAAAAATCCAACTTTTGGATATTACTTTTCCTGCAAAAAATGAAAAATATAGCAGAAAACCGTATTTTTTTACGTTTTTTTGAAAATGTTGTATTGTGAAGTTAGCACGGCGAAATTTGCATATATGGCGCAGTGGGGGAAGCGCTGCGTATCAGTCCTTCGGTCACTGGTTCGACTCCAACAATCGCAAACTTTTTTTTAAAAAAAACTGCTTTTATTTTTGGATTCTCCATAGTCGAAAGCATATATGTACCAAAAATAAGCTCAATCGGAGATAAAAAATATTTTTGTGTCTCTGGACGGATTTGAAACAGTGAAAGACAAATTTTTTTTGCTGCAAAAAAAAGTGTTGTTTGCGAACGCGACACGAAAATTTGTATAAAGAAAATGTGTTCCCCGGCTGAAAAAAAATTCTTTTTTTTATTTTTTAACAGTAATATTAAGCAGCAATATTATTTTTTTTACTCATTTCTTTTTTACTTTCCATCAATATTTTTACTGCGCATCTAATGATACCAAACTTATAACATTTGGCGACCTTTGAAAAAACCCTGCACATTGCTATGTATGATTTACAAAAAAAGAATTTTTTGAAACTGAGACAAAAAATTTAAGTTATCCGTTGTTTGCATCGACTATATTAAAAAATATTGAAACACTGACAAAACTGTTTTCAACAAAGAAAGTTTATTTTTTGTAGTTTACTTCTAGAAAATATTGAGATCAGAATTTTTGTAAGAGAAATAAAACTTAAATTTCAGGTTTAATTTTCCTTTGTAGAAATGTCATTTTTAATTAAATGATGTCCCTATTAAGATAAAACAATACAAAACATTAATTTATTATCAAAAGTAATTAATGAAATATCAAAAATAAAAAATCCCTTTTGATAAAGAGAAAAAATATTTGACAAAAAAGATAAACAAATTTTACCATTTTTGATAAAAGACATAATTTTAACGAAAATAATTTAGGACAAAAAAAGAAGTATAAAAATAAGATCTCACGGTAGTCCTTATTTCTTGTTTCCATCATTTTTATAAGATTTTGGAATGTTTAAATCAAAGAACAAATTGACAGAAACATCATGTGTATCAGGAAATTGCATACGAAAATCAGAATAATCACCTAAAATTGATTGATTGAATATTAAGAAAATAAAATATTACCATTGATTCCAATATGATGTGGATTAACAATATGAACTTCAATTGTTTCGTTATCAACTCTTTTAATATAGCTTGACAAAACTGTTTTTGAGGAATCATTAAAATTTATATTTGTTTTAACACATTCACGAGGTTTTAATGTGGCAAGCGATGCATGAGAGGCGTAAAGTCTGTAAGTATTTTCTGTTCCACAATTATCATCATTTTCACCAAGAATTTCAAAATCAAGTTCTGCCAAAATGTGAAAAACAAATCCATCCTTGAAATGGTAATTACTTGCAAATGTTTTATCAATTCGGTCATACGGTAATGATCTTTCATCATCTTAAAAATCGTCTTCAATTAAACGAATATTCGGACACAAAAATATGGCATTCATATAAATCTCAACTACTTTATTTTTGATTCGTTCATAAAAAAGCAGCCGTTTTAAGTTTCGCTTGCAATTTAATTTTATAAAAAATTGGTTTTATGCTATTCATTTAATTAAAATACAAGAAAATGTCGTTCAAAAGTGCATTTATTTTGACGCAAAAAATAGCAAAAAGTTTTTCTTACCTGCATCACGAATTTCTAATACCTCAAAATTTCCTTTAGCATCTTGAATTTGATAAACATGGGAACTTTTATCTGATGGTGGAATAACAACACTAAATTGAATATCATCATTAACAGTGATATGTGTTACGCCTCCAATATTAATAATTGCTCGTTTAATCAAAAGAGTTTTTAATAACATATTTTATTATTTTTTTATTTAGTTCAAATATTTGTCACCAGGAACAACAGCTCAGAAAAGTGAGAAACAAAAAAAGGAAAAAAAAGTGATGAAAAGTGCGTTAAAAATCCGAAACATTTTTTTTTGTTGAACTAAATAGAAAACAACATAACTGGTTTTAATGCAAAATAATTTCAAAAAAGTCACATTGAAAAAAATTTTTTCAAAAAGACTGCGTGACCATTGCTGTCAGATAATATTTAGTGCAAAATCGTTCACAATAAAAACAAATTCTCCTTTTCTTTTTTTTAGTTCAAATTTTGAGTACATGTGCGGAATTAAAAGTAAATATGTTAAAAGCAATAGGAAAAATAATACAGGATGAAAAATGTTTTTAAATTTTAAGGAAGTGTTTGCAAAATAAAAAAATTCAACTGTTTTTTAGTCAAACTAAATTTTTTATATTGCTTTTTTGATAATTCTATATTTTTGTAAACAGTGTACTCCCGCTCCCACTTTTCCCGCTGCCGCTCTGCTGCCGTTTCCCAGTTTTTCGGAAATTCCACAGGTAAAAACTTCAAAATTTTTGGGAGCGGCTCGTGGAGCCCGCTCGCGCTCCCAACGGCTCCGCTTATGAGAGCGGGAGTACATTGTTTGTAAACTTTGACCTGAACGAATTAATAATGTAGTTGATTATTAATTCGTTCAGCAGATACTTTACTGAGATTACGTATTCACAGTTTGCTTATAAATAAAAATTCAATTTTTATGGAATCATTTTTAGTTGATGTTATTAAAATATATTGAAAATATTTTATTGAAGATTCAATGACAGCTGTCACATATTTTTTTTTGGCAAATTTTATTTTGAACTAGTGTTTGCAATCCGGACAAACATATCAGCTGGCCCTGGATATAACGACATAAGGAAAATCAAGGCATACAAATTGAAGCGTGATCGCTTTTCTATACTTTAAAGTTTGTTTCCTACCTCGTCTTTGTTTAACATTGTTTTCTTTTCATAATTAGTTTGAAAAGTCTAAAGTTTTACGGGAACGCCTTTAAACGATTTTAAGAAAAAAATTTTGAAATATTTTCTTTATTTTAGGAATTAATTTATCAAAATGACGGATTCTGTAGTGATAGCTGATATTTTAAGTCGATGCTTAAATATTGAAGTTAATTATAAAGGTGGAGTATTTCAAGCCAATTGTGATTTTAAAACTATGGAAACATTGTTAGCTGATGAAACCACAAAATTAGATCTTTTTTGTTTTGGTATTTCTATTATTGTTAAATCAGATAATGAAGGATTTGCTGTATCAAATAATGGAGCATTTGTTGGTGATATGTATTTGGCTAATGAACTAAATGACAACAGTTAAATCATATTTTTAAATAATTCATGCTATTAATTTCGAAAAACATGCTGTTATAACTTTAATCACACAAAATTCTGTTTTTACTTTTCAAAATATCGATCCTAACAGTCAGGAATACTTGCTTTTGTTGTTTGTGTATTCATCAAACTATGTATGACTAATTTTTTGTAAAAAAATTTTTTCCTTGTTTGCAAATGACTAAGAGCTTATGCAACCAAAAATACAACTATCTGCCGATTTTCCAGCAATTTGTTTTAAAAATTTCGTCATTTTCTTTCGCAACATCTTGTAATATTAATTCCACCAATGTTAAAAACAAAAACAGATCAACAAAAGGCTTCTTAAAAAAATTTCAACAAGTATCATAAAATTTTAAATTTATTTTTTATCAATGACTGATACTGGAGCGATAGCTGGAATTCTTTGCAAATGCTTGAAAGTTAATGTAACAATTAAAGGTGGAAAATTTTATGCTCATTGTTTAAAAAAGGAAGCAATAAATTTGCAGTAACAAATAATGGAACATTTATTGGTAATTTATGTGCTGTAAATAATGATAAATAAATGTTCTTTCTTAAATATTTGTACTAAAGAAATTTTCGGAGGCATTTTACTTTTTTATTAGTCGAATGCCTCCTTAAACGGGAAATATGCAGTATTTTAGGCGGGGAAAATTTACAAATACAAAAAGGCAGCAACAATATTTGTATAACTCGATGAGACGGGCAAAATGTAAAGACAGAATTTTTTATCTGTCCTGGTGAAAAAGTTCTGGCTTTCAGAAGACCATTTGCAACAAACAGCACGCTGTGTTGAAATTCTATTTTATAGAAATTTTAAATGTATTTCGCAAAAAATATTGCTAAAAAAGTTGCTTTATTTTTTACCATTAACGTTCACACAGGACACAAAAACAACTGGCAAAATGAAAGTTGTTGTAACATATAAAAAGCACGAACCATTTATTTTGGATAACTGGAGCAAAAATTAAAACTGGGTTTATAGGTTTTTAGATACTGTAGTCTAATAAATTCTCACTGTAAGTCACCAAAAACAAAGTAACTTCTTTTTGATGATATTACTTTACCGTAATTATTGTTACAACATTGTGGTTTTCATAATTATATATGTATTAGGCAGACATATTTACTGCTTTTTCTTGTCATTAACGTACTTTGATGTGATCGATTTCTTTCCTTGCCCATCTTTTCCTTTGGTACATTTGACCAAAGAATGCTCAAAAATTTATTTTACATGAAAAATGTCAACTAAAAATATCTGTATTATTGGAGCGGGTGCAGCAGGATTATGTGCAGCTAAACGGTGTATATCTGCTGGATATAATGTTAAAATATATGAGCAATGTTCAATCCTTGGTGGAACATGGGTTTATAATGAATCAATTGGAATTCATTCAAGTATGTACGAAAAAATGCAGTAAGTTTATAATTTGTATTTTGATCAAGAGTTTAAAAATATCAGCTATCAAAGCATAGATTTTTATAAAGTCTATTTGGTAATACAGTTTGATTTAAGCTCTAAAATAAAAATTAAACAATTAATTGTTTAAAATCTGAGCCAAATTATGTTAACTTTAATTGAATATGTTAAGCACAAATCTTCCAAAAGAGGTGATGAGATTCGAAGATTATCCATTTCCTGAAAGCGAACAATCTTTTATTGAACATTTTACAGTATTAAAGTATTTAAATAATTATGCATCGACAATCAAAGATAAAATACAAGTAAATTACATTCGTGTTACATTAACTTTAATGATTCATTTTTACAGTTTGACACAAAAGTATTAAAAGTTGAACGATCATCAGATAATACAGTATGGAATGTAACAACTGAAAAGAATGAACAAAGCAATTATGCAAAATTTGATGTTGTTTTTGTTTGTAATGGCCATTTTTTCCATCCTCGAATCCCAAATTGGGCAACAAATCTCAGAGTTCCTACGATTCATAGTCATGATTATCGTAAAGCCCAAAACTATAAAGATAAAATAATTGCAATTATTGGAGCTGGTGCAAGTGGAACCGATATTGGAATTCAAATAGGCAAATATGCTAAAAAAGTAAAACTCTAAATAAAAAAATAATGTTACATTTATGCTAATTTTAGGTCTATCTTTGTCATCACAACTATAAATCAACTCAAATTCAACTTCCAAAAACGCTAAAAATTGTACCAGGAGTAAAAGATGCTAATAAAGATTCCCTAATTCTTACCGATGGCACTATTTTACAAGATATTGAAGCAGTTATTCTTTGCACTGGATATCGTTATTCTTATCCGTTCTTTGATAAAGCACTTATCCAAACACCTGAAGATGATAGTTATGTATCACCATTATTTGCACATGTTGCACATGTACATTATCCTGACTCATTATTTTTTATTGGATTAAATCTTGTTGTAGTTCCATTTATTCTTTTTGATTATCAAGTTGGATTAGCTTTAGCGCTTATTGCTGGAAAAGCAAAAAATATCACCACAAATGAAATAAAAGAATGGGAACCAAAAAGACTCAAGTAAACAAGTTTGACATCAAACTCAACTTAATTAAGATATATTATAGGATGCTTGCAAACAATGGCATCGATGTTAAAAGATATCATGTACTTGCTGATAAACAATGGGAGTATTTTCAAGAATTATGCAAATATTCTGGCGATGTTTACAAAACTCCAGAAGTTGTAAGAAAAATTTACGATGAAGTCAGCGAAGGAAGAAAGACTGCTGTAACGGAATATAAAAAGCACATCTATAAGATTGTTGACTCAAAAATATTTATAAAACATAATTCAACCAATCTTGAGTATGACTAAATTAGCATAAATTATTTATACAAATAAAGCTTTAAAAAATAACAAAAAGTTTCGTAGTTTTTTAAGCATTCTGATAATTGATTGATTTTTTCCCTATGAACAGATTTCACAATTAAGTTATATTACAAATTATGGCGCACCAGATGTAAACCAAACTGTTATCATGGAGTGAGGCTTTTTCACTCTTCTGCAAGTTAATAATACATGTTACATCATATTCGAGAAAAAAACTTACAGTTTATTTTTCAGCTTTTTTAAATATTTTTGAAATGCACGACGATAAGGTTTTACTAAATACAGTAATATTACATATTCAACAACGCAATGCCAACTTATGATAGTAAAAAGTACTGTTGAGATTGGCCCACCATAAGAAATGTTAAAAACTGCAATAATTAATGAAGCGCAAAATGGAATAATCAGAATAAAATAAATAACAAGACATTCAAATACCATATACCAATACAAGGTTATCTGCAATGATAAAGTTTTTTTTACATCACTTAACAGTTCTGGGAATGAAGAAGCAAAAAATCGATTTTCAATCCCTTTTTATCTTACTTGTAAATTATAAGTATTTTTTGAAGAAACAGATTTTCGTTTTTTGATTAACACATACATATGAATTAGCATTACACCAAAACCTAATGGTGCAAACGTTTGGATAAAAGCAATAACTGTAATGTTAAAACGGGTATTAACTTTTAAAAGCATTGTTTTTTCTTTTGCTAACGGCATCAAAGATGGGATATCAGAAAGTTGTTGAGCGATAATCTGTAACAAAAATTTATAAAATTTTTAAAAAATTCTCAATTTACAATAGGATCAACGACAAGATATTGGTGCAAAAAATAAAATAATCCGGCAATTGTGAAATAAAAACCCAAGGTAGAAGCAGCTAACCATTTCCAACGTTGCAAAATGAATGGTCCCCATTTTGGCAAAATTTTAAAATACCTGTAAGAAGTAGATGCACAAATTCCTAAACTCTAAAAAATACAAAATTTTTTATTTTGATGTCAAATATTCCCCAAAACACCTTTCACTTTTTTTCCATTTTTTTTTGTAAAAAAAACTTTTCAAATCACCTGTTTACACTCGCTAAAGGCTAAAGCATATCACAGCTGCAATCCATATGCTTTAATTCCGATGACTTACCAAAGAAATGGTGCTAGTAATTACAATTGGGAATGCTAATTGAAGAAAAAGTAAATTAGAAGTATGAAAAATATTTTCTGAATAAAATGCCAAAACTGGGAACAATGGAATTGGTGAAACAATCATTAAACAAGTATTTAAAATAAATGCTGCAGTAATATTATACAAAATAAACCATTTATAAATTTTCATTCCTTTTGAATGTTTTATAACTATGTAAGATATTAATGGATGTAATCCTACACAAAGTGCAAAAGTTATCCTCAAATTTAAAACATAACAAAATGAAATATTTTTATTATAAAAAACTTCTGTTCCAACATCATTGTATGACATTTAAATTACTTAAGAGCTTTAAAAAGCTATTATAAATTTAAGTAATCATTGAACGTGCTAGAAGGGAGGATATTTCCTAATTAAAATTATAACAGCAAGATATTATTTAAAAAATAAGCATGAATGTGGTTCACTGATTTCAGTAAATGTGAAAAATTTTTTGAAAGTTAAGAAAATTTGTTTTATGTGTTTTTTCACCTGTTTTATATTCATAATATAATATAACAAAAAAATTTACATTTTGAAAGAACATTAATTATCTCACATTTCAGCGAATAAAGAATAATTAAATTTGTTAATCAGACGTTTTATGAAAAAACATGCTCTTTATTAAAAAGAAGTTATTCCTTGATTTCTTTTTTTCTTGCTCCCAATGATGTTTTGTTTCTTAATCAATTATAATTGTTGAAACAAACAAAATATTTATTTTAAAAAAGAAAACAGAAATGAAAGAGTGAGAGTGCAACAGTTCACGCAGCTAAAACGTCTGTTTTATTTTTTTGCAAAATAGAAGAAAAAATTGAAAAATAAAAACTTTGAAACGTTAGAAAACAATTTTTCTGCAAATAATTATACTCTGATTCAAGGTCGTCACAAAATCAGCAAACAATTCTGACATCATTTGCAATTTTTTAAAGCATAAAAATATATAACAGAAAAAATACGGTCCACAAAAAAATGCCGTAAACCAAAAAAAGATTGTTTCTGTTACAACTTCATTAGATTTATTTTTATAATTTGTAAACGTAATTATTTAAGACTGTTTTACATCTTTTTTTTTGTAACATTTAGGCATCTTTTTTCTCTACAAAAAAAGTACACATAGTTTTTTTCCAACCAGAGCGTTCTTTAGAAAGTTTTTAAAAAATCAATGCATCAAAATTTCAACTTTATGGGATTCGATTGTTTCATCATTCTTATTTTTTACGGTAAATTTTTCAAAAGTATTGCTTTACAGAAAAAAGGCTATTGGGAGAAAAAAATCAGATTTCAGTCAACAGCAAAATCAAAAGTTGTGTCGAACATCTTTGATTTGCTTTTGCTTTTTTTAAATGAAAAAGAATTATAAAAAATTATTTTTTAATTCTTGTTTTATGAATGGATTTCTTTCTATTAATAATCAGAAAGAATCCGATTTAGATGGCAACAAAAGGTAATTGTTCATTTTCAAAGCAATCTTTTTCTAGTGATATTTCTCATACTGATAATGACAATCAATATTCAAATCTTAATTTGAATCTAAAATGCGGTAGCCCAGCTTTCATTCCTGTTCATTCTAGCAGCAAATTATCTAATGAAAAACGCAGTGGTAAAAGAAATTACTGCAGTCTCTAAAAAATTGATAATTTGGCAACATTAATGCCGATTTTTAGTAAAAAGAATAAACTTAGCAAAAACTGCTTTGAAAAACTAGAAAAACTTTAAATTACGAGGGAATGCAAAATACATAAGAAGGGACTCTGGTAAAATTTTAATTACCAGATTTTACAGCATTTGATAATTATGAAGAAAAAGGGCAATCACAGTCATGGAATAAATCATTCAAATCATGTTTAAATACAGTAAAGCTTAATGATCTAGCTGAGAACGAAGCAAAGAAGGATTCGAAAAAAGATAACTTTTCAAAAATCACAAATAAAAGCACTCTTTCCCTTCATATTTCCGCTTGTGAAAATTCATCGGAAGTTGTTGCAACGAATTTATTTGATAATAAAAATGTTGAATGTTTGAAACAAAAATCTTTGATTGAAAAACAAGGAAATGAAAAAAAAACTTTTGCTGTTTCAACATTTTTTATCCAGGTAATATCTGGAATGAATAAGAAATTTGTATTAATTTGACATTTACAGAATCCATTTGAATTCCAAAGACAAGAAAATACTAAAGCAAAAGAACCCGAAGTCTCTCAATTTAAATTATCCCAGCGATTACTTAGCCCTAATAAAGCATCAGGTATGTCACGTTATCACCTATAATAACTGTATTGGTTTTATTGTATTAAAATATACAAAAAAGTCACGATATTTGCTTTTTTATTTTCTTTTCTCTTCGTTTGTACACACAAGTCAGTTGTCTGTGTAACAATCATGATAAGAAAAAACAGCAGTGAAAATCATGAGAATCATATTCTCATGATGATCTCTATTGAAAGACTGCTTTTGATTGTTGATGCCGACTATAAGATAAACTAAAACTTGCAGGTAGTAGTTTAAATTGAACTCCCCAAAAAATTGAAGCAACATTCTTTTTAAAATGCCTTAGTCTATTTTTAATTTGAGCTCATAAAATCAAACTAAATAGCCATAATTTCCTGTATTCATTATTTTTAACTTTAGCCTCTTTTTAATGATAGAAAACAAACACCCCCTTTTTTCACTTCGATTATATCGAAAAATAAACTATCTTTGATTAAATCAATCAGTCATTTTTTGATTTGTTACAAAAAGGAAAAATTAAAAAGGGTAAACTTTTTCATTGAAAGTTGTAATTCTTTGACCCAATGTTTGTGATTGCTTGATCGTATAAATGTCTCCGAAAGTGAAAGATATTAGTTGTTCACTGCCAAAATTGTGAATTAACCGGATAAATGTAATAAAATTAAAATAAAAAAATATGTCAGAATGTCTTGGAAAAAATTTCCTGCTCATCAATAATATTCTAATAATCCATATTTGATAAAAAAAATTACCTTAAGTTCAACTAGGTCAAAAAATCTTGTATATAAGCAACTTAATAATAGAGAAGCGCTAGTAATCTTGACGATGATGGCCCAAAAATGAAACTTTTTTCAAGGAATTTTCACGCTACAAAACTAAGATCTACATTATCAATTTCTACCCCTTATTCTCAATGAAATGAGAAAGTTCCTAAGTTTCAGATTTGTTAAGATTTCTACAATAAAGCTCTCTATTTAAAAAACTATTTTTTATTGTTATAATGACACTATAAGACATTATAATGATAGTTCTTTTCATACCTTTAATGCAATGCTTAATATGGATTTTTTAAATTATAGACATTTGTTAAAAAGGTGTTATCTGAAAACTCCAAAACTTCCTTTTTATCATTTAAAGGTTTAGATTTCTTTCTTACAAGGGACGCGTCAGGGTGTGTTCCGGAGTTATGAGAAAAAAAGTATTTTATGATATTCCCCGACCATAAAGAAGTATTCCTGCAAAATATTAGCTGCCCATACGCACTTTTGTATTTTTCATATATACTACATATATATAGGATCGCCTGCTACTTAATACTACAACTTAAGATTTGTCCTTATCAACTACTTTTTTGTATTAAAAAACATATTTCTTTGCATTAGAAAACATACGAAAAAGCATTTTAAATTGTTTGCGACTATTTTCTTGCCCAAATAAGTATAAATTTCTTAAGTTGTAGTATTAAGTAGCAGGCGATCCTATATATATGTAGTATATATGAAAAATACAAAAGTGCGTATGGGCAGCTAATATTTTGCAGGAATACTTCTTTATGGTCGGGGAATATCATGAAATACTTTTTTTCTCATAACTCCGAAACACACCCTGACGCGTCCCTTGTTAGTGAAAAATAAAAGAAACTACATAAAATGATTTCAAAGTACAACCACTTTTTTCATTCTTCTTTGTGCTCTTTTTTTATAAAACGCTCTGGACTTTAGCTGTCTATTTTTATTTTGCCTCAATAAAAAACCATATGAGTTTGCTTTTTTTGAAAAGAGAGAAATGTTGAGAAAAAATAACAACAGCGAGAAACTTCCCGCCACGTGGTGTCTAAAAAAATGCAAGGTTTTGAAGGAAACTTTTAAAAAGTCATGTCCACAAAAGGATGGGTTAAAAACTATAAAAGAAGACGAATAGAATGGATTTTTTTGTTTAGTTACTTTAAGTTTTCTCAGGGTTGGGGGATATCCCACGGTCAATCAACTTGTTAGATTATTTCGTGCAAAAATATTAAGAACATGATTAATTTTTATTTTTTTCTACACAACTTTTTGCGTCGAAAAACCCACCGATCGTTTTCGTCTTCTATCTCCACATTTTCTCCCATATTTTTTAAATGAATAATGAAAAAGCATTTTTTTCCATATTTTTGAACCTTCTTTCGAGTCTTTCTTCCCCTCCTTCTTTTCGTTTAGAAGTGCAAAAGACGGCGTCTTAAAGACAACGACCTGAACAAAAAAGAAATATAAGCGTTGTTGGTTTTTCGTACTCTGAAACGTTTCTCCTTTTTTTTAGTTTTTGCTCTTTTTTTGTTGCAATGAATACATTTTTTTGTTTGGCATATGTCTCATTGAAAAATTGATAGGAATCGTTTTTTCTTTTTTTGATTGTAAAGTTTGATTGGGATAACTTTGGTTTTTTCTGAACAAGTTTGACTCGTTGCGATATAGAAGGTCAAAAATTGCCTAAGACAAAAACTTCTAAAAAAGTGCTGAAAAATTAAAAACGGTTTTCATCTTTTGCTTTTCAATGTTTATTGTGTTTATACGAAAGTATCTTTTGACGACAGAATGGTTTTTTTTTCAATTTTTCCCTTTTCTGTTCTAGCATTATAATATGAAAAAAGAGCTAAAAGCACTATTCATACTCCCATTTTTAATGTGGCGTTTCCATGTTTATGGCTTTTAATTATATTATTAATTTTAACAATATTCCTAAAAACAGTTTAACACTATTTTAACAAACAATAGATACTGTACCGTATATTTTAACAATTTCTCTTTTTTTTAACGTTTGCTCAATTACATTATCTAATTTTTTTTATTTGGAAAAACTATAATTTTTCTCCTTTAGCATTTCTATTCTAACGTGACTTTTTGATCTTTTTCACTCGTTCTTTAAAACTCCATTTTTTGTGTCACCTTTGTTTCTGTCGTGTATTCCAGTTTGTTGGTGTCAATTTCTCATCTTCTTTTTATGCACGCATGTGCTTTGTTGTTTTTCTCTTTTTTTGTTGAGACTGAATAAAAACGTTCTATAGATTTTCCTTTTGGTAAAATATTTTCTTGAACTTGAAAAATTAATATTTGTAAAAGTCGTTTTTTTGACTTGGTGATCTTTGCTTTTTTAAAACTGATTATTTTTTTCAGCCATGACAACAAACCCTAATCTTCTTACACCTTTCAAAGCAACAAAAGCTGATGTTGAATCATCATCGCTTCGTCAAATTAGTGAAGATGCTTTCTATGTTATTAATGAAGTAGTAACTCGCCGCCTTGGCCATATTCCTATTTTAAAAGGCGACTTACATGATCTTCCTTACAAGGTTCAACGTTTTGTTGCTGAAAAAGCAGAATTAATGCGTCCTCGGGGTATTTGTATTTGTGACGGATCACAACATGAAGCTGATCAAATAATTTCAAAACTTCTTGAACGTGGAATGTTGACTCCTTTAGCTGCATATGAAAATAATTATTTATGTCGAACAGATCCAAAAGATGTTGCTCGTGTTGAATCAAAAACATGGATGGTTACACCTGATAAATATCAAACTGTTACACATACAGCTCCTGGTAAGCATTATAGTTACAGTTTAAGAAAGCATTAAAAATTTAATCTTATACCACAAATAATGCATTAAATTCTAGGAGTTGAGCCAATCATGGGACATTGGATGTCACCTCTTGAATTCGGTGGTGAATTAGATTCACGATTCCCAGGTTTGTTTCCCTTAAAATTGTCTTTCAGAGATTATTCGGAGCCTTTTTAGGATGTATGGCTGGTCGTATTATGTATGTTATTCCATTTTCAATGGGTCCCCTTGGTTCACCTCTTGCTAAAATTGGTGTTCAACTTACTGATTCAAATTATGTTGTATTATCTATGAGAATTATGACTCGTGTTAATCCTGATGTATGGGAAGTTCTTGGAAATAAAGATTTTGTTCGGTGTATTCATTCTGTTGGGCTTCCCCGACCTGTCAAACAACGTGTTATTAATCATTGGTTTGCCAGTTGCCTTACCAGTTTGGCTCTAATTTATTATAATTTAGGCCTTGTAATCCTGAACGCGTACTTATTGCTCATCGTCCATCTGAAAGAGAAATTTGGTCATTCGGTTCTGGTTATGGTGGCAACTCTCTTCTTGGAAAAAAATGTTTCGCACTTCGTATCGCATCAAATATTGGTAAGTTATTCATTGCCATATGTGTTATCGCACATTAATGGACTTTTTTTTAGCACATGACGAAGGATGGCTTGCCGAACATATGTTAATCAGTTTCGTTTTTTTAATAGTAACCCTTTTTAATTAACTTCTCGTTTTGTATATAGTGGGTGTTACTCGACCCAATGGCAAAGAACATTTTATTGCTGCTGCATTCCCCTCTGCTTGTGGAAAAACAAATCTTGCAATGCTTGAGCCAGCTTTACCGGGATGGAAAGTTCGGTGCGTTGGGGACGATATTGCATGGATGAAATTTGGTGAAGACGGCCGACTTTATGCTATTAATCCAGAAGCTGGTTTCTTTGGCGTTGCTCCAGGTACATCAAATAAAACTAATCCAATGGCGGTCGCTACATTCCAAAAAAATTCAATCTTTACAAATGTTGCTGAAACTTCTGAAGGACGGTACTACTGGGAAGGTCTTGAAGATGAAATTAAAGACAAGGTTTATCGTTTTAAGTCCTTACCTGGTGATTTTTAAATATTATACTTTCAGAATGTTGAAATTACTGATTGGCTTGGAAATCCATGGAAGCTTGGAGATGCAACTCCAGCAGCACATCCAAATTCTCGCTTCGCTGCTCCTGCTAAACAATGTCCCATTATTCATCCTGATTGGGAATCCCCTCAGGGTGTTCCAATTGAAGCTATTATCTTTGGAGGTCGTCGTCCAGATGGTGTACCACTTGTATTTGAAACATTTGGTTGGCATCACGGTATCTTTACTGGTGCATGTCTTAAATCTGAAACAACTGCTGCTGCAGAACATAAAGGAAAGAATGTTATGCATGATCCAATGGTACATCTTTTTTTATGATGAAGATCACTATTTTTTGATTTTAGGCTATGAGACCATTTATGGGATATAACTTCGGCAAATATCTTGAACATTGGATTTCCCTTGAAAAAGCTCCACATAAAGTTCCAAAGATTTATCACGTTAATTGGTTCCGTAAATCAAAGGAAGGAAAATTCTTATGGCCTGGATTTGGTGACAATATTCGCGTTATTGATTGGATTATTCGTCGTCTTGATGGTGAAGAAGGTATTGGAATTGTAAGTCACTTTTATTTCATATTTTTCCTCCACAGCAAGTTCACACACGTTAAGTGTGTATTTTATCACTCATAATTTTTTGCCATTTATCCTATTTTTTTTAATTTTCAGGATACTGCTGTTGGTGTCGTTCCATCACAAGGCTCAATCAATCTTGATGGTCTCGGAGATATTAAATGGGATGAACTTATGTCACTTCCATCAGATTATTGGAAACAAGATGCAAAAGAAGTTCGCAAATTCCTTGAAGACCAAGTTGGATCTGATCTTCCAAAAGAAATTCGGGAAGAGCTTGAAGCACAAGAAAAACGTATTGAAGCATTGTAAATTTATTAATTATTTAGTTTTTGCCTATCATTGATTTGATTTGCTTTTTGTAGTAAATATATTTCTTTGTAGAATTTTTATTACATTGCCATTTTTGATGCTGTTTTTATATCAATAAACTTGAAAAAGGATAAAATGTTGTTTCTCTATGTCGATTAAGAACCATCAAATTAAAGCTTTTTTTCCTTGTTGCTTAAATTCACAAAAAAATTGGTTTTCCTGAACGATTTTTTTCCAAAAATAGATGTTTGTTGATTTTGCCGTTTCGAAAAACTTACAAATGTCATTGAAAAAAATTGAAAAAAACAAGAAATATTTCAACAAACTTTCTTTCCCACGTCGTTGTTTGTCCGACGATTTCAAAAACAGCTGGGTTTTGCCATTACTTTTTGCTGCCGTTTAAGATTTTCTTAGAGAAAAATAGTTTAAAAACGAACGGCTTTAACCAAAATTTTCGAAAAATAGAAAAAAAGTAATGTGTATATCAATAATAATTTTAGATGGCAACAAAGCTTGATTTTGTACATTTCAATGGCAAAAAACAACCATCTATTAATGGAAGTTCCTTCTCTGATCATGGTACTCCGTATTATAATCTCAATTTGAATCAGAATCAACATTGTTCAAATGTCGTTCCTGTTAAATCTAAAAGCATCTTTGTTATGAAAAGAAAAAAATCAGGTTTGAAAAACTTATAGTTGCAGTTTTAAAAAAAGCATAAATTACAAAATTATATTTTTGTTCAAAAAATTTTTTGAAATAAATAAGTTTTTGAGTGAAAAAAATGTAATTTTTCTTATTTTTTCGGAGGCTGCAGCTATAAATAAAATGTCAGATTCATTTTGCAAAGACGGTAATCCTTCGAAAATAATCAATAATTCATGGGAAAATAATGATAAAAGCTTTCTTGTGATGTCATCAAAAAGTTATAACGATGACGATCAAGGTATTGTTGAAAAGCAAAAACTTTATAAGCCTGAATTAAATGTCAATAACAGCACCCTTTCGTTTCATATTGCTGCTTATGAAAGTGTAAATACTGAATTTTATGGTCATAAAATATTACATGATTCATCGGTTAAAAACCCAACACAAGTAATTTTTTAATTAAACGATCTAAATGAATATTTTACACTTGCAGATGAATATTGGAAAAACTTGGAAAAATTTAAAACAAATTTTTAAATCACCAGTTGTTCAAGTATGATTTTCTTTAAAATTTTAAAACATAGTTCACTGTATTTTTGTTGTTCAGTTTTTATATAAGTGAAATAAAGAAATTAGTTTTTCTTTTATTCACAGTTTTGCCCATATTTGTAATTCTTATATAATATAAGTTATATTTTTAGAATTCATTTGAATTTCCCAGACAACAAGAAGATGAAGAAAAGGAACCAGAGGTTATGCAGTTCAAAGCATCACAAAAATTACTCAATCCTAACGAATTTGATAATGATTACGAATTTGATGAGGATGATGACGATGATTTTAATTATTGGGAAAAACATTATCGCACTTTCGAGCCACTTTCAAAATGTGAAGAAAATGGTGATGAAATGCCTGAAAAAAATGAAAAGAGAATTTCACATCTCGAAAGACTTTGTGGCAAAAATTGTTATGAAATTTTGAGATGCATTCATCCACATATTATGTCATCACAAAGTCTTGAAATTGTTTTAGAGTAAGTCCAATGAGATTTGGGACTCATTTCGAACCACCGTGGATAATTAAAAAATATATATCTTTTATATATTAAAGTTTTGAGCAAGTTTGGTAGATTTTTCGAGTTAAGAAAAGATTGTTATATTCCACAAGAAATTGGATAAAAACAATGTTTCTGATTAAGCTATCTCTGAAACTCTAAATCAATAAATATTAAGGTTCAAAAATTAAATATCGTTGTATTAACTGTTTTATGGAACTTTTAGAACAAAGCTCAATTTTCCATCGTTTCGAGAAATTTTTGAAAAAATTCAAAAAAATCAACAAATGATTTTTCAAAATATTCCATATATTGAAATTTGTGCTTCTGGTTTCGGATGTTGGCTTTCCCTTAAAAGTAAACATCCATCATTTCGACGACAAAAGCTTGAACATGATGAACTTATGAGTTCTATTAAATATGCGGAGCTTGAATATTATACTGAAGAACTTGTAAAAGAAGATGAAGAATATTTTAAATGGTTTCGAGCTGAATATGGAACTATTTATGATGGTCTTTTTGAACATCTTGAGGAATTAGATCTTGAAGAAGAAGAAGAAGAAGAAAGAAAAAAAAAAGAAGCAGAAAAGGAATCAGAATTTTCGGAAATTGGAGCAGAAAAAAATGATGAAGAAATTCAACAGCCAATAGTAAAGCCTTTTCCTTCTACTTTTGGTAACAGTAAACTATATGCCATTCCAAAAAAATCTCGTAAGTTTTTCCCAAGGTATTAATAAATTTATCCAATAAATTTTTTTCAATACGTTACTCTTTTTTTCAGTTGAAACTATACAGTATTTTTTTCAGCGCTAGCTAAAGATTTTGTTGATAATGAAAAGGCAGTGGCAAAATTCTTCTCTTCTAAAAGATTCATTATTGGTAGTGTTGTTCCACGGTAAGATCGTAATCAATATTTTCACATAATATCAGCATTATTTTTTAGTGACACTAAATATCATTTTGTTTTTCGCAATATTATCTCACAATTAGCTAAAAAAGGTATAATATCTTTAAATGAATTACAACGTATTGTATGTCATCTTCTCCAATATCCATGTAAGTTTTTCGCAAATAAATTGAGCTCAGAATTCATTTTTTTCTTGTTTTAAGAATCCAAAAACGTTTTATGATACTTTATCGCTGTTTTTATAACCTATTTAGCCTAAAAGATAAAATTTTAGCTTCTCCACATTTACCAATGAGCAATCTTTTTATTTTTTCTGAACGTTGTCGTGGATTTAAAACTGTGCTTGCTGCTACTTTGGTTAAACTTGTTGTTGATTTTAAGAATTTAAATGCATTTGGTAAAGCGCCAAAAGAACTTCGATTTAATAAAAATCCATATGTTTTGATTATTGGATCCGAAGATGCTGATTGTTTACCAATGTATAAAGCTTTTCAACCATTTCTAAATGGATGCGAAATTTCTTTACCTTCAACACAATGCACTAATGTTAGACTTCGCAAAAATTTAATTAATGGATGTGATATTCTTTTACTTAATCGTAAAAAGGTTAATTTTCTTCGTGATGGGGAAGTAAGTTTTATTTTTTTTTATATTTCTTTCTGTGAGATCTTTTTTAAAATACCAAATCGTTGTTTGCCTTCGTTTAATTATGGAATTTTTAGATTGATTTATGCAATCTTCGTCGTGTTATTTTTCTTAATGTCGAAATGTTTACTGGTATCCATGAATGTCATATCACCGATGTTCACCAACTTATTCAAACAGAAATTGAAGTTTGTTTTTCTTAGAAACTATTTTAATTAAAATGTTCATTTTTTTAGAAAAAACAATATTTTAATCAAAATTCAGGCAAGTTTTGTTATTTATATTTATTGCTTAAATGCGTTTCCAACTTTTAAATTCATGATTTACTTTTTTAATTTCTGTGTGGGATCTTCAAATTTAATTAACTTTTATTTTTAGAAGAAGAAGATATGAAGGTTCAATATATTTTTCATACCCACGATCAATTTACTGGATGGGAACCTTTTCAACGTATCCTTCATCTTACTAAACCAGTTGTAGAAGATTTGGGACTTGTCATGAAATTTGATTATGGAGATTGTTAAATTTTTGTTTTATTTATATTGACCTTTTTTTGTCATTTGCTTTACCTTTTTTATAATAAATGGCTATTTTCATAAAATATGTTTAAAAACGCTATCTTCTTTTTTCTCTTCAATCAATTAAAACAATGTCAAAAGAACCCTATTGACAATTCCTATTAAATTTTTCATTTTTTTGAAACAAAATGTTCTCTCGTGATACATTGAAAATACGATTTTTACAACAAAAAAACAAGTTTAAGAAAGAAATGAAACTTAAATTGCATCTATATAATAAAATTAAAAAAAACGTATATTTCTTGATTTACACAGGAAAATGTTAATGTTCTTTTTTGCATTTTTAGGATGCATTTTGTTTTATAATTATTATTGGAAAAGAAAAGATTTTCCACCAGGTTAGATATATGAAAGTAACCCATATTTTTATTTAACTTTTTTTTTGGAAATTAAAAGCAATTTTTGAAAAAAGTTTTAGGTCCACCGCCTCTGCCATTAATAGGAAATTTATTAAATATTTTTAAAGATCCACCAGGTTATAAAACTTTTCAACAATGGCAAAAAGATTATGGAAATGTTTATACATTTTGGATATGTGAAGAGCCTGTTGTAGCAGTTACAAATTATCAATTAATTAATGAAACATTTATAAAAGATGGTGATGCATTTGCAGGTAGAAGAGCAATTGGAAATTATAATGCTACTGTTAGAGGTGGAGATTATGGAATTATTTTTGTTGATAGCGATTTATGGAAAGAGCATCGACGATTTGCATTGCAAGTTTTTAGAGATTTTGGAATGGGAAAAGGATTAATGGAAGAAAAGGTATGTTTAGGCTAAATAAAACTTCAACAGAACTTGAAAGCAATAAACACATTTTTAACTAATATTTTTCAGATTCTTTGTGAATTCGATAATATGTTTGAAAGCATTGAATACCATCTAAATTTTCAAAAGCATGTTAAAATAAATATTTTACCCATCTTTGAAATTGCAGTCTCAAATATTATAAACCAAATGCTATTTGGATTTTCATACCATGGAGAAGAAAAGAAGAAAGAATTTTCACATTACAAAGATATTATTTCTCGACACATGCAAATGGGCACCCAACCATCATCATTAATTGGTTTATTGTTTTTTAAGACAGTTCGATATTTGCCCTATTTCAACAAAAAGATTGATATGGTTTTGAATGATTATAAATTTTTAACAGATTACTGTAAAGAACAAATTAAAAAACACAGAAATGAAATGAAAGGCTCAAATTATGATAAAGAAAGTCCACCGAAAGATTATGTTGAAGCATATTTACGTGAAAGTGAAAAAAGTCCAAGTTTTACGGATATCCAATTAATAAATTCATTGTTTGATTTATGGATTGCTGGTAAGTATTATTTATTTGGGAAGATTTAAAAAGTAATAACACTTTTTAGGACAAGAAACAACAGCAAATACTTTAATATTTTCTGTCTTATATCTTTTGCACAATCCTGAAATTCAAAGCAAGCTTCACAAAGAATTAGATGCCATAATTGGAAGTGACCGCAGAATTAATCTTTCGGACAAAAACTCATTAATTTATGTAAATGCTTTTATTAATGAAGTTCAACGAAGCGTAAACCTTTTACCTCAAAATTTATTACACAAAACATTAAAAGATGTTAAAGTTGGAAAATATATTGTTAAAAAGGGTACAACAATTATTCCACAAATTTCAAATGTTTTGTATGATGAAAATGTACGTTTTTTTGATAAAATTTCAAAACGTTTTTTAAAACTTTTTTAGGTTTTTCCTAAACCACAAAAATTTAAACCTGAAAGATTTATTGATGAAAATGGTCAACTTAAAAAGGTTAATGAATTGGTGCCATTTTCGATAGGAAAACGTCAATGTTTGGGAGAATCTCTTGCAAGAATGGAATTGTTTTTAATCATTTCTAATTTTTATAATCATTTTAAAGTGTCACCGATTAATTCTGATAGTTTACCGTCATTGGATAAAACTTCTGGGATTACTGTACAACCTAAGGCTTTTGAATGTAATATTTCTAAACGCTTTTTGAAATGAGTTTGTAGTAACTAAAATATGCCTTCTAAACTTTTTCTTATTTATTTTATTAATCCATAACGGAATTGCAAACCACGGAATAAAAAACGAAAAAAACTGCAAATATTACAAATTTTATGAGCTAGGACATCCAACTTTTTGGGTTGCTGGAACTTTAAACATTGCACCATGCCCAGGAATGATATAATCTACATCACATAAAATAGCTTTTCGACTTTCTTCTTGTTTTACAAGATCTGTAGAAGAAGCTTTCCAAATTGTTGCATCTGTGAGATCTTCAACTTTAAAGAATAAATCACCTAAAATTTAACATGGAAAAATAGTTAATTTTCCAAGCTTTTCAACTCTTACCTGTAATAGCAACTAAACCAAGAGGTTGAACAGAATTTGAATTCATTGTTTCAGCATTATTGACTAAAGCAGAAATGCAAGTTGTTGTATGACCTGGTGTTGGTACAATTTGGACATTATTTGTTACATTATATCCACCAAACTAAAAATTAAATCTTTAAATTGTAGCAAAATATGTCCCTTTGTCATACTTCATAAGTACCAATATATGTTAAAGAATATCCATCAAAAATATGATTTCCATGATAAATTTTAGCATTTACAAAAACATTTGCATGTCCAGTGTGATCCAAATGTGCATGTGAAAGAATGACTTTATTGATTGCAGTTGGAAGAATACCACGTCGTAAAAGTGCTATAAATTAAAAAGTATTTGCGCTTCTTTTATTAAAGCAATAATTTACCATCCATCATTCGTTTTAAACTTTCATCATCGGTTGGTAATCCAGTATCAAAGATAATTTTATTTGGTCCATCTTCAATTAAAACAATGGTTGGAACATATTCAAAATTTTTGCCATTCCCATTTACAGTTGAAACAATCCGTCCACTATCCAAAATTGTAATTCTTGCCTTTCCTGCTGAAACTGGTGGAGGTCTTGGCTTTGGCCATTTTTTCATTTTTGGAATCCAATTCCATGCATCTTGGCCAAAAGTTGATGCAACAATTGGAAGGAAAAAAGCAAGAAGAAGAAATGAAGCTTGCATTGTAGGGAATAATAAAATATAATTTAATAGTTTAGAATGAAATTTTGGATAGCTTTTATATCATTGAATTTTCTCTGCTTTAATGTTTAAATACTCCCACATAGATTTTAAAAATTTGTGCTTTACCTTTTTTGTATCACACTTGTATCATCCATAAAATAAAGCATGACGCAGAAAGCTGTTCAAATAGAAGTTAAACTCCTACGGAAATTTCTTTATTGTTAATTTTTAGCCTTTGAATCTGCCTTTTTCATTTTTTATTCCTGGTTATGTACTTTAAGCAACAATCAAAATATTAGTTTTTCGTGTCACCCATTTTTAATAATTTACTTAAAATTGAAATGTGAAATTTTATATAACATTTTTTATTAATATTTTATTTTTGCAATTTACAAATTTAAACAGAAAATGTCATTACAGAATTTATTAAATGTTTTATTCTTCCTTATTTTCATCTTTTGTGGAATCACGATCTTTTTGAGTCCACCAATCATGCGTTGCTGGGATACCATCCAAATTCGGAATATCACCTTTCTCATCATCAGAATTTTTAACGGATTTTAAAAGTTTTTTGAGATTTTCTTGTTTTTCTTGAAGTAATGAAATATTTTCAGCTAAATTAGCCGGTGAATTATCCAAAGAAAAATATTTAAAAATTTCGTAGATATCATTGATCAAAAATTCAATGCTTGAGAGAAGCATTTTTAGTTCATTTGGCTTTTTGTGTTGAATTATTTCAGCTGTAAATTTTGCTGCCTTTTCAACTGATGATGGATAACTTGTTTGAATCGAATTTCTTTCAAGATCTGAGAAATCATGATCTTTTGATACAAATTGTCGGCCAAATTCGTAGACGGAATCATAAAATTCTTCAATATCTAAAAGACTGCATTCAGATTTTTGTGCTAGTCGATCCAAAGATACACAGAACGATAATATTAACTTATCGTTTGGCATCGTTGAAAGTTATCTAAAAATTAAGGTCGTTAATAGAAACATCATTTTTTAAATGATTAAAGTAGTGCTTTCAGGGAATCGGATGACATCGCGATAAGAAATTGCAAATTTTTGGGCCTCTGATTATATCCACGAAGAATAATATCTGGCTTCTTATTTTACAATATAGAAACCACCCCTTTATGGAAATCCTAATTAAATTCTTGAAAAATAAGGAAGAAATCTTCAGCAAAGATGCATCGACATAACGCTGAAAGTAAATAACAAAATAAAGTGAAGAAAAAATTAAACGGTTTTATTTGTATAATTTATTAAAGTGCAAAAACACGAAAATGAAAAAAAGTAAACATCGATTTTAAATTCATTTTTCCTTTTGATGAAAAACATTTGATTTTATCGGTCTCATCCTTCTTTTTTATTTACGCGCAAAGGTAAACTTTTTGTGAAAACATGTCAAACATCACATAAATGACCAAAAATAAAAATGAAACTATTTTCCTTTTATTTTAAATGAGATCAAAGTGATAAACATTTATGTGCACTTGTTTATTGTATGTCTTATCAAACAAAAGGTGTAAAAATAAATTTTAATTCTATTTTTTGTGATCCAAATTTTTTTAACATTATACAATCATTTTTTTAATTAAAAAAATTAAAAAATCATGTTAAAGTTTTTGTTATTGACAATGTGTTAAAATTCTTTAATCAAACGATCAAATTTTTGTTGTACTACTTTTTAGAATAGAAAAACACGCGTAGTAATTTAATTTAAATTAAAGAAAATCTGTTTTTGTAAAATGCGGAAGTAAAAATAAAAGAGATTTTTTTTATAAGTGGGCGTTTATTAAATTGCCAAAAACAGCTTTCAGTAACCCATTAAATTTAACTTATTTTTTACAGTGTGCACAAAGAATGCTTTAACCCTCACAAACACATTCAAAAAAAAGTGGAAGAAAAATAAAATAAATTTTTGATACATTTTAATGTTTGAACTATTTCAAAATTTGGGAAAAATTTTAAGTTTGACCAATAAAGTGCTATTGATGCTTGTTTAAAATAGCTTAAATATATTTATTCTGATTTTAAATTTGTCCGACTGTTCAGCTAACATAAACATTAGAATATATTTTTTAATGGTTTTTAGCTTTTAGAAAATTTGCTTATTAATATTTACATTTAAGTAGGAAAATAATGGTGTTTTTTTGCCATTTAAGAGCTTAAAGACCAACTTTGGCTTTATTTTTTTCAACATTTTCATATTAAACTCTATTAAACATGTTTATTCGAGATATTATTGACGATTTTATTATTAGTTTAAATGGTGAATGGAAGAATAATTTAACATATCTTGAAATTCGATTCCAATATTTCGATGATTTTGTATTACCATTTGAAAACATTATTGTAACTGTTTTCTCCTCTTTGGGGATTATAATAACGCCCTTAGCAGGATATATTAATTATGTGGCAACTCCAAAAAAGTTGATGGAATACAAATATTATGCAATTTATAATCGGATAAGCTTGTTTGCTTTTGCTTTAATAAATCTTCTTTGGCAACCTATATGTATTTCACCGATGTTTATATTTTATTCTCAAGGTGTGATGAAAGAATGTGGTTCAACAATACAATTTTTTATGCTATGGTCATTTCTTGCATGTGCTTTATGTTCTGTTCATGCCATTGGATCAGATTTATTATTTCTGTGCAAAATTAGTTTATTACCATGTAAAAGTTGGCACGGAGATCCAAAGAAATACAAAATATTAATGATCTTCTTTGCTACCGTAATTTTTGTTAGTATTTTTATGATTTGGCTTACATTTCCTAATTCAAAAGATTCCCTTCAAAATTATCATGGAGCTTTTCCTTTTTTACACAAATTTCTTCCTTCTGAAAAATCTGTCTTAGCTTTTAACATTTTTGGATATCCAACATGCTTTAAAATTTTTGTCATTTACCTCATATCAGTAATTGTTTTATGTTTAATAGTTTTTCCATATCAATGTTTTAATTATTATATGGCCGTTTGGAAGCAACAAAAACTTTTATCGCAAAGAACACAAAAAGACACTGCATCTGTACGAATTAGTATCCAAATAAGAGTTTTTTTTGTCATTTCTTTTATTGAAGGTCCTTTCATCTGCTGTTGTTTTTGTTTATATTTTGGAATTTTTCCAATTTTTTTTCATTTTGCCTATGCTTATTTAGTATGTTTCCATTCTTTGATGCCTTTACTGAAATATTTATTATTAAATTTTACCGACAAAAAGCAATTACCATTTTATGCTGTGAGCATTTTAAAAAAAGAAAAATTTCTCATCAACATTTTCCAAGTTGGGGAAATAATGATCGTAGATTTTCATGAAAAAAGCAAAATAAATTTCTTTTCTATTTTCTTTATTCATTAATACTCTATTTTTTTTCATTAATTATAAATAATAAAATAAATCTAATAATCATTGTCATTTAATTACAAAACAATGTAAAGTTGTAAAAAATAGAACATAGTTTTTTAAGTTTCAACAAAAAAGTCATTCGTATGCCTTTGTGAATTATATATTATTGAAAATTGATAAAAATCATATCTCCTGTGAACATTTTAATATAATTAAAATTTTTATGTGAACATCGTTTTTTCACTACAAGATAGAAAAAAATAAACATGAAAAGAAAAAACGTGTTCATAAGAGTTGAATAATTTTTAACAGTATTTTCTCACTATACAATGTTTCACACACACATTGAATGAATTTTTGTTTAAATGTGAAAAAAAACAAATACAAATTCTTATATAAAACTTAGTTTAAGAATGAAGTTTATGTTTGTTCCCGAACTTATGATACTTTACCATAATCAGAAAAGTGTTAAAAGTAATACTAACGCCCATTATTATTAACGCTAAAAAAATACTTTTTACGCGTCAAAGGTCAAAATTGCCCCATTAAATTATTTAATTTGTACAATTCTGCGAAATTGAGACTTTGAAATTTTAATCATATTTTCTAAATTGTCAAAATTTTTAACGTTTTTTTGGAGCTGATGTTTTTGCATACATTAAGTATTTCATTTTTATACTATTAAACTTTCTACTTTTAAACATATTTCTGTAGAAGGATAAATTCATTTCAATTTTGCTGTAAAATGCAAAATTATAATTCAACACAATTTGAGACAGAATTGCTGCACTTTAAATCCAACATTTTGCCGTATCATCGTTTGATTATTATTATTTTTGCAACATTAGGGTTACTTTTTTCCCTCTTTGCTGGTTATATTTCTTACAAAGCAACTCCAATTAAAATAAATCAATACATGTATTATGGAATTTATTCAAGAATTTGTTTATTCATTTTTTCTATAACTTTATTGATTTGGCAACCTGCATGCATTTCACAGATGTTTATAATATATTCTCAAGGGCTAATAAAAGATTGTAATTCAACAATACAATTTATTATGTTATGGATATTTCTCGCATCTGGTGTTTGTTCATCGCATGCTGTTGGATGTAAAATATTATATCTATGTAAAATCAGTTTATTACCATGTAAAAGCTGGCATGGAGATCCAAAAAAATATAGGTTTCTGATAATATTCTTTGGACTTTTGGTTATTGTAACTATTTCTATGTTTTGGCTTACTTTCCCTGACTCAGAGGAATCCCTTCGAGAATATATTCTTCGATATCCATTTTTTTCGCATTTTCTGGTTTCGAAGAATGCAATTTTGGCATTTAATCTTTACAACCTTTCGATTTTATTTAAAATTTTTTTTGTTTACTTGATTATTCTTGTACCTGCTTTTCTTATTATTTTTTCATATCTCTTTTATAATTATCATAAAACTTTAAGGCATCAACGAAAAAATCTAACAAATAAAGCCCAAAATGTTATCCTTGCATTAACAGTGAGCATGAAAATTCGTTTACTCGTTATTTATAGCTTTTTGGGACTTCCTTTCGTTATGTGTTGTTTTTGCTTGTATTTTGAACTATTTCAAGTTTATTTTTCTATTTGCATATGTATGTTTAGTATGTTCCCTTTTCTTGATGCTTTAACCGAAATATTTACAATTAAATTCTACCGACATTGTGCATTTAATTATTTTACTTGTGGATGTAAAAGATTCCGAAAATAAACATCACTTTTTTTAAATTTTTAAGCATATTTTGTTTAAAAAACTACATTAACCTCAGATGATAAAAAAAGCGCAAACAATTACTGATCAAGAACGATTTTACATTATTTTTTTTATAATCAAAAACACTTCATTGTCTTCTAAAATATGGTTGATATGATGTAAATATTATTAAAAATACTAACATCAATAAAGGGCAAAAAAAATCAAAACGTTGACAGTCATTCCACCTAAAGCTGTGCTAACAAATACAAATAAGCAAAATCAATGTTTGAAAATAATAAAATAATTGAAACAATTAAAAAAGACATCAAAAATTACCATTTGTTTTTAATTTTTGTTAAAAACAAAAACAAAATTTTTCATATAAAAAGGATATTAAGAATTCAGGAATAATCATCACAGTTTAGTGACTTCTCTATCCAAATAAATTTCCCGGAAAATGGTTTCATTTATTTCATCATCTTTCATTTTTTTTGCAATTGCAGCAACAACAACATTTGCACAAATTTATAATCCTGCTTTAGCCGGATATGGTAACTATGGTATTAATCCATATTCAAACTATGGTGGATTAAATGGATATGGTATAAATCCATTAAATTCATATGGTATGAGCCCATATGGAATTAATCCAGCCTTTGGTGGAGCTTATGGTAATCCATATATGTCTTCAATAAATTCTGCCCTTGGAAGTTATGGCATGTATCCAGGAGCTGCAATTAATCCTGCAATTAATTCTGGATTTGGTGGATATCCTGGAGCTATCGGCGGATATCTTCCACAACAACAAGGCTCTTCTTCAAATGCTCAAGCTTCTTCTTCCTCAAATTCTGGAAACAATAATAATATTCCTTTTGGAAAATAAATAAATAAAACTTTCACCCAAAATTTTTTTGTAAATATATTCCTTTGTATTTTTTGTAGTAAATTTAGTTTATTTTAATAAGGTTTTTCTTTATAGTTCTAATAATTTGCATTTAGAATTATGATCAACTTTTAAAATCTCCCTTGTAACTTTTTACTTCACTTTTTGAAACATTTTTAATCGCTTAGACTCAATTCTAGTGGATAAACAAAAACAACAAAAAGACAAAAAAGAAGATGATGGTTATATACGTTCTTCTACCCTTCTTTTTTTGTATCAAACAATAAAAAGTATGCCTCTTATTGTATACACCACCCCTCAAACAACAGAATACACTGAAATAACTACTGAAAAAAACTGTTTTAAAAGATTTTTTTTCATCGTTTCTGCGTGTTTGTTTGTCAAAATTATTGCCAGCTGTCATTGAATGGAAAATTCTGACAGACGATTTGGGGAAGGTCTCAGTGAAAAAAAAGAAGAATAATACAAAAGCTCAGCCAATCCTTTTCATTTTTTTCTTTTGAGGTTTAAAAAAACGACAAAAAAAGGTTCCACACATGGATTTTTTATACTAAAGAATAAAGAGAAGGGTGGGATGAAAATTGAGGGGAGACTCAGGTATGAGAATATTATTTTTTTTCAAGTGAGCAATTGAAAATGAGAAAGTTTTACAATAGATTTTTAATGACGGCCTCTGTGAAAAAATATACAAAATAAAACTGTCTTTGTATTTTTTTGTTTATCTGTAAATGACTATTTTGTCCTTGGGCTACAGTAACTGAATAATGACATTGCTTTTGTATTTGAAATGAATCACTCATGTGTCTTAATTTTCAAACTTCGCGCTAGTGTAGTATTCTTTCGATAAAAATATTCTTTTACTAAAAGCAATAATCTCAAATAAATGGGCAACTTTTGATTTAAAAAGACATAACCTATCGATGAAAAACATATGTTACATTGCTTCTTTCCATCTGCCATTCCTTTAACCTTGTCTTTTCCTTCTTTTATTTTCTGTCTAGTTTTCTTAATTTATTATTTGATATTTATTCATTTTTTTGTTTTAATATTGCTTTTTCCGTTTTTTTACTTTTATGTAAATTCACCACAACAACAAATTTTTTTTTCAATAAGTGTCAGTTTTCTTATAACAAATGCTTATTTAATAAATCACTCAATGAAAAGAGCACATATTTGAAGAAAAAAGTAAACGATACTTTTCACTTTTCAGATATGTATCGTTTTGTTTTCTTTTAATTTTGAAAGACGTATGTTTGTCCTAAAATATATTCTCAAAAACTTCCAAACTTTTTTATTGCTATTGTTGTTTCCATTTTTGGATAGGGGAAATTGATGTTTTTAATGTAATAAAATTTAAATATATTCCGTTATTATGCAAATGGGTTTTATTGCTGAGGTTTCTAGCAAATATATGTGTGTCTTTTTGATCAAAACTTCTGAGGTTTGTCACTTTGTGACGTTAGATAATTTTTGCAACTTCTGAAAATCTGCACATTCGACATTAGTATTACGTAATTTTAAAAAGTAATGACGCTGATAATTTTCTGCACTTTTTAAGGAGAATCGTTCCTGATTTTTCAAATGTCCGATTTTTTTGAACTTTTTTTTGTTATGTAATTGCAAGTCCAGCAAATATACAATTTCTTATTTCTTTAGCGATAGTTAATTCAATTTTATCTTTTTCTTATAGATTTGATGTAGTTCTTTTAAACAAATGTGCTTCAATCACGCAAATTGTAATTTATGTCCTGCCAAAGAAAATTTTTTAAGCAAGCTTTTTTGAAATTTTTGAAGCTCTACTAATTTCTAACCAACTTTTTTCAAAAACATTATTTTGCTTATTTTTAATAATTAAAAATAAATCCTAAATTATTTCCGCTCAAAACATTGCTTAGCAACCTTTTTTTCAATAACTGTCATAATTTACGATTGATGGATTTGCCTTTTTACATCCAAATATCCATTCTTTTACCACTTTTTCTCCCTACTTTTTTCATCGATAAAAGTGTCAAAAAGAAAAATATATTTTTAGAATGAATATATTGTTTTATCTTTGTCAAAAAAATATATTCAATTTTGATGCATAATTCCCATGCGGCGGGTTTTTCTATTCTTTTTTGTCGACGGATTTAAACAATTCTTTTCTTTGTTTCGATAAAAAAAAGCTTGGAAATTAACACTATAGTTACAAGAAAAGTTTTTACCAACAATATCATAAAGTTTCCCTTAATTTGGATTTTTTGGAAGCAGCAAATCACGGATTGTTTAAAAAAACATTTATGCCACAATTGTTTTTCTCTTTTACAATTAAATACATTTTTGACAAAAGCATTTTTCTTTCGTTTAACATTAATCAAAATAAAAACTATTGTTGTCTATTATTCCAATTGTTTCCATCCAATTTTTCTTTCATTTTTGCCTGAAATGACATAGCTCATGAATTAAACCCCCCCCCCCCCCCTCCAGCAAAGGTTCATTTGAAATGCAAAATAGAGAAATTTAATCCAGGGCTCTCTTTTTTTCTTTTTGTTTCTGTCAGAAAGCAAGCATGTAGGAAGGACGCGCATGAAAGCATTTTTCATCATTCCTTTGCCATCTTTATTTTTTTTAGTTTTAGCAGAAACACTTTTGTCTCACTCTTCAAATGTAAAAATATCCAAAACAGTTATTATTGATTTTTTGTTGCATGTTTTTTCATTGGATGCGGATAAAAAGCGATGTTTCAATTTTTAATGTTTCGTAACAACTGCTGATTATTTGAGCAATGCCATTTTGTTACAGTATCTTTCACATTTTATTGTTGTTAAATTTTAATTGTGCCCTCCTGCACTCTTTGAAGTTTTCATAGATACTGTTTTTCCATTTACAGAGTTATGCATGCTTCTAAAACATTAATGTTAATTGTCGTTTGTAAAATAATGTGATTAACTTTTTGCTTCTTTAAATTCAGTGGTCTCTATAAACATTTTATGTGTTATCAGCAATTCTGATTTTGATAGGCTGTTTTAAGATCATCGCTTTCTTTTAAACTAAACTATAAAATGCTTCATTTTTTAGTTTGTGTGCGATGTTTTTTTGGCCCAAAGTATCTGTCTTAGAACAAAACAAAACAATGAAAAGTTTGTTTTCTGTGAAATGTTTGAACAATAATATTTGTGGGGGCAGACAGTTTTGAAAAAGCAGGCTGTTTTTTATGCCAAAAATGATCTAATGACCTTGTGTTATTCTTATCGTTTTAAGTCAAATTGCCTTGATGAGTATAACCTTTAATATGAAATAAGAAAAAAGTTGAACAAATTTTTAATGAATCATCTCGAGCAATGACGCTTAAACTTTTCTTTTCCGGTGCCTTTTTTTATGTTTTTAATTTTAGCAGTTATCACACTTCTTATAAAGCTGTAAAACATTTTTTTCAATGATGACTTTCTTTTTCTTCATCTGCAAAAATGAAGCTTTAAAAAAACGCCTTTCTCCTGCAGCGCATTGACAGCTCATTTCAGGTCTTGAGTATATTTATTTTTCATGGTTGAATAAAGGATAAACTTTAGGCTTCTTCTTTTTTTTCTTTTTCTCTATTGCCTTCTTTAAGTTTTTTTTTTCATTTTCCTGGTTTGATGGTGTAGAATTTTTAAGCCAAAAATGGCTTCCTTCCCCTCTTTTTTTTGAAGCAGAAGCCTTTTTTCTATTTATGCCTCGTTGCAAAACTTTCTTATTCGTTTTTTCCTTTACTAATTTTGTTTAGTATTTTCGCTTTCATTCCTGGGGGTTGTTATTTTGCTTACGTTATTTCAAGCTTCATCAAAATTGCTAGGAAAAAGTTTCATCCCCCGTTTGACAGTTGCTGCTGCTGCTCTTTTTATTTTTTCTTCTATTTTTGCTGGCAACTGTTGACATCAAAGTTGATCGGATTAATCATAGCTTTTTTACGTTGAAAAAATAAATCGATTGCGGTTTTTTTGATCTTTTTGAAAAAACAATTTGAGAATAACATTGATAGAATTTAAATTCTATTTGCAATTCGTAATACCTTAATTCGCATTTATTTTTTGTTATTTGGAAGTTTTACGTTTAACGATTTTTTCTTTAGCTTCGGCTCTTGTTTTATATCCAAAATGTCAAATGTATTACCTTCGAGTCCTAGAAAGGATGTTGAAGCTCCGCTTATTGCTGATGATAAAGAGTAAGTCTTTTTTTATTATATATTTTGCTCATTCAAAGTTCTAAAAAAAAGCGTAAACAAGGAATTACAAATGTATTCGTGTCGGCAAACGTAACATTAAATAAGCGATTTAAAAATGCTCCAAAAACATATAAAGCAGCAGATTATATATTTATTCACCTTTTTTTACTAAATTTGCAAAGCAAGTTTTAATTTCAATTTTTGAAACATATTTGTTGTAATAAAAAAAACAAAATGGTTGCGTATTTTGGTTGTGAAAGGTATGACCCTTTATTATTGGCGATAACAAAACAAATTCTTTTTGTTAAAAATGTTGATCACTTATGGACTAAAAATTAACTTATAATAAATTTTAGAATAACTCTTGAAAAGTTAAATAAGCATACTTTGGTATTTGATGATGAAGCAAATGAAAGAGTTATTTATGTTTTTGATTATTCAAGTATTTTTCTAAATCGTATGGTTTTAAAAAATCTTAAAGATAAAAATAAATGGAATATTATCAAACATCCATTTATGTTTAATTATATCAATGAAACGTTATTAAATTCTGCATTTACTTATACAATGCATATAAGCTTATATTTTGCATTTTTATTCTTGCTATATTCTTATATTCATACAAAACCAAATGTATGGAATAATGCATTAGTTACAGTATTCGTTTTTCTTTTCATCTTTTTTTTGGTAAGTTTTTTCTTCATTATACTGAAAATCCAGCTGATTTGGTACTTTTTTACTCTTCCCCCCCCTTTTTTACAAAACTTTGAAAAATTTTGTAAGAGAGGAAAAAATGACGACCATCCAGCAAATTGTTGGTGAATGAAAATAAGCTCGTTTTCGATGTCACGGCTTCCTTTTATGCGTTTTTTGCGGTTTTCAAAAATTTTAATGCAAATTGCAAGAATTGGAAAAAAAAAAGAACAAAAATGTAATTCAAATTTTAAAATTTTGTAAAAAAAGGGGGGGGGGGAATAGTAAATAAGATCGCTACGGCGATCTTATTTACTATTCCCCTCCCCTTCCTGGCTATTTTTAAAAAAATTGTAGACGGTTAAGTATATTTTCAAAGTGTACAGGAATTTTTTGAATTAACATGCCTTTAAAATCATGTTATTATTGGTGGATTGGTATTGTTGTTCTTTTATCACTATGCGATCTTATTTACTATTCCCCCCCCCCAAAGTCCAAAAGCACAAAAAAGGAAAAAACATTGCGTTGCCAAATATTATTTTCAAATATGCAAATTTTACCTTTCAAATTTTGACTCAAAAAAAATGAATTTTTTCTGAATATCATTGCCAAAGAAGGGGGGGGGGAATAGTAAATAAGTGCCGCTGATTTCTGTTCCAAAAAAATTCAAAATATAAACCAATTGATTTTAGATTACCAAAGCTCGCCTCAAATTTGAAAGAGATAGAATTAGTTTATGGTTTTCTGTCTCTTATGTTTTTACATTTTTCACTTATTTGGTTACATTGGCTTTTGTTTGGATTCCATTGATTTTTAGTTATGACACATGGAATTTAGAAATTAAAGTAATCTTTAAAATTGTAATAAATTATAAATTTAAACTTGAGATTTTAGAAATCAGTTGCATGGTTGCTTCCAATTATTGCAATTATTGCATCATGGCTTCAATGTTTGCATATTCTTCGAAAGTCCCCTTGTGGACCGTATATTATGATGATGGCGAGAATATTTAAAAGCTTTTTCAATGTAATAAATTTTTCTACTAAAAATAAAAAATATAATATTTCCTTTTTAGCTTACAATTATTTGGATTACCACTCTTATCTGCTTTGCATTCTCTTTTCAACTTGTTATGAGAGACAGTGGCACCCATCCTTGGGATGATCCAATCATTGCCAATCATTCCTCAATTGGAATGTCAATGTTTCAATCATTTACAAAAATTTCTGCGATGATGATTGGTGAAGTTGAAGCCAATGATATCCTTGAAAGACGGGCATGGGTTGCAAATTTGTTATTGATTATGTTTGAGATTATTACTGTAATTCTTCTTATGAATCTCATGGTATGCTTAAAATAGTATATTTAAAAAAAAATATTAAACTTTAGATTTCACTTGCTGTTGGAGATGTTTCAGAACTTCGTGCATCTGCTGAAGAAAAGCTTTTACGTGTTAAAACCAATTACTGCATTGAAGCTTTACATTTGTCAGAAAAACTTGATTGTTGCCCTGGAACAGCATTATACAAAAAGCGTGTAAACAATATCATGGTTATCTCAAAAAATGATGACACAGAATTTTCAACATATCTCCCACTAAAAGATCGCGCAAAATTCCCTGTTCGTTCTCGCGAAGAAGAAAAGGTTCATGACGTTACTCTTAATGCCAAAGGAATTCGATTCTTTTCTTCTTTAATCTCAAATAACTTTGATCGCCAATCAATTTTATCCGTCAATAATGCAATTTTAAGAATTGTTGAAGCCAATGGATCAGGTGTTGGAGCTGTCGAAGATGATGGATTTAAAAGTGAATTAACAAATTTGAAAGACAATGAATCATTTGTTGTTAAATACAAACGTTGGTTAATTGGATTACGTTGGAAAGCATTTTTAAATATTGCTTAAAATAATTCTTTCTTTTTTTGTCAACACTTTGTGTTTTTTTTACAAATTTCTAATATTGTTTTATTAAACTTAAAATAAACTAAATTTACTACAAAAAATACAAAGGAATATATTTACAAAAAAATTTTGGGTGAAAGTTTTATTTATTTATTTTCCAAAAGGAATATTATTATTGTTTCCAGAATTTGAGGAAGAAGAAGCTTGAGCATTTGAAGAAGAGCCTTGTTGTTGTGGAAGATATCCGCCGATAGCTCCAGGATATCCACCAAATCCAGAATTAATTGCAGGATTAATTGCAGCTCCTGGATACATGCCATAACTTCCAAGGGCAGGATTTATTGAAGACATATATGGATTACCATAAGCTCCACCAAAGGCTGGATTAATTCCATATGGGCTCATACCATATGAATTTAATGGATTTATACCATATCCATTTAATCCACCATAGTTTGAATATGGATTAATACCATAGTTACCATATCCGGCTAAAGCAGGATTATAAATTTGTGCAAATGTTGTTGTTGCTGCAATTGCAAAAAAAATGAAAGATGATGAAATAAATGAAACCATTTTCCGGGAAATTTATTTGGATAGAGAAGTCACTAAACTGTGATGATTATTCCTGAATTCTTAATATCCTTTTTATATGAAAAATTTTGTTTTTGTTTTTAACAAAAATTAAAAACAAATGGTAATTTTTGATGTCTTTTTTAATTGTTTCAATTATTTTATTATTTTCAAACATGGATTTTGCTTATTTGTATTTGTTAGCACAGCTTTTGAATTTGAACATATGATCTTTATGTTAGCAATGAGATCTTCATCATTTGTGATGTAATATGGGAAACTTAATTTTCAATTTTTTTGTTCAAGTACGTCTCTGGGGTGAGGGGCACGTACCCCATGTGCCCCACTTTCTCACATCTTTGTTTAGTTTTTTATTAAAACGCACTGAAGCTCTGCAGCGTTTTGTAAAAATGGTAGTCGAAATCTTTTAACTGAAATGTTCAATTTTGAGTATTTTGCAAATTCATTGCCCCTTTTAAAAAATTGTTAAATGATTTTTAAATGCTGAAAGTTTATTGTTTTGATAAAGTGGCTGCTGTCTGGTAAAAAACTTTGTTGTAAATTATAGATGTTTAAAATTTCCAAAAACTGATGAAAATAAAAATGTTTTCTTGAAAACCTGAACATAACTGCGTAATTTTTAGTTCCTAGAAATGAAATTTTTTTTACAATTTTTGAGAGCGCCAAAATTATGTTTTATGAATTCTGTTTATAGGCACTTTAGAAGTATTTTAAAACTTCAAAGTACAAATGGTTATTTTTTAAAAAAGTTTTTGTTATACAAAAAAAACTTACAGTGTAATTTTTAATGTGAAACAGAATTCTATTTATTTCAAGCAAATGTGGTCAACAGTTTCAAGACAGACATCTTTCATCACTGTGAATCATTCAACTTCGTTTTTTCTGGGAAAATTGAATTTACTCTAACGCAAAAAAGCTATGGTATTTAAATGTGATTTGGCGGAAGTATATAATTTTCTTGAAAAGGTAAATGTGACAATTTGTTTTTTTTAAACCAAACTGAGACACCTAATTTTCTATGTTGAAATTACAACATGCCCTTTTTCTAATTTATCAAATAACAAACTTCGAAAAAATTTTAAAATTTCATCGACGAATGCTTACTTCGTAGTTTACTTTGCACCTCTCCCAATAAATTTTTGTTTTATTGCTTTATTTTGTATTTTTAAAGTTTTTCCAACAATAATATCTCAAAATTCAGGACAAATTTTAAAGAAAATACAAGAAAAGGCGGACCTCCATAATCTTTTCTGTGAAATAAGTTTTTTATTTAATTCATTTACATCTTTGACATATTTATTGGCGTCTGACATTTTACAATTATATTTTAAAACAAATTTCTTCAATTTTATTTTACTGCAAATAATTTCTTCTTTAAAAACTTTTTCTACAGTTTTAATCGCTTTAAATTTCAAACACAAGTTTCTAAATTAAATTAATCCATGTGTTTATCATGTCTTCAATAAATGCAGAAAATTCAATGAATGAATGGACAAATCTTGTAAGCCAAATAGGAAAAATTATTTGTTATTCTGGAGCAGTTTTTGAAATAACTGTTGCAATATTTTTTATGAAACAATTTACAAAAAAGCATGAAATTTTTTGTACACCGTATTTTGTGATTTTTACAATCGGTCTTATTGGAGATTTCTGTAGTATATTTTTATGGTTTATTGATTCATGCTATGACTATAGTAATCGGGTTGTTGGAGCTCTTGATGACAATGTTTCATGGTATGTTGGATTAATGCTTGGATTTGCAACGACATTGTTAGCATTAAATCGTTGTACTGCAATTGTATTTCCATTGAAACATGAAGATGTAAGTTTCATTTAATTGCAGATAAGAATCTATTATTCTTTTTAAGATTTGGTCGGGGAAAAATGTAATAGTTATCTATATTTTGCTGATATTTTTTCCATTTATCATTCATGGACACGCATGGTTAAATATAAGCTGTAAATTAAATTATTATCAAACGAAATGTGAAGAATATTTTTATTCCCATCAAATGTATATTTCTTCTACAAACATTTTTCAAGCTATTCTTTCACTTTTTATTGGAATTTTTTCTGTTTTTAAAGATTACAGTAATACACCTTCTAAAAAGTTGAGCTCAAAACAAAAACTTGAGAGAAGAATTTTATTTTTATCAATTTATTTGTCATTATTTCTTGCTTGTTATACAACGTTGTCGTTAATATCTGTAAGAAAATATTTTATTGATTATACCGCGTTTAATTTTTATTCATCAATTGCAAATATTTTATTTGGATTTTATCATTATGGATCAGTAATAATTTTTATGTTTTTAAGGTATGTCGTCTTAGATTGATTTTAACAAATGCCTTAACGTAAAATTTTAGCAAGCATTTTTATAAACGGTATTTTTCTTTCATGACATGTGGTGTATATTCAAAGATTCAAATTATAAAAATCGTGGCAATACCGCCATCTCAAGGTGTATGGAGTACGTAATTAATTTAACTGCTGTTTAAATCTTTTTGGTAAAATAAATATAATGTCTTTGGCGTTGTTGAAAATATTTACAAATGCATTTTATAAATAAAAACATATACTAAAATATCTACAAAAAGCTTGAAAGTTGTAATTATTTATTTTCCAAAAGGAATATTATTATTGTTTCCAGAATTTGAGGAAGAAGAAGCTTGAGCATTTGAAGAAGAGCCTTGTTGTTGTGGAAGATATCCGCCGATAGCTCCAGGATATCCACCAAATCCAGAATTAATTGCAGGATTAATTGCAGCTCCTGGATACATGCCATAACTTCCAAGGGCAGGATTTATTGAAGACATATATGGATTACCATAAGCTCCACCAAAGGCTGGATTAATTCCATATGGGCTCATACCATATGAATTTAATGGATTTATACCATATCCATTTAATCCACCATAGTTTGAATATGGATTAATACCATAGTTACCATATCCGGCTAAAGCAGGATTATAAATTTGTGCAAATGTTGTTGTTGCTGCAATTGCAAAAAAAATGAAAGATGATGAAATAAATGAAACCATTTTCCGGGAAATTTATTTGGATAGAGAAGTCACTAAACTGTGATGATTATTCCTGAATTCTTAATATCCTTTTTATATGAAAAATTTTGTTTTTGTTTTTAACAAAAATTAAAAACAAATGGTAATTTTTGATGTCTTTTTTAATTGTTTCAATTATTTTATTATTTTCAAACATTGATTTTGCTTATTTGTATTTGTTTGCACAGCTTTTGAATTTGAACATGTGAACCCTCGTGTTTGGAATTTTTGGTTAAATAATCTTTAATGATCAACAGAATTAAAAGGTGTATTTTGTTGTTCATAAAAAAAACTTCATTAGTCCAATAAACGTTTTGTGGGGGAAAGAAGAGAAAAAGTTACATCGGATTAACAAATTCTTATTTCATCGTAGAACAGCGGAGGCCGATTTTTCTTAAAATTTATGATTAGCGGACCTAAAATGCATTAGTCGCGCAACATTTAGCAAAATCAAGATTATTAGTTATGCAAATATTATTGCATAAAAACAGTCAAATAAAAAGTGTCAGCGATTTTTCTGAATTTTTTAGTCGTTGCGCAACTTTTATTTTTCTAAAATGACTTTTCCTTTGCTTGTTAGTTTTATTTTTATGATATTTGTTTCACCCAATTTTGGTCAGACGACGCCAGGTGGAATTCAGGATTCTACAATTTGGACACCCTATTATTTAAGCTCAACAACAGGATATAATTTTAATGAAAATCAAGAGCGTCTGGTTCGTCAGTTACAAGCATCCTTTCAAAGCCCATATAACCAAGGTGGCCATAATGGAAATCAAAATGTGCAAAATTATCAAAATCCATTTGAGAGACAAAATCGGTTTGATAACCGTCAAAACGGACAACAATATCAATATCCATCACAATTTTTCCAGCAACGACGTGGTGAACAACAAAATGGAAACAGTGAATATCCAAACATTCAAAATGGACAACATCCATTTGGTACACAATATGGAAATCAAGGCCGTCAACCACAACCATATGAACGGGAATATTATCAATCAACTCGAACTCCTCAGGGTTACGGTATTGGACAACAACAACAAATTATTCAACAATTTCAACAACGACAAAATGAAAGACAGGGGTCAAGAATTGGTAATCAGCCTCAAGGATATAATAATAATCAGCAACAACAACAACACGGAGCATATAATCGCGAAAACCAAGGCGGCCTGAATGAATATCTTAAACAAGTTCATCAAGGTATGTATGGAAAAAAGAAATAAATTATTAAGATTTAATAAAATGTGTATTTACAAATGTTGATTTTTAATTTATTTTACAGTTTCATAAATTCATTTGACGAAACAAAAAATTCGAGGAAAAAAAAAGAAGGAAAATTTAGGAAAATTTCAAATTTTTAAAAATATTAAAATAATAAAATTACGAGAAAACCTTTTTTAAATCTCAAGCTTATTTTTTATCCATATCAGAATATAAATCTTCGAAGAGATATTTGATACGATTAACCAATTCACTATTTTGTGCAGCTTCTTTAGATTTCTTTGTTTTTTCAGATTCCATTAAAGTAAAAATTAAACCAAAAATTGCAATTTTGAGTGAAATATTGTAAGCTTTCATAACATCTTCAATTTTAGCCTTTCTTAATCCATGATCATCTTCTACTTCATATTTATCAAGATAATGTTTAACTTGTTGAAGATAATATTCAACATATGATTTTTCATGTTCGCGACGATGTTGACCAGAAAGTTCAAGAGAAAGAAGTGCTGCCAAATCATGTGTTAAAGAAGCAAATCGAACGGTCTGCCAATCAATAATTCGTTGAAGCTCTCCAGTTTTTGGTGAAAACATTACATTCTTTGTCCAAAAATCATTATGTGAAAGAACTTCTGGTAAACCAGCTAAAAAATTTGAACGTAATGTTACTACTTTTAAGAATAGATTACGAAACTTCTACAGTATCGTTAACGTTTTATTCAAAACTAACCAGCTTTGTTTGAGCAAACATTTTTTTCAAAGATATCCATTTCTGCATTTTCTTTAAGCAATTTAAGTTTCCTATCATCAAAGAAATCCAAATCAAGATCAGCAAATTTATCCAAAACATCGTGATGAATTTCTGTTAAATCATTCATTGCAACATCAAGTTTTCCAAGATTTCTAGCTTCAGGGAATTTATAACCAAGTGCTTGAAGTTTTGTAACTTCACAAATTGCTTGCTTAATCTAAAAAAGAAACACGTTTAAAAGAGTACACTATATTTTTTCATATTAGACAGAAATATGAAATTACAAGTTTCAGAAAAATTTAAACATTAAATAACTAAAAAAATTCATTTACCTGTTCATCATTTAAATCTTCAAAGCCTTCATGTTCTTCATCGTCATTTTGTTCTTTATCATCATCACTTGAAAAATCTTCAGTTAAAATAAAGCCTTCTTTATCATCAGTCATTTCAGAGCCATCAATAAAATGTGGAATTTTTAAACTTCCATCCTTATGCTTTTTAAATAAACGATAAAATTCAAGTTCATTTTGATGAAGTTGACGAATTTTTTCTGCTTTTTCATTTCTCTCTTTTTCTAGTTCTTCTTTTGATAAATCTTTTGATGGTTCAAAATTTTCTGTTGTTGGAATCTAAAATTATTTATCGAGCATAACTTAATGAATAATGGAAAAAAAGGCTTACTTTAGCAACAATAGAACAAACTTTATCATCATCATAAAAAATTTTGACATTAAAAACATTGGAGCAGAGACCTTTGTTTTCACCAAGCTTTTTGACTTCAGGTTCTTTAGATTGCTGAAAAATGTTGATAATATACAATTGGCCAAAGATCCTTAAACCGCTTACTTTTTTTCCTTTTTCAATTAAACCTTCTTTAACACAAATATCAAAAACATCTTTTGTTGAAAGTTGTTTTGTAATTTCTTTGTTAAAATCAGATTCTCCCATGTTTGTTGTAGTACAAGAAAAGGCAAAAATTGAAAAAATATGAATAATATTAAAATAAAAACAATATTTCTAAAAAATGAGTATTAATTAACAAATTTATAAAAAGTATCAAAATTTAAGGGGGATAACAAAATTATAGACTAGGATTTACAATAAAAACAACTATCTACTAAACAAATTTCACGAAAAGACTTTTTATAAGCAAAAACGTAAATATTTTTTTTGTTGTGGCCTGTTTTTCAAAAAAGAAAAACAATAAACAACAACATCAAACTGAGGCAGCATGTGTTGGAAGTAGCCGCAGAAAGAAAAAAGTAAAGCAACGACAGAGAGAGAGAAAGAGTGGGAAAAAAGAAAAAGAAGAGAGTTGTGTATTGAACTTTTTTGTTTTTCATTCAAAAAGAAAAACATTGAAGAAATATTTTTTGGGTATTTGAACCTTATTTAAAAAAAAAAGTTTTAAAGATACAATTCTTTTTATTTCTTTTAAAATTTTTAAAAATTCCATTAAACTAGCATTTGACAATTAAATCCAATCAATCAAAATGATTTACATTAATGTTTGTTGCGCTTTAAAAATGGTCTTCTGAAAAAATTCTGTCTTAACATTTTCTATAACTCGATGAGACGAGCAAAATGCATTTTGCTCGTCTCATCGAGTTATAGAAAATGTTAAGACAGAATTTTTTATCTGACCTAGTGAAAAAGTTCTGGCTTTCAGAAGATCATTTTTAAAGCGCAACAAACAGCACACTGTGTCTACATTCAAATTATAAATAAAATCCTGTTTTTTTATAAATACATCAGGGGTGTGCGTTCGGTCAGTCTTGACTGACTTTGACACAAGTTCGTCGGTCAATTTTTGACCTCGGTCAATGTTTAACCAAAAAAAATTCGGTTAAACATTGACCGAGTCAAACATTGACCGAGTCAAGCGTTAACAAAAAAAAGTTTGGCAAAGTGTTAACTCTGTCAAAAGATGACTCGGTCAATGTTTAACCGAGCATGTTAAAGCTTAACCGTTAATTTTTTTTTCTTTTTTTATTTGTAACTAATATAAAATAAAGTTTTTGATTATAAACGTTTTTAATAAAACTAGTAAATATTAATGATTTACAATACTGATGGATCAATGTTGCCACTGTTTGGTCGCAAAAGTTTTGTGTTTTATATATAGTTAAAATCGGTTTTTTAATAAACTATTTCTTTCGCTGCTAAAGTTGTCTAATATAAAATATAATTTTTTTTAGATGTCAATATATGAAAGGAGAAAGAAAAAATCACAAATTAAATGGGATGAATCACCAATTACTGATTTATGTTCAAATTATTTAAAATCTTTAACTTTCACTGATGAAAATAAAAAGTCTTGGAAAACGGATGAATCTTCAACTTCAAAAAATAATAGCACCCTTTCATTTTATATTTGTGCATATACAAACTCAGATGAAGCTTTATCTGATTCCCGTAATAAAAATTTTCAAAAATCTTTGTTAATTCAAAAACAGAAGCAAATTAATCCTTTTTCAAAATTTGATTTACAAGTAAAACTAAAAATAAAAAACATTATTTGTTTTATCTCTATATTTTTAGAACCCATATAAATGTGAATTTTCTGATTCATTGAATGATAGTATTGAAGGTTTAATTAAAAAACAGAATCAAACTAACCCTGCTTCAACATTTGTTTGTCAAGTAAAATATAAAACAAAATTTGCTTCACGAAAGCGTCCACGTCAACAACATTGTGCTGAATTAGAGCTTGATGACTTTATTAATGTTTCGATTCCAAATGATTCCCCCGATTTTAATTTATTAAAATGGTGGAAAGAAAATTCAAGTCGTTTTCCACGTTTAGCTGTTTTAGCGAAAAAATATCATTCAATCCCTGCCACGAGTGCTGCTGTTGAACGACTTTTTAGTGTTTTAAACATGTTAACACCAGATGAACGGTTGAGCCTTACACCAGAAGCATTACAAAACATGATTACATTTCGTGCAATTTTTACATGCTTTCCATAATCTGGTATTTAAAAATCTTTTTGTTTGAACAATTGTAAGATTTGTATTATTTTGAAATTTTTTGCTGCTAAATACAAAATAAAAATTATTGTGTAAAAAAATCTCATAAAATAAAAAAATAATAAACAAAAATTTTGTTAAACATTAACATGCTCGGTTAAGTCTTGACCGAACCTTTTTTTTTCGGTTTGAAACCAGGGGTGTGCGTTCGGTCAGTCTTGACTGACTTTGACACAAGTTCGTCGGTTAAACATTGACTCAGTCACGCTTTGACGAAAAAAATTTCGGTTAATGATTAACCGAGTCAAACTTTGACCGAGTCAAACATTGACTGAAAAAAGTTCGGTCAATCATTGACCGAGACAAACAAAAGAAAAAAAAGTGAATGCATTTTTTTACATGCGGACACACGTACTTTTTCATTGTTTATCATTGTGACGGACAGCATTTTTTTTTCTCGGTCAATGTTTGACTCGGTTAATCATTGACCGAGAATTTTTCAGTCAGTTATTGACTGACCGAAAAATTTTATTCTTTTTTTCGGTTAAGTCATAACCAAACCAAAGAAGAAAAAATGCGTTTGGTTTATGACTAACAGCTTTTTGACTGACCGAACGCACACCCCTGTTTGAAACAAACTCGGTCAAACATTGACCGAGTTTTTTTGGTTTGGTCAATGGCTGACAGAAGAAACACTTTGCCAAAAATAGGTTTTGGCTTGACTTAACCAAAGAAAAAAATATGCGTTAAGTTATTGACTAACCGGTGTTTGACTGACCGAACGCACAGGCCTGAAATACATACAGTAATCGGAGTTTTTTAACCTTTTTTTACCATAATTAATGGATACTTTTTTTTAAATAAAATACAAAAAAAAATAAAATGTAAGAACAAATGACCACAAATATGCATTCAAAGTCTCTCGTATTTATACTATCTGAAAAAAAAGAAGGAAGTTGTAACAACAAACGCAAAGTGACGAAGTTGTTGTTTGAAAAAAATTTCAAAAGCATGCAAGTTTGTTCATTGATCGTTAAAGAGTGGATTTAAAAATATGTGTTGTTTAAAGTTAATAATTATTATTAAAATATATAAGCAGTGTCTTTGATTTTTAAAACATAAAAGATAACTGACGTAATAAAACCGGTTTTTCAAAATTTATAAAAACATATTATTTACAAATCATGAAATTTCGAGGTCGTGTTTATTATGATTGAATTTAATTTAAAATTTTTTTTGGTGTTGCAGAAAAAGAAAAATTATTTTTTAAATTTTATACGCCAAAATTCATAGGAACAAATGATAAAAATTTAATTAGAAAAACTGCTTTTTATTGCCTTTATGATATGCATTTTTGTGCAAAAAGATATAATAGTGTCTAAAAACTAAAATATGATAACGTTGCAAAAATGAGGGGAGAAATTTATAATTGAATATTACAGAGATATGAAAAATTAAATTTAAAGATTGAGCAAAGATAAACAATGGATAAAGTGAAGATTCATTTTAAATTAAAAATTAAAACATAAAATACAAAAGAAAAATAATACTATTTTGAAAAATAAATAAAAAGACGATAATAAACAGATAAAAATGCATCAATGATCTGCTAAACTTTTTACGATACAATAAGTTTCATTTTCTTTTTTAAAAAACAAGGTTATAATTTCATTGTCATCATTTTTGATCCAATTTCCATGTTTAATCAATGTATTGTTTTCGAAAATTCCAATTCGACATTTTAACCATTTTGCAGTTATTTCCCAAAGTTCTGGAGTAAATTGTTCAGCAAAAATAAATTTCTTTATAATTTCAGAGTCATGACTCAACAATGAAAAATCTTGTCCAGAAAAAATACCTGTAAAAATAAAATTCTATTTTTAAAGTAACTTTACAAAAACTAACCGAGTGTTTTGAAATTATCAAAAAAATATTTGCAGATAACATTTTTGACTTTTTTATTTTCAGTGCCAGATAGCAGAAAAGATAATGCGCGAAAACCAGAAGATTTTCCGCTTTTAAAGTAATGAATATCTTGTGGCTTTGAAATATCTTTTATTTGCATAATTTTTATTTCAGCCCATAAACAATAAGCAGAAAAGCTGTAGGTCATTTCCAATTTTTTGCACACATTTTCTAACCATGATGAAGATGGATGATTAAATTTATAAGTAATTGTTACATTTTGAATAATGGGCTCAAATATTGGAAGGAGAGTTTCTTCATTCACTCTACCAGACCTTTTTTGCCTTTTTGCTAATCTTTCATTTTCTTTGACTAATTCCTCGCGCTTTTTAGCCAATTCATCCAGCCTTCCCAATTCTTTTAATATTTTATTTAGCGGTTCTTCAGTAACATTATTTTCAACAACTTTCGCTACCATTGTTGATTCTTTAACAGAAGAATGCCTAAATTTTATATATTAAGAAGTTGTAATTGAATATTTTCAAACATACCTTCTTGTTTTAGAATTTTTTTTTCGAAGTTCATTGGTACTTTGAAGAAGTAATTTTTCATTATTTATTCGAAGTCTTTCTTCTGCTTCAACTTTTAAAATAGGAAAACATGTTCCAACATGACAAATTGGAGCACGAAAAACCCTTTCTTTCAATTTTCCAACTATTCTGGCCCTAACATTATGACATTTAATACAATAAAATATTGCACCAGTATTTCCAAGTTTTGTATATTCTCTAACATAACTTTCATCTTCAACTTCTGGAACAATAATACGTCTATTTGGGCTTCCTTGTAAATTGCATCCAATAATAAGTTTTTCAATTGGAACATCTCGGTATCCCTCTTCTTCATTACTTTCATTATTACTAATACCATTTTCCAAAGGGTTAATGAAAAAATAATTTGGTGTTCTATAAAATTTAAAATAAACAAAAAAACAAGTAAGAAAAAAACGCATACTCTTCGTTTATTATTTCTTGATCCTCATTAAAATTTTCTGTAATATTTAAATAGCCATTGTCAAACATTGAATTAAATCTTTGTTGATGTATCTGATCTTCAAAGTCGTTCCTAAATTTTTTATTTAAATAAAAAAAGGGGATAAACTAAGTTTACTCGATTTTATTGTCCATTTCTCGTTTGTAGGTATATTTTTTTAATTTTCTCCCAGCAAAAAGTTCATGCAACAATTTTCTGAAAACTTTGTCTCAAGCATGTTATCAGATGAAACCAAATATATGGAAAACATCTCATTTGTTTACTTTAAAATAAACGCGCAAAAACATTTTAACAGTTTCAAAAAATGTTTCAAAGCTAAACCTAAAAACGCATAAAAATGTTTTTTACAAACATATTTTCCGTAAAACGTGCACATTTTTACCATTTTTCTTTCAAAAACAAAAATCTGACAAAACATTTTTACATTTGCAAATGCATTTCTCTTCAATGCCTAAAAAAAAGAACATCGGACGCTTCTCTCTCTAACAAAAAAAACGAGTCAAAAAAAAGAAAAACGTTTTTGGCGGACATTTTTTTTGGTTGTGTGTCTTTTTTCTTTACTTTTTTTAGAAATGCAATAAAGAAATCGATAAAAAATGTATTGAAAAACAAGTTTTTGCAAATATCAAAAAATAGCCGCATTTAATAAAAAGAAAAAAATTAAAATTATATATTTCTGTAAAACATTCAAGAGCGACAAAATGTATCTTTTAATCAAAAAATTGCTAATGAAAAACAAAACAATTGAAACAATGATACTTAGACCCCTTTTCACACAACATCATATTTTTATTATTGTTTTGAGCAAAATATTATAAAAAGCAACATGGTTAATATCTAAGCAGTTTCAAAACATTTTTCTGTCATAATTTTTGCTCAAATTGTAACTAACATTTCAGACTTGAAAAAGGATGATATTTGATGCTAAATTATTGTGTGCCATTTTATCATATCAACGTTTGCATTGATACTGTACCTGTTCTTCAATTACATTTCTGACATGGTTTTAAAAAACAATAAATAAACGCTTTAGAAAAACTAAAAAATTACAGAAACATATTTATTACGATATTAAAAAACCATTTAAATTTGTAAAAACAAGTGTAATATAAATACTGTATTAATACTTAAATTGGAGATCATTTTTCTCTAAATTATTTGCAAAAATAATATTAAATATCTGATAATTCCATAACAATACGATAATTTTCATTATCTTTTTCAAAAAGTAATGTAACAATTTCTTCATCATTTTTGATCCAATTTCCATATTTAGCAAGTTTGTCATCCTCGAAAATTCCAATTCGACATTCCAAATACTTTGCAATTGTTTCCCATAAAATTGGAGTCATTTGTTCAGCAAGTATTGTATCTTTTACAATTTTATCATTAATTGTAAGAGTGGCAAAATCATATTCTGCTATTACTCCTAAACATGATTTTTATTATAGTAATTAATTCATCTTTTAAAAAATAATTACCCAAATCTTTAAAATTATCATAAAAATAAGTACGGATAGTTGTTTTAATTTCTTTATTTTCTACACCGGATAATAAATATGATAAAGCTCGAAAGCATGAGCTCTTTCCACCTTTTACAGATCTAATATAATCTGGTTTTGATACATCTTTAATTTCATCGATATTAATATTACTCCAAAATTTATATGCATTTTGATCATAATTCATATTTAACTTTTTACATGCATTTTTGAGCCAAAATTTGGATGGATGGTTAAAATCAAAGCAATCACATTGTTTTACACTTTCAGGTTGAAGAACATGAACATCATTTTGTACATCAATTGTGGGCGCTGGTATTCTATAAGAAATAGAGTATAAACAAATGACATAAAGCAAAACTAGCAAAAACGTACATTTCCTCAGTATTTCTAGCAAAAATAGATTTTTGAGTTGGATCTGGTAAGGCATCTTCTACTAATCGGCTTTCTGCTTCACTAAAGTTTTCTGGTTCAGGATTGTTAGAAATATTTTGCCGTACTTCTAATTCAACATTGCGCTTTTTGCATGGTGATATAACAGTTGAAAGATATTCAACAGAACTGTAAACTTTGTGAAACATGATGTATCAAAATTTATCACAAATAAAACTTACGGAGATCAACATCTTTTTTCATTATTTGCTGTTGTTTTTTCTGTAAAAAAAATATCATCCAAAATAGCTGAATTTAGTTTTGCTGCAGGCGATAATTTATTTTGCTTTCGTATTCCACTATTAATATTTCTGGCAAAGCATACGCCAGGCGTTTTTGATTGCTTAATAAAATTTTTTCTTTCCGCTTCAATTCTTGATGTTGGTAAACACCATGAATAATGAAAAGTAGGAGTTAAAAAACAATTATATTCAATCTTTCCATAATTAAATTTTCCTTGTCTGTTACATGCAACACAATAATAAATATCTTTCTTCTTTGTATATTCTTTAACAAGTTCTCTATTATTTTCTTCTGGAACAATAAGACGGCTCTGTGGTGTTCCTCTTTTATTTGGTCCAACAATAATAACGTCGAGCGAAACTTTTCGATGTTTTTCTGTTACATTCATTCCCATCTGAATATTTTCTTCCATTTTGATGTTGATGACTAATATTAGGTTCCTTTAAAATGCAATCAGATTATATTATTGTTTTATTATACTATCGGGAGTCATTTACACTAATCATCCTTTCGAAGCTAATCAATATTAAAAGTATTGTCGTACATGTTTATTTTCTAAAATCATGTGATATCAAAACTAACCTTTCTGTATTGTTTACTGAATTGACTGCAGCTGTTTAAGTGAAAAGCCAAAATAAATATTTATTCAATCTACAAATGAGGTGACAAATTATAATGTTTAATACAACAGTTTTAAGTATGCTACCGCAATAAATATCTGGCAGCTATGTTATATAACTTATATGTAAATGAATAAAGTTTCACATTATAGTTTTAATTACGTTTATTAGTGTAACATGTATATTTAACGGATAAAAAAGGTTAGAAAGATTAAAAAAGCAAACGCAAACGAAAAAAAAGTAAAATTTCTACCGAGAAGTTTTTTTGAGCATCATCCATTTTTTGAACATTGCTTCTTTTGTTCAATATTTTTTACTCAAAAAATGCATAACCTTTTTTTCTACATTTTTTCATTCTCTCTAAATGGAAAACGAAGTGACAGAGAAAAAAGAACCCCATTGTCTTTTTTTACATTTTTATAGCCCCAAAAAATAAATCAACAAAAAGTGCAAAAGTTTGCAAAATGAAATCGATGAAGATTTTTTTTAGAATGTAAAATCAAAGGCGCACCACCCTTGGGAAAATATCCTGATAACCTCCTCCAAAAATTCTATTAATAAAAAGCGTATATTACAGGCAAATATTATCAATGAAACTGCAGATTTATTTTATTTCAGGAACAATATTTTAAAAATTGAAACCACGAAAAGATGTCAATAAAAAAGAAAGTATTTTTCAAAAAAAATACAAGCATTATTATGAATATAGATTATTATGGTCAAGTAAGTCGCTGTTGTGGTCGAATAGTGACAATATTTTCTTTCTTTTGAATATTACGGTAAAAGAACGCACAAATTGCAGATTCTACAGATCCAATTACAGTAGAGTATGGACCGGTGTAAACTGTTAGATTCACGTTTGCTATCTAAAATATGTTCTATTGTCATTAAAAAATCCAATTCTCAAAACGTGTGCATGTTCTTTTCGCAAGCTTGAAATAATGTTTTACTACTTGAAACTTACTGAATAAAAAATAATTCCCATAAGATGAGGAATAAAGTCCAAAGCAAATGTTGTTACAAGTGTAAGTAATACGGTAGTACTAAACTGCAAATTTTTTTCAGTTAGTTTATATGCATTAAAAACTTTGACCAGTTTTGTCCAGATAATAACTTAAAATATTTGTGTTTTTACTTACCTTTTTAGTTTGTAGGTTATTATTCTTGGTTGATAATTTAAAACGAATAACAAACAACAAAATTAAACTAATAAAAAGAACTAGAGAACTGGTAAAATATCTCAAATATGTATAAGTTTCGACTAAATTAGTAGGAATTAAACATCCAAATGAATTACACAATGTTACAGGCTGTGTGGGAAAAACAGCGATAATTCGATGAATTAATGAAAAACAACTAATCACCGTCATTAAAAGTATAGCAAAATAGATAGGATAATAATTTTGCCTTTTTGAATATTTCATTGGAAACAAAATACAAAGGCATCGATCAATTCCTAAAGCAAAAACGGCGATTGGCGGAAGACTAATTAAAATGTTTGGTATTCCACCAAAAAAATATAATAAATATGCATTATATTCTGTGGTATACAATCTCCAACCAATAAGTAAAAATGCCATATAAATTAATGCTGCCAAGGATGCAGTTGCTTGAATAATAAAATAAAGATTTAAGCTTGGTGAAGTATGTTTGGTTGTTTTTACTCCTTTTTTACATAAATTAAAAATGATTTTTCCAAAAATATAAAAACTGTAACTTTGGCATAAAAAGGAAATAACATATTCAAATAAGATAAACCATTGTGAAGCTGCCATTACAAAAATAAAAAAAATGTTTTTGTGTGTCACTCAAATGCAAAAATTAAAATTCTTTTAAAATGAAGTAAATAAAAGTACTAATATCTTAATTATTACATAAATTGAGTACCAAGAAAATAATTTCCGACTACATTTAAATTAAAAAATTGATAAAAAGAAAATATGTTTTTCTCATCAATGCTTTGTAGCGATGATTAAAACTCAACCAAAGATTGCAGGAATAAATGAGCTGTTTTTAAGTTCAGAAATTTTATAAACCATTTCCAGTATTTGTTCTCAATAAATATTAAAGAAAAATATTGAAAATAAATTTTTTCATTTCTTTATTTTTATTATACGGTATTTAAACGTCTGCATTAATAGGTAGCACAAAATTATTTTTGCAAACAGCATCAATGAATTTTTGATTTACAACTTGTTTGTTCTCCTTTAAATTAAAAATGATAAAGCTGTTTATACGGTAGTCTGCTGTAAAAACTTTAGTTTATTGTACCTTTTAAAAAATTGACAAGTAATAAATTAAAACACGTCTGTTTTTTTAAACAAACCCTCCTACACCAGTAAAAACACATTTCGCTTTTTTCATTCAGAAATCCTCTGGCAATACATTTTTTCTGCAATTTAACTTCTCTTTTTTTCGGCAACGTTAAAGATCACAGTTAAAAATCAAAAAATTCTTCTTTGACTTTTTTGCATGTCTTATTAGTGTTCGAAAGAACAAAAAAGGTTTGCTATTCTTATTATAAAATTTTAAAGGTCATCAAAAGCAAACAAAAATATAAAAAGGCTGATGAATGCAACATTATGATGATTTTTGAACTCAAAAAGGGCTGATACACACATGTGCTTTTTTTTTCAAACGATTGTTGCTGAAATTCAAAAAAAAGCAGTAATAAATAACGACGGAGAAAAATTTGTTTTTGTTGTTTCTTTTTGGAAGATGGAAGAAAGAGGAGGGAAAAGGTTTATTTTCTTTGTTTATTGTGTTAGATGCACCACTGATCACTTGATTCTTTGATACTTTTAAATCTTAAGCTTTTTTACTGTCTTATTGTTTTCCAAAATAAAAGGAGTCGACTAAATTTATTTCAAAAACTTTTGATTTTTAAAAGAATAGTATATTTTAGATGTTTTTAGTAATACCTTTAAATAATGCCTCCTAAAGTAAGTTTTAGGAAAATTTTATAGCTTTTAAGTGTAATATTTTTTTCACATTAGGCAAAAGCTGATTATGAAGTAGTTTCTACCGTAGTTGAAAGTACAACAGTTCAAGTTATTTTAACATGTGTATTTGCTTGGTTTTTTGGTTATCTTATTAATTCATACTTTGATAATCCGATTGGATGGACAATTAAATGGCTTATTTATGGTGGAGCTGCAGTTGGACTTTATCTGTATCTTTGCACAGATTTCTTTACTGAACATCGAATTGAAAAAGAGAATAGTGGAACCTATATGCATTGGAGTGTAATTTTTTGTACATACACAGTCATTCCAAGCATACATATAATTTTTAGATTCGTTGGTACACTGCATTACCTTGGAATCTTCTTTCCCGATTTTATGGTTATTATTCACATATTTACATTCCAAAACCATTTCGTAGATTTTTATACGGAAGTTATGCATGGAGATATAATGCAAATATGGATGAAGCCGAAAAACCGTATGAAGAATATTCAACATTTGGAGCCTTTTTTAATCGAAAGCTAAAACCTGGAATTCGTCCAATACATCATGCACCCGTTGTATGTCATATTTTTAGTCATATTTAAGTTTTTATTGTTATGCGTTTTTTAAGGTTTCACCCGCAGACGGGGTTGTTGTTCATTACGGTGAAATTAAAGATGGTGATAAAATTGTTTATGTCAAAGGTCAAGATTTTGATATGCAAGAATTTCTTGGCCCTGTCAAAGTGCACAGACAAGTAAAGACTTTTTTCTTCGTTAAATTATTCAAATAATCCTCTGTTATTTAAGCCTGGCATGAAATTGTATCAAGTTTGTATTTATTTGACTCCTGGCAGCTATCACAGTTTTCATTCACCGGCAAAATGGACAATGAAAGAAGTTTTTCATCATCCTGGTTTGCATCCCTTTTCGTTTTTTTCTCTTTTAATTAAAGCTCATAGGAGACTTATTCAAAGTTCGTCCAGGTTTTATTAATTTTATTCCTCGTATTTTTTGTGTTAATGAAAGAGTTTCATTATGTGGAGGTTGGGAACATGGATTTATGTCAATGACGCCAATTGCTGCTACATACGTTGGAGATATTGTAATTGATGTGGTAACCCATTTTTGCAAAATAATTATTATCTTTTTCATTTAATTTTTTAAAATTTTGATGCCAAATTTTTAATTCTTATTTATACCGTTCTAAAAACAATAGCGAACATTTTAACATTTTAAGGAGGATCCTTCTCATCCGATTTTGTCTCATGGAAATCAAACAGTTCCATATAGTCATCATAAAGTCGACCATGAATGCAAAGCTGGAGAAAAAATTGGACAATTTCGAAATGGATCTGTTAATGTTGTGATTTTCGAAGGACCACCTGATCTTAAATTTTGTATTAAACCAGGACAATCCATTAATTATGGAATGGCACTTGTTAAATAATCCATTTAATTTTTATCTCCACTATTTTGTACTATATGTTTTAAAGCTTTTTTATAATTCTATAAGCGAAGTTTTTAATTTTTGTTGTATAAAAAATAAAAAGAAGTTTTTAAAAGAAACGATGAAACAAACAATTTAACAAAAATATTTTCGGTGTCGTTTGAGGATAAAATTTTTTTTATTTAAAGAATCATGCAATACTCGATTGATACATTTTAGGTGGGGTTGAAATTGTAAAAAGATTTGTTGAAGCTGGATTGTTGGAACTTTTAAGAGAAAAAAATGACAAAAATGCCTTTCTCGTTGATCCACTAAAGTTTGTTTTTTTGGATAAACATTGTGTTAAAAAACGATTTAAAACCTTAATAAAAATAGCGAAATACTTCCAGACCATGCAAAAATATCATATCGGATCGGTAATGTTTGATTGAAAAATAACGTTAATTGCGGAGTTGCTGGAAATAATAATGTATAAATATTAAACGAAACTCTTAACATTTGAGCCAATAATACAACAAAAGAAACAACTAAAAATCAACTAATTTTATAAACAAAATAATTTCCAAATCTTACTCAATAAATGTTTCTCATTTAAATTAATTGAAGAATTATCTTTTTTGCGAACACAAAATTTTAAAAATGACAAAAAGTTTAAAATTGCAGAAAGCAAAGTTATTGAAAAATATATGACTAAAGATAAAATGTAATTTGAATTTCCGACAGCACTGTTTGCAAATGAGAAAACAATAGTCTCTTCAGAAGAAGCTCTCAAGTTTGCTGATTCATGTAATCTCCAACAAATTGATAAAAATGGTAGAAACATCAATAAAAAAGTATACCATTGTCGATTCCATATTCGTTTATGAGAAAGTGGAAACCAAATAATAGTGAAACGATTAAAAGTCATAAAAAGATGCCCAACAAATTGCATTACACTTATGTATGCAATAAAGGAAAAAAATGTTGTTGGTAGCAGATTGACGCTTTGAAAGATATTCATTATTGCGGCGATTAATGTGAGTTTTTGTGAAATTGCCATCTAAAAACTTATGTGAAATTTTGAAATCTTAAAAAAATTTAATTTTACAGAAACAAAGCATAATAGATCTGCTGCCAAAACTGTTCTGAAAATGCTGAAAAATGGCCCTTTAAAAGTAGCATTTCTTTTTGCAATTAATAAAATGAAAACTGCCAAATGAAATGAATACAGCAAAATTTCGACAAAAAGCCAAACGATAAAATATATGCTTAGAGCCATCTTTTCGACTGCACAACAAAAAGATTTTATTTGCTTATTAAATTATTTTTCATTAATGCAATAATTAATTAATTTTTAAGAAAATTACTGACGTAGTGTTATTCTTAAAAAGATTTATGTATAATCTTTGAAAAACTCAAAATGATACTTTGTTTTTCAAATACTTGAATGCTTTTTGAAGCAATTAAATATAATCTTTTGGACTTTATTTTTATGTTTTCTGCTACAATTAGTCGTTTGTATTTTAAAGAAAATTTAATTTATGACTCACACAAATTGTGAGGAAGAAAAATCGCAAAAATACATAATTGTATTTTTATTTCTTAAACTACAAAAAACATATGACATCATAAAAAAAACCATTTTCATGAGATTCCTAAAAAATTTTAATTCAAATAACAATTCGTTGCTGATTATTATAAAAATTTATATGGTACCCGTAAAATGTGACTGAAACTATAAAAATGATCTTAAACATTCAAACCATGATAAATTAATTCATGTAAAATAAAGGGTATAAAACGGATAAATTTCCTGAAATTGAAAGGACAGTGAACTCTTTCCGGGATTCGTATTTTATCTTCTTTAAATCAAGAAAAATAAAGCAATCGATAATTTATTCTCCCTGTCTTTATTATAAATTTTACTCAAGCTTTTTTACATCTAATTCATTTTTATACTCAGCAGTTTTTACAAAACAAATTTAAATAAATATTTTTGATATAAGGCTTATAAACGAAATAACACAAATCACCGAAATATCCAAAATTATTTTTTCGCTTCCACTGTTATCTGATGGAGGAGTAATTGTTTTCTCAATTGTATATTCCATTAAAAATCCACTATTTGCATTATTTGAATTAATGAAAAAAAAGTTGAAATTTGTGCCTTGATTTTTTGTTGTATTACCATTTTGCAATCTTAAGACAATATTATTGTTAGAAAAACTAATACACTTTTTTGCTTACGTCGTATTTCCGTTTCCATTTTGCATAATTAAAGATCCATCTAAAGATTTTACGCTGATTGATAAGCTTAGAGAGGCGTCAGAAGCAATTTTGTACAAAGGATTCAAAGAAGCTCCTAAGATTCCATTAAAACTTGGTGACGCCATAATGCCTTTTTCGGTACTGATATCACTGGTAATCGTGTAAGGTCCTTTAAAAAATTCGTTGATATTATTAATGCTTTTTTGTTACTTGCCTTGAGAATTATACGCCAACATGTTCATTATTTTTCCAGGTTGAATAATTACGCTCAACGCATAAGTGTAAATTCCAACCTTTTTGAAGGCTGGAGCATCATTTGAACTAAAATTTATTTATTATTAAGGAAAAAAATTATTTAAAATGGATACCTAAGGTTAAACAGTTGTTTCTGATTAATCAAGCTTTTAAAAATAAAATTTGTATCGGGCGATACGCTAACATTTTCAATTGAAATTAATGGTAAAGGTGATTGTGAAGAAAGTATTATCATTTCACAAGGTCCTCCAGAACTAGCTCCAACTTGGAAAAGAAAGATGTCGTTGGAAGAAGGATTTTGTGTTTGAAGGATATTTCCTTCAGAAATACAATTTTTACTTTGTACTAAAAATTTTTATTTGAATTTAATAGCGGACATTGTAAGCTTACTTGAAGGAATGGAAAATAATGCGGTAGCATATGTAAGATTTCCAGGTTCACGATAAAGTGTAAAACAACCACTTTTTGATGTAAAATTGCCAGGCATATATCCTTGTGAGAATGACGAAGATGAAATTGCACCAAGACTATAAAGGAAAAGTATTACAAAATTGTGGTAATTTAAAAGATAAGTTTACTCTGTTGCAAAATTAAGAAGTGCCGTAGAATCAAATAATCGATATTTTCCTAAGACATCTTTGTTATTTGTAGATGTTACTTGAATGGTCAAAGGCCCATTGCTTGAACAAACAGTTAAAGCATCATTAACATTCATATCGTCTAACCATAATGGATAGGTAGAATTTGTTGAATCTAGAGTATAATTGATAAAATTTGGATGAAAGAAATCATTGAAGGAATATTCTAGTAAAATCCCTTCACCGCGTTTTTCACTTTCATATAAACCAAAACTGCTAGCATTTTGTGTAATTGTTGTACCATTGGCGGTTAAACTAAAAAAACGTGATTATCCATTGTTCGGCTAAATGTAAAGCAAAAGAAAATTTACGTTGAGTTAATCCATTTATCATCATTCTGACTTTGAAAAACTACGAAAGGTGAACCCAAAAAATCCAAAACTTTAATGTCTACAGTAATATTATAAGTATTTTTAATATCATAAAAATGACTGATATCAGTTGAAGCTAAACCGCCAGTATATGCTGGAGTTGTCATAATACCTCTTTGTCCATCCATATATTTTGTAATATTATATGCTCCTCAAAAATTTTAATTTAGCTTTTATGTATATTTTACAAAAATTAAAAATGCCATACCATTACCGACGTGACTTTTTAGAACAACGATATTTTTTTGAGGGACTATAACAGTTAAAGCATTGGTAAAAATTCCAAAGCCTTGCCATTTGAAGGTTTCAGCAGCTCTGAAAAAAAGAAGATTTGACAAATAATATTTTTAATTAAATTTCTTACGACACATCTAATAAAGTATGTTTCAATGTTGAACTTTGTAGAGAAACATTATAAGTATGAAGTCGATAAATTGAGTCAACAGAAATTGAAGTGGTGGTATCATAAGAGGGTGCAAAAACAATCATTTCACATGAACCATTTTCTGTTGCTTCAACAGTTGGAATACTTAAAGTATTAGAAATTTGGAATACATTTGTTGTGAAAGATCCACCAAATTTGCAATTTTTTGAATGAACTGTATCTTGTATTAATTATGAGTTTTTTTAAATATAAAAAACATACTTTCTATTTCTCTGATCATTATTGTTGCAGTATTTAATGTATTACTTTTTGCAAAACGGTAGATATTGAGACAACCTCTTGTTAATGACATCTTTCCAAAATTCCCAAATGCACTTGGAAAACTTAAATGAAAGAACATATTTACTCTTACCAGTTATAAGCTTTTTTGGGAAACTCATTTATCAATTTTTAAAATACTTACTTTACACAATTTTCCAAATCTGTTGAATCATGTAACCAAAAATCTTGTTTACTTCCCGTTGTCAGAAGTAACTCATAATTTTCCAAATTTACATTGGAATCAGTGTAATTAATAACACAAACAATAATTAAATCATTAACATTAATATTCTCTAACAAGCTTAAATAGTATGGCATTTCTTCACTTAAATAAACTGTTTTGGAATTTGGATAAATATTGCTTGTTAAAATGTATTGAATAAGAAAGCCATCTGATTCCGCATTTGTTTTATTCATTGTAATATTAAAGCCTATATCTGTTGTAAAATTATAACTATTTTTAAGTATTTCAGTAGTGTGATTCCCGTCAACATTAAAATATTCCAATATTACAATATCATTTTCTGACATTTTTAAAACATTTAATATCACTGTATGTTCTCTGTCAACTTTGACCACATAAATCTTATCAACGATAGAATAATTTGATCCAGTAAAAGCTGGTGATGCTATAAGGCCTTTGTAAATATGATCACATCCTTGTTTTTGAATATTATATGGTCCTAAAATTTAGTCGTTATGAAAAAATAAATTTGCTTAATGCGTTACCATTTTGCGCTTTTGTATTAACGGTTAAATCAGAATTTGCAGTAATATCAATACTTAAAGCATAAGTGTAAAATCCACTGGTTTTCCAATATTTTGCATCTTGAACTCTGAAATTCTTAATTTTATCAGGAGATCATTTTCATATTTTATTTACGCCATTTCGTAAATTAGTTTGTTATTTACGGGGCTCTTCAGAGTCATATTTCCATCCCCATTTGATGACATATCTGTGATTAAAATTCCACTCATTTCATTGTAATTTCCGCCAAGAATTATCATCTCACAAATCCCATTTCCTTCTGCTGTAGTTGTTGCCTTTGTACCAACTTGGAATACGTTGTTGGCATCTTTACAATTTTTTGCTTGATCTTAAAATAATCTTAACGTATTGTTCATAAAAATTATAAGACTTACCAGCTTTTGATCGGATAAAAACAACTGCTGTAGTGTCATTTTTATTCCATCGATAAAGATGAAAACATTCACTCTCTGATGTTATTCCAAAGCCAACCCTATATTTTATAAATGATATTATTCTTTAAACATTTTTAAGAAAAGGAAAAACAACATTGCAGTGAAGTTGGTAAGCTTAATTTTTTCTTAAAATTGTTTTTAACTTTTATGTCCTTTTTATTTGCTTAAAAAACTTAAATTTAAAATTTCTACTTTTACGGGTAAATTTTACGCATAAAAACTAAAAAATTTTAAAAATCTTACTTTATATTATTTTCTAAAGCTGAGGAATCATAAAGACAAAATGAATCGTATTTTGCATTAGTAATAAATAATTCTGTATTTTGATCTCCAGCACAAACAACAATACTATTATTAATTGGAATATCATCCAATAATCCCAAGTAATATGTTTCATTTTCATTTAGGTCTATAGTGTTGGAGTTTAGATTAATATTACTTGTTAAAGTATATTCAATCAAAAAATCAGATGTTGGAACATTGCCATTTTTAAAGACTTGAACAGAAAAATTTTTTTGGGCATTGATTGAAAAAGTTCCATTTGATTGCCAGCTAAAGCAAATAACTGTTCAGTGTTTCCCAATTTCAAAAGTTACTTACTACTGGATAAATGTTTGATCATAACGGATTGTTACCTCATCTTTTTCAGACACTTCAATAGCATTAAATTCCATGTTATTGCTTTGAAAGAATTCGCTTTTATATAAAACTTCAACATAGTCAGAATATTTCATTCCGGTATATCCTGGTGAAACAATAACACCCTTTTGAATATATTGGCAAGCACCTTTTTGAATGTTGTAACCATTTCTTTGTACGTTTGTATTTATTGACACAGTGCTGTCTTGAGGAATAATTGCAGTTAAAGCATAAGAATGAATTCCAAAATTCATCCAATATTTTGCATCTTGTGCTCTGTAATTAGAGGTAATTTATATAAATTATAAAATAAAAAAAGAAATGCATAAAATAATATATTTCTTACGGAATTTCAGCAATTTGTTTGCTGTTAATTGTGCTTTTTAATATTAAGGAATCGGATTGCATTTCACCAATTGTATTAATGGATATTGTTGTAAATGGGGTGTATTTTGAAGCAAGAATAATAACCTCACAGCTTCCATTTCCTTTTGAAGTTGCTGATAAATCATTTGGTGCTTCGGTGCTTTGAAAAACATTGTTTGTGTTTTCACAATCCTTTGATTGACCTAAAACAAGTGAAAAATAACAAAAAAAAAGTATACTGAAATATACTTGAAATTGAACGTATAAGTGCTGTAATTGGAGGAGTGTTATTATTTGCACGATATAAATGAAAGCAACCACTTTTCGCAGATATTGAAGAAAACGAGGTTGGAAATCTAAAAAATAAGTAGTTTATGAAAAAAGTCTGTTTGTCTCAAGGTTTTAAATACAATTAAATATTTAATTAACAGAATTTAAATTCGAAGCAAGTCGAATTATTGTTTTTTACTCTCAAAACATCATTAAGGATTCAGCTACCCAATAACTTACTCAACATTATTTTCCAAATCCATGGAATCATAAAGACAAAATGAGTCATATGTTCCATCAGTTACATGAATATCCACATCGTCAGGTAATCCACAAACAATAGTACCATTGTTAACAGGAATTTCATTTAAGAATGTCAAATAATATGGATTATCGTCAGAAAGGTCAATATAATTGTAATTTGGATATATATTACTTGTTAAAATGTAAGTGATAATAAAATCATTAGAAGAAGAAGTTAAAGTGTTATTAACAAATAAGAAAAATCCATTCGCAACAACGCTTAATGTTTCGTTTTCGGATAATCTAAAAGCATGATTATGAAAGAAGAATTCAAAAAAATATATAAACATACAAAGTAGAATTTTCACTATAAAACAATTCCACTGTCTCATTTCCACTCAACATGTTAACGGTGAAATTCATTGTATTATTTTGAACAAGTGTACTGTTATATAAAACTTCATTTTCAAATAAAGAAGAATTTAAACCATTTAAATTAGGTGATATTAAAACACCTTTTTGAATATGTTGACATCCGTTTTTTACAATGTGATAAGCGTCTAAAAAATTTCCTTTGTTAATCATTCATAATCAATGTTTTCCCGACTTTGACTTCGATTCCGATTCTTTATAAAGGAATCGGAATCGATTCTTGCAGATTTTGATCTCGATCTCCTTATAAAGAATTAGAAAAAATGGAATCGGAAAAACACTGTTCTATAATATAAAGCTCTTATTCCATTAATTTATTGATTTTTTGTTTATTAAATTTTATTTTCTAACTTTCAGAAGAGTTTTTTAAAAGCAAAATTACCTATTTCAGTCTTTCCAGTTAACGTTAACTCATTGTTTTTGGGAATCGAAATAATTAAACCATGCGTAAAAATTCCAAAATTCATCCAATATTGGATATCCGAAGCACTAAAAGTGTTATTAAATTTTTAAATTTTAAATTTTCAAATAAAATCTTTACTTAATCGAAAACAATTCTTTTTTGGTCATAACACTTTTAAAGGTTAATGAACCGGATTGAACGTTTTCAAGTTTTTCAATTGAAATGGAAATGGAACTCAAATTTAGATGAGTGGATGCAAGTATAACCATTTCGCATGAACCTTTTGAAGAAGCAGTGGATGTAACAACGTTTGAGTCATCTGTTAATTGAAAAACGTTTGAATTCGACACACAATTGGCAGCTTGACCTAAAATCCTATTTAGCCCTTTTTAGAAATAAAATTAACATGCTTGATTGAGAACGTGCAAAAATTCTAGCTGTATTTGATTCATTTTTCCATTTATAAAGTATAATGCAACCTTTACTTGACTGAATACTGAAAGGAACTGTATTTGAAGGAGGTGAAGATGGAAAGCTAAAATAGTTTTTTAATTATGAAACATATTTTATAAATTGACTAATCTGTGTTATACACCATGCAAACTTACTCAAAACAAGTATCAAAACTAATTTCAGTTTTTGCAGGAGTGTCATAAACATAAAAATCACTTTCACTTGATTCACCAGTGATAAATACTTCAGTATCATTCTTAGTAGAACAAAAAATCATCGCATCATTAATAGCAATATCATCAGTTAAAATTGTATAATATGGGTTGATGTCATTGAAAGTAATATTTTTAATATAATTTGCATTTAATATGCTTGATAAGCTATATTCTATTAAAAATGAATTATTTCCAGAATTTTTTTCATCAAATTCAATATAAAAATAGTCGCTTTCAAAAATAAAAGTTTCATTTTTAGTAAAACTAAAAGTATGTTTTATCGAAATATCAACTCAAACATGAAACAAACGTATAACTTTTGTTGTCTCCATAATAAAGAATAACATTTGACATTTTTGAAATATTGATGTCAAACTTTATTGTATTGCTTCTATCAAATGATGTATTATATGCAAAAGTGTCATACATGGCGTTTGTTATACCAGCAAAATTTGGCGATGAAATTATACCCTTTTTATGATATTGGCATCCCGTTTTTTCAATTATATATGGTCCTAGAAAAGTTGTAAAGATAATATCAATTATTTGCTTTAAAAAACATTTATGTAGCGATTTCAACATAATGCCAATGTCAACCATCTACCAGAAGACCAAGAAAAAAAAGTGTACCTTCAAAAACGTCAGGTTTTATGGTAATGCTAGAATTTGTTGGAATAACAATGCTTAAAGCTGGAGTATACAAAACAAGATTGATCCGAGTATTATTTCCTTCAGAACTAAAATGATCATAAGCGTTACATCATTCAAAATAAAGCACAAACTTTAGAAAGACGTTTTGATTAAATGGGCTTTTTAAGATGTAACTTTTATTTGTGCTAGTTGTAATACTTTGAATATCAAATCCAGATTTCCACGAAAGTATTATAATTTCACAGCTATCATCTCCAGCACTAGCAAAAATTTCTTTTGATGTTCCTGCTTCATATACGTTGTTTGTTTGTAGGCAATTTTCATTTTGAGCTGAAATAATTTAAATTTAGCTACATCATTTTCCTGCTTGGTTTTGACACAACATGTTTAACAAGGGATGTTTATGTCTTAGAAAATGTTATTTTCTTCGAAAAGAGGTGTTTTGATTTTTATTGAAGCTAATAAAATATTGATACCTGATGGTACTTTAAAAAGAACTGTCGCATATGTGGGTTTATCAGTTTGAGACCAAAGAGTAAAGCAATTGGATTTTGACTTTATTGAACGTGGAACACTGATGGCAGAATTAAAGGGTTCAAAGTAACTATCGCTTAATAAACTAAAAAATTGACATTTTTTGGTTTAACTTGAAAAAATATTTAAAATGAAATGTTTAGATTATTGTATCTTTAACGAAAAAAAACTATTGATTATTTTTTAAAATATTGATAAAAATAAAATTTACTCTGAAACAAAGGTCGTTGGATCTGTCCCATTAGAATCATATAAAATAAACGGCACTAAATCATCTGGGGCCAATGATTGAGTAACAAACAATTCCAACGATGAGTTATTTGCCACATCTGAACAAACAATATAGGCATCATTGAGCTTCATATCTGCTAACCAAATAATTAATGGTGGGCTTGATTCAGTTAAAGTATGATTAATATAGTTAATATTAACATTCTGGGATATAGTTATTCCTATTAAAGCAGTAAAGCAAATCCATAATTTTAACATTTTTTTGAGTTGCAGCCGTTTCTTGCTGCAAAAAAGTAAAAGAAACAAAACTAGACTGAAATGTTATCAGCTTTACTCTTTAATTGGCGACACTCAATAAAATTTCCCATCGAATTCTTTTGACATTTTTTTCTTCTTTTTTAGATTAACAAGTAGATTACGTTTTTTGATAGCAAAATTGTTTGTTAACTATGTGATTCTTCACTTTTTTATATTAGGGTGTGGTAAGTTTTTTTTTGCTAACATGAATTTATCACTTTTCATTTAATTCTTATTGATTTTAATTTTAAACAATGTAACAAAAAAATATTTTCACGATGATCTTTTGAGTTTCGAATCTTGTGCTTATTTATAGATTTCATGTTTTTACATTTAAATATTTAATTTTCTCCGTGACTCATTTTTTGGTTCCGATTTTATGAATACAGAAAGTTATTATTCAAAGACTCAACGAATAAATTTACTTTTTTAATTAACTTTTAAAATATATTTTTCTTCGAAATAAATAATGTAAAACAGATGTTACTTCACTGGTTTAAGAAAACTTTTATAAGCATTTTATTAATGATAATACAAACTTATAACTACAGACTCACTAAAATATGAAACCACAAAACACAAACAACTAAACAATGATATCTTTTCATATATATCCATCATCTTGTGGAACAAGATCATTTGGGGTATAACAAATTCTTGGAAAACTTTTTTGATAACACACTTGCTCAGTATTTAAAGGTCCTACTGCAGCATCTACAATACAACCATTAAATATTTTTTGCAGACGTTGCGGAAGTTTTGCAATCACAGATATGAAAACGCTTTTAATAAATTTTCGATATGGTTTTATGAAAACGATAATTGTTAAAAATAAAACAATTGGAAAAAATGATGCCAGAATAATTAAGCATTCACAAATAAAGCTTGAGTAATAAAATTTTTGTTCGGTCACATATAACCCACATAAAAGTGGTAAAATAATTAATAATAAAGTCGCAAGTGTTTCAGCTGCATATGCATTTACAAGCATATTCTGAAGAATAAAAATTCTGTTTAATAGAAGTTTAAGAAAAAAAGTGGATGATGGCAGAAAATTCTAATTATAATTTAAGCTGTTTTTGCAAAAAACGTTTCTCAGAAGTTTTAATTTATTTTTGGTTCGACTTTTAATAGATCTAAATAGATCTCTAAATTATTACCTGAAGTTGATAAGTAAAATAAAATACACGATTTGTACTTGTGATAACAATATATTTCATATGGATATATACTAATCCCATAATGATAATGTAAGCACATACAAGACCATACGTTAAATGAAGCGTGGATTTAAAATAGGTTGAATTTAGAGTAAAAAATGATGGAATTGTGAGATATGAATCATAAGATACAAATGGAGATGAAATGTTGTCATTGTTATGAACATATGTGTTAATCATCTGTAAAGAATGGTTTAATATTTTTGTTGTTGGGACGATAAAAATTTAAAAGAAGCTAATATTATTTAAGTTAATACTTACTTTTGGATCGAAATTTATTGCCAATGCAGGAAGCACCATCCCAGATAAACCAAGAACATGTATTCCGATCACAAATGGCCAAAAAATTTTCTTTTTTTTAAAGAAAGATGTAACGGAAAAGGGTAAAAGTTGACCATATCGAAATCCAAGTGAAAGCAGAATTCCACATATCATAAAAATTATTGAAACCATTATTGCACCGATAAGACAATATATAACTATTGGACCACAATATTTTACAGGACCATCAAAATATATTAAAAGTTTAGGAAAAAGAAATCTTGGTCTTGAAATAATAAAAAGTGTTTGAAGCACATAAGCCCAAATAATATTGTTAAAAAGATAAATTTTGTAGTCTTCGAATCGAGATGAATGTTTGACGGTGAGATAAATCATTAAAAACAACATTTCTGTAGAAATGACAAAAATGATAGTGAGCATAATATGATAAAAATTCGTTGGAAACACATCGATGACATTCATAGTAAAAAAATTACTGTAAAAATTTTCTTAAGTTTAATATTTTCTCGGTTAAGCTTTTTTTACAGCTGCTCACCACCGCCAATGCCGAAACAAAAAAAAAGAAGAAAATAAAATGAAAAAAGTTTCTTGATTTTTTTTCAGCATGTTCACGTTCATGTCTATCAAAATGAAAATGACGCCCAAACAGGTGAAATTTTCATAAAACTTGGAAAGGTTAAATGTTTTTCAATTATCTTTTATATATAAACGTTTTAAAACACAAAAAAGTGATATAATTTCTAGAAAAAAAAACACATCGTTTCCTACAATGAATGTGTAGCAGTAATTGGAAAAGTAAAAAAGGAGTGCTAAAAGTCATTCGTCGAAACGTTGAAAATTATCTGCAAAAAAGTTTTTTAATTTTTTAACTAAAAATTTGAGTAAAATAGAAATTTAAATTTCATTTTTTTAGCCACATAGTGGCAAAAACATGAAATTTACATGCATGCTTTCTCAAACAAACACGGAAAAAAATATTAACCAAGACTATGATTTTGGAACAATTTAAACAAAATGAATACAATTATTATGCTAAAAATAAATTCTGATGGTTTCAAACCCGTATTTAGGAGGTCCTCCAAAATTAGCAAATGCCAGCCCCAAATTTTAATCATGCATGCGGCCTTGAATGCAATGTCTTTCGTTTAGAAATCCTCTGAATATTCAAAAATTAAAAAGACTGAGGTACAAATTTGCTGTACAAATAAATTATATATTTATTTGATTTTTTATTTTTAATACTTAGAGATAAAACATTACTTTATTTAAAATTTAATAAATGAAAATCAATATTTACAACAAAAAAGATATCAAATATTTATCTAATCGTTTTTGAATACATATCCGATGACGTATCAAACAATCTAGTAATAAATATTGAAGGTTTTTGCGGATCGGATGATGATTTAGGATCTACTTTGTTTTTCAAAAATCTTAATGATTTTCGTTTAACATAAGTAATAACCTTAACAATAAAATCACGATATGGTTTTACACAAATTACGGTAACAAAAATATCATAAAGTCCAAAACAATTCATAAATAAAAAGCAAAATGGAATTATTACATTTGGCTCAGAAAGAAAATAAAAGTTAAGAACAATAATAAATGCTGGAAGCCCAGCTAAAGTAAAAAAGCCAAAAAATTGTGCAAAAATACATTTTAAAAGCATTTTATTATTCTTTTTAAGCTTTTCTGACATTCTTTCCATATTTGGCATTTGAGTATTTGTTGCATTAAGAATTAATAAAACAATAGCTGCAATGTATCGGGAAAAAACAAAGCTAACAAAAATTCCAAATCCCATTGCAAATTTTTGTACAGGAATATCAGGGCGAATTATAAGAACGGATGCAGGATTGATAATTGTTATAGCATCTTTTAAATGCTCTTCAAAAAATTCCAGAACTTGATTCTCTGATAAAATCAATGATTCTCGAACAGATTGAAATTGAACTGCAATCATTGCAGCAATCAAATAAACCAAACTTGATCCTGATAAAATTAAAAAGATTATAAGTGGAGTCTTTGAATGTCCAGTTCGAATATTTTTTATTGCAAAATATCTTTCAGCTGACATTCCAACAATACAATCGATTAATTGCATTGCAAAAAATGACATTAAAATAAATAACATCATTAAAAATTTCGTTGACAAAAAATTTCCCAATTCCAATGAGTAAATTGCAAAAAATGGATGCATAAAATATGGTTTAAAACATAACATTACAATTTCTAATGCGAGTGTATTAAAAACATATGGAATTAAATAAGTTTTGAAAAATTTCATTGTTTTTGGAGTCTTTTTCATGATTATATAAATTAGAATTGAACTTAAAACTACAGTAGTTATCGAAGTATAGTGCATTATTGGCATTAAAATTGATTGCAATTTGCTACTGTAAATATCAGAGTAGTTGTAATGTAATGTTTCAGGAGCATTGAAATGTAAAAGAAACATTGCTGTTCAGTCTGAAATCTAGAAAATATAGTTTTAAAAATTTTCAAGCATTTGTTGACAATGAACGATTTGTACAATCATGAAAAGGTTCACTACTTTAACATTTTGCGGGACAAATAAAAAACATGGATAAAAAAGCAAAAACGTTTTTCATTAAGATTGTAGTGATGAAGCGTTATATCGTTCTTAATTTAAGAACTTCAAACGAATTTGAGTAGTAATACTGTAGACTAAAGCTATAAAACTGAAGGCTGCCCAATTTTGCATTTTTAACGAAAAATGTGTTGGGCTGCAAATTATAAAAAATTGAATTATCTTCATTTTTAGAGGAATGAAAAAAACATAAATGAAAACAGAAAATGGTTCTTTGATATTTTAAAAACAAAATTTTTCGAAAAAATTAGTTTGACGTTTTTAATTTTGTTTTTTTAACCTTCTAAACGTTTATAAGTTAAAGCGAATAAGCAATGTTCAATGAAGCAAAGCAAAATAATATATATTTGCTTTATGAAAACAGGAACAACAATTTTAAAAACTTAGTTAAAGGATATTAATTTGATTATCTCATGTCGTATTAAAATTTCGAATTTGATAATTTGATTATCAAATACGAAATTTTCATGTCGTATTATCTTTTTCGGAAACTTTAAACTACGAATCATACAAAAACATGTTGTAATACTTCCGGTATAATTGCAGAAAAATATCAAAAATGGTTTTTTAAAGATCAGTTTTCAAAGTAAAAAAATGTGGTGCCAAAAACACCAGATGTTTTATTCGTATGATTTCATTATATTTTGCTAAGTTAATTTTGGCTTGTTATTTAAATTATTTTTTCAAATTTTGCTAGTAAAAGTTCACTTGAAATTTGTTTGGCAAATAAAATTCATTGTACGATAAATATTTGGCATAAACTGCGGCTTTTCAGAAAGTGTGACCAAATATTTTGTTCATAGATTCAGAGATTAATTTACTAATATTGTGTCTGAGATATTAATTTTTATGTTATTATTTTTAAGCATAAAAATTAAATGGTTGAAAATAAAGCAAATAATACTGAGTATAAAATCGCAGAGATACCACTAACATGACTTTTGTTTACAAATTTTATGAGTGCTTACAAAAATTACATACAAATGACAATTAGAGAATTAAATCATAATTTTATTTAAACAAAATAACATTTTAGAAGTTAAAGGTTACTACTGAATGGTTCACTGGTTTCAACGACCCTGTTTCTTGTTTAAAAAAAACAACAATTGTGCTGGGGTGCTTTAATAAATATCCGTTTATATAAATTTAAAAAAAAATTGGAATCTCCTTTAAGCAATTTTAAATAAATCATACAACGAGAGTTATACTTTTTTGTTTGCTAAAAATATTATACTGGATAATGAAGGTCTTCGATGATTTTGACATGTAAATATATGAAGGTGATAAAATTTAATTAAATTTGATCTCATAGTTGGTCTAAAAACGAATATCAACGTTTGATCAAAAAAGTTTCATACTTACGAAAAAATCAAAAGCGAAATGAATGATGAATAATGAAAAAGCATGTATAAAATATTTTCTAAGAAGATAACTGTATTGTATGCGGCACAATTGTTAGACGAAATATGACGATGTGAAGAGAAATATGGATAAACTGCCAATGAAATACAAAAACATCCATAAAAAATTGATGAAATAAATGATTGCAAAAGTAAATTTCTTTCAATTTTAGTATGCTTTATTTTTAAATTTATTACTGAATTTCGTTTATTTTTTCGCGATAAAATCACAAAGGTTGAAATGCCTAAAAACATTATGGTTTTAATGGATCTTTTCAAAATTTCAGAAGGTACTTTTCTAATTCATTGATTTCTGTAAACGATTCTTACCTGTACCAAGTGATACAAAAACAAAAATTCCATTGGATATAGATATGATATAAAAGTTTTCATAAATAAAATCAAAACATCCATCCGAATCAACAAGGCTTTTACATTCAGCTTGCAAAAAACTAAATGTACTAATAATAAATGGAAAAGCAAACAATAAAATGTGAAGAAAAATAAGTTTTTTGTTTGACCAAAGATTTTGATGTTTATTGACGAATGCAATTGAAGATAATCGATTTAAACATAATGCAAGATTCCATGGGCCAATAAATAGGACAACATAAGCTTCACAGTATCTTTTTGTAAACATTGTAAAATATGTATCATCGATTGAAAGCAAGGTGAAAGCAGCTAAAGGTGAAAAAAATATTAAATCCATAAAATATCCAACAGCTAATAAACGGAAATAAGAAGATGAAAAAATTGAGGCTTTATTTTTAAAGTTAAAAACTAAGAAAATTAGTATAAATAGTTCTAAAGACGATCCAACAGATGCACAACACATCATTATATTGTCAAAAATAACTGCGAGCGTCATTTTTATTCAAATTTGGAATGATTCTTTATATGAGCCTATAATATTATTTTATCATATGGAAACATAAAAAGGTTGAAATGGTGAAAAAACTACGACAAAAATATGAGTTATCCCTTTTTTTTTTCAGAAATTGAAAAAAACGCATCAACTTGATAACCTTTTCCAACGGGTCTACCAGGTTTCTAATATCTACAAATTATATATAAATTCAAATGTGTATACTTTAATTTTGAAAAAGATACAATTATTTTTTCTTTGTTTACTCAAAATTATAACACAGATGTTGCAAAATAAGTTTTTTTTCTCCCTACAAATAACGGGTTAAAAAAAAGTTTTACCGTGGAAATAATTATAAACTCCAAAAAAGTCAAAGTTTTATAATTTAATAAAAATAAAGTTGCCAAAAGAAAATTTTAAAAAATATTAAAAAAAAATAAGAAAAATACAAAAAATATATATTATTAAAAATAATGAAAAGAAAACAATGAAACAAATGATTATATTATTCTTTTGAAACCCAAAAATGCGTAAAGAGAAAAATCACAACTATAGTTACTACAAAGTCGAGTATTTGTTAAAACATTTCGTGTAAAAAACAAAATTCAGAGAATGAATCTTTAAATATATTTAAGTCAAATGATTTTTAAATCGAAAATCATATTTATTGCAAAATTTGAAAGATCTGACGATATTTATACCGTATCAATTGTTTATTTTAAAAAACAGAGTCGACATTATTTTAATCTGCTTTTTGAAACACAATTTTTTCACATTTTAATATCTATAAATGGAAATAAAATGCCTTACTAATCATTTGCCATCTTAATATATGCTAAATTAGGTTTAATTTGGAGTGAATTCACAATAAGTGTTTTTTTTTATGCCTTATTGTTTTAAAAATTCTGTATCTTGAGGTTATAAAAAAGTGTAGTTTTAAAGTGATTACACATATAGTTTTGTGGCGGAAAAAGACTAATATACACATTATAACAAAGACATAATAAAATATAAGATTTTATTGATGTTTATTCTCGTTTTTTAATTATCAAATATATAATCGGTTAAAAATACGTAACACACGGTAACATGTGTTTTTTCCCAAGAGGGATACAAGTTATTGCATGTTCTAGAAAAGATATGATGTCTGCAACGCTTTTTGCAAAAAACAAATCTTTTTGTTTTTCTAAAATATGAAAATTGTAAATACACGGGAAAAGTTTGAAAAAACTCACATGGATGATGCTTTATTTTATTTTTTCGTTTGAATGTTTTACATTTTATATTTTTACCCATTTCACATCAACCATATCCCGACATGAATCCAACATTGACTGCTGATGATTTATTTTATCTTGAACAAAACGTAATCCCATTTTATTTGTTATTTTCTTCCATATTTAGCATTTTTACAATTATATCTTATCCTGTATTACTGTATGCAATTTGGAGGAAAAATCTTAAAATGTCATTAATCTTTCGGTCTTTATCAACATATACTCATGCATTGGGATTCATATTTTCTGTTGTGTTTCTAATTTTTCAACCTGTTGGTATTCCACAACTTCATATGATTTATTCAAAAAGTTTAATTCTAAATTTTAATGCAGATTTTACATTTGCTTTTGTATGTATTTTTGTTACATGTGCCACACATTCATGTCATGGATTATCTTTAACAGTGTTATATTGCTATCATATGAGTTTATCAAAATGTCAAGCATGGTTTTCGGATAGAAAAAAACTTAAAATTATTTTTTGTGTTTGGTATTTTATTGTTTTTACAATTTGCGTTGGACATTGTTTCACACTTCCAAATAGTGCTGAGACTCTTCGAAAATTGGCAGATGAAAATAAGGTAATTGCAGAATTTGCATTAAAAAATCCTTCAATAATTGCATTTTCACTTCTGAATAATCAACATTTAAAAATATTTCTTTTTTATACTGTTATTATCATTACAATATTTATTTGTTTCTGTTTATTCTTGTTTCGTGATTATCTCAAATATCGATCTGAACAAGACCAACAACTTTCAAATGAATTATTAAAAACTATACATGATTTAAGATTAAATTATAGAATCCGTGTTTTTCTTGTTATTTTCTTTTTAATTCTCCCAAGCATTTTATTTATTTTTTTGCTGTTAACCGAAATTTCTGTTGAAGCAACATTTATTTGTGTTGCATTGTTGGCAGCTTATCCCTTTTTAGATATTATTGTGGAGATTTTATGCATTAAAGTTTATCGGAAAAATTTATTCTCTCTTTTTATTTTTAAAAAACGTCTTTTTATTTTTCGTAAACATAATGCTATTGTTTCTGCTGCCAAAGTTGGTACAAAAAGACGCGGTACAACTTAAATTTTGTGAACATTTTTTTAGTGTTAATAAAGGAAGCAATTTTCAACCGAATTTATATTATTAATATCCAACACAACATCATACAAAAAAACAAGAAAACTGCGGAAATAAAATATCATTAAAAACGTAAAAAAATTTAATTTTGTTTTTATCATCATTTATCATCATCAGGTTTAATTATTTCTTGTGAATAAACAACTTTACCATTTTCCCATTTACCATTTTCAAGAACTTTATGTTGACGTTCCTCTTCCATAATATAAATAAAATCAACCAGATAATATAAACTTACAAACTTAAAATAATAATAAATGTGGCTTGCTTTTTCAAAACAATCATTTGACTTATACTCGCTTTTTTGCGTTCAATTTTTGCCACCTGTCGATTTTCTTATTTCTTCGTTTGCAAGATAAATAAAGATCAAAGAGAAAAAGCTTTTGTGTTGATCTGTTTACGTTTTTTAAAAAAATATCTCTGGAGTGAACTTTAATCATTTAATGAAACGACAGAGTTTTTATATTGTTAGTATTTGCTTTAAATATATATTTAAAGCAAAAAATAGCGCGTTCACCCACTTTAACATTTTTATCTATAAATTGAAAATGGAATGTAGTAAACATTTATAAATGCAAATGAAGTTATTAATATTAAACAAATTGCTCTAAAAAAGGCTAAATATGATTAAAACACATGTTTAAATTGACTATTCTTTGCGCTCTTACAACAAATTTGTTGAAAAGATTTGTAGGAAGTAAAATCTCCTTTAAATAACTATTATCAACTTTATTCAATTCGCACTACGTATTACCACCTGCGCTCAAAATTTTTTGTTACAATAATAGAGAAAATTGCTCGGCAATTAAATTAAATTGGATACTTAAAAGTTACCATTTGTATTCGACGAACATTCCCGTAAAAAAACTTATGGCAAAAAAAATTTCAAATGTAAAAATCTTTTTTAAAATGTCCTCAAAAATTAGTGCGCCTTCAGAATTTTTAATAGATTTTTATATTTATTATTCAAATTTTACATTAATTTTAACATGGATCCTTGCACCTTTTACATTTTACATTATTTGGACACAGTCAAAAACAATGGGAAACTTTAAATGGTTTATTTTCCATCATTGTTTTTGGTGTTTACTTTGTGAAACGGCATTTGGGTCAGCGAAACCAATTTTACTATGTCCAATTCCAGGCGGATATCAAATGGGATTCTTTCGATATTTTGGTGATTATAAAGTTAGTATTGCGCTAACAATTATATGTTTTATATTAATTACGAATGTTGTTTTCGGAGTTTGTGCAACACTTGGTGCACGATATTTGAAATCTTTTCCAAATAGTGTATTTGATTGGTTAAACGTTAAAACTTTAATAATCATAGCCGTTGTTGCTCAAATTGTTGGAACATTTTTATTGTGGAGTTTAATGTATAAACCGCTAACGGAGAATTATGATAGCATTAAAGAATGGGCAATTGAATTTGAGCCAACGATTGTAAAATATTTTGAAACCGAAGCAACGCTATTTATTATCCCATATCCATTTATTAAAATTGGAGCCATGGGAGGATTTATACTTATGATATTAATCATTTTATCAGTTCCATTAATTATCGGATATTTCTTTTATCATCTTTTAAGGACAAAAAAATCTCAACATTTTACAAATAAAGTTCAAAGAAATTTAATAATAATTTCGCTCGCACAAGCTTTTTTGGCAACAACATTTTTATTTGTTCCATCAACATTTTATATTACTTTAATACTTTTTCAAATAAATCATTCCGCTTCTGCAATGACAATTGCACTTTGCATTATTATGACACATTCTTCACTGGAATTTATTGTTACTTTAATTTGTGTTACACCATATAGAATTTTTGTGTTTAAGAAACTAGGACTTTCAAAATTCACAAACAATGTTACACCTTCTCCTTCAAATGATATAATTACTTCAAACATTAATAACTAAAATTTTGAATAAATTATCTCTTGTTATTTTACGTTTAAGTGTGTTAAAACAATTTTTTTTACTTTTTTCCGTTTTAGCGAAACAATAATATCGCAACAAAAGTGGTTAAATACATTTTGTTATGTCTACTTATCCGTGAACAATAAATGTTTTTTACTTTTCCAAATCTTTTATCCTTCTTATATCTTATTGGTTATACCGCAATATTTCACATACTTAAATAATAATGCTGAAAAAACATTTCATTCATTCATCCGTTCGAAATAATTGTGAGGAACGAATAAAACTTGTTTTCTCTCTTTTCAAATTTTTTGTATAAAAAAGTCGTTTCAACCGTGGGGAAATTTTATTCCACAAATATCCTCTGTTTTTTGACGTCTTCAAAGAAGTGAAAAGGATTTTTTCTTTTATTATGGTTGGCCTGCTTTTTCATTTTTTTTACTTTCAAAAAAGAAAAAACTTCTTCACATGGTTCCTTTTTTTTATTCATTCTTTTTGGATGTATGTTGAGGTTGCAGCTTAGCAACGGAAGAATTTTAATCGTTCAATGATCAAAATTGTTTTTGTTTGTTTATTTCTCTCATGCTTTCACGCATTTACACTCTTATCTGTAGAAAAATGATTTTTTACAGTCCTCATATGCTTTTTCTTTGACTTGGACATCTTAAAGTGAAGTAAAAAAACTTTAAAATTTTTGATACAATGTTGTTTCATCTAAATGTGATACCATGCTTTTTTCAACTTTTGATGTCTGAATTTTGGCTTCCACGAAAATATCAAATCAATAAGCAAAGTTTATTTTCTCAAAAGTCATGGATTGCTTTGAAGTAAAAAGATCAAATAGAATTTTGCCATCCATTTATGGAACTTATACAATTTCTCCTGAAACTACTGCTTCAAGTAGTTCAAAACTTTCAAGACGTTTAAAACGTTTCAGGAAAAACACTTGTGCGTTGATTCTAAAATATCTTGCCATTGTATTTATTATTATTCTTGGTATTATAACATTAATTTGTTATGGAACAAAACATGTTACACTTAAAACGGGTAAAATCAGCGTCTCAAAGGTTTTTGATTTATTACTCTACGAATTTTTACTTGCAACTGCTTCATTATTTTTATTCAAATATGTTTCAACAACTTTTAAAAGCGAAAAATTTTTATGGTTTAAATATATAAGGATAGCTTTAATTGGATTTGTTTTATTTTTATCTGCGCTCACACATCTTTCATATTTATTTTATTATATTCCATTACCAGATGAATTATGGATTGCAACCGTTTGGTTAGTTATTTTATTTCAAAAAACAAAACATTCAAAACATTTTCTCGACTTGTGAATCAAAAATCAATATGACATCTATTTTACGTCAAAAAATGCAATTTCAAAAACGGCATTTTTGATTTTAATTTTGCCAACATAGTCATTATAAATAATATTTAATGGTAGTTTAGCAAATAAAATTTTTACGTTTTTCAAATTTCAATTAAAAGGATTTTATGAGGAATTTAAAAAATACAAACGAGTACTCGTAACTCGAGTTCCTTGGAAATTTTGTTACACAGCCTTTGCCATACTTTTCAAATTAATTTATATTACATAAACATTTTTCTTTCATCATTTTCATATTAACGAAATCCAACGATTTTTTAGTTTCTTCGCCTACGGTATTTATATACATTTTGCCGTCTTTCTTGTCCTTTTATTTCTATTAGAATGCCTTTCACATTTATTATGTTATATTTTTAATCGATGGGTGCCATTTATGCATTTTTCAATTCCAATATTAAAAAGTGCAATATTTACTTCAACAACCCTTCACACACTTATTGCAATTGTGGCTGCATTGGCATTAGTCATTGAAGGTTTTATTTCAGTGGAAGTTCGTCCAACAATAAGAAATTTAAATATTTTAATTACAAATTTGCCCCCAGAATTTCATGGATTTTCAATTGTGCTTGTTACGGATATCCATACTGGGGCATCTGTTGGAAAAGGAAAAGTTGCAGAAGTAGTTAAAGTTGTAAATAGTCTTGATCCAGATATTATAACAGTTGTTGGGGATTTAACTGATGGATATAAAGGATATATTGGAGATCGGGCAAAGCCACTCAAAGATTTAAAATCTCGTTACGGAAATTTTGGAACTCTTGGGAATCATGAATATTTTTATGAAAATATTGATAATTGGGTTAAATTTTATAAAGAAGATTTAAATTTAACAATGTTAATTAATGATGGAGTTATATTAGAGAGAAATGGCAAACAACTCTGTTTAGCTGGGTTAGATGACTTTTATACAGAAGATGCAAAATTTGATGGTATGTTTATGATTTAACTTCTGCAGCAAAATTTCCTTGATTGTTTGATTCCATGCCAATTGATGAAATTTTTTTCTAAAAATATAACGTCAAATTTTAGGACACAAAATGAATGTAACTAAAGCATTACAAAGTTGTCCGAAAAATATTTCAACAATAATATTAGAACATCAGCCAAAAGGTGCAGCAAAAATTCTTGAAGAGCTTCCAAAAATTGGTTATCACGCTGATTTAATTTTATCAGGTAAGATTTTTTTTAATGTAGCACATTAAAGCTTACTACATTATTTTGTTATTTAGGGCACACTCATGGTGGTCAAATGTATGCGGTTTATCCGATGGTTCGATTAGCAAATAAATATTTATATGGTCATTATATTTATAAAGAAACAAATACACAGATTTATGTTTCATCGGGCGTTAATTATTGGGGTCCACCTGTAAAAATGATGGCATCTATGTGTGAAATTGTATATATTCGAATTTTAAGTGATTTGGTTGTTAAATAAAAAATAAATAAAATAAATGAAAAACTTTCTTCTTCCTTTTCACAAAAGTATTATAGCAAAGAAAAATTTATTGCTTAAATTTTTATTTTATACATGCGATAAAAAAGAAAAGTGAGAACAATAAATTAAAGGAGTGCCGCAAACAATCCCAAAAACATTTTATTACCTTCTTTGTCATATACGTGCAAGAAATATACCAATGACGTATTCACTGCTAATGCCAATCGGTCTATCTTATCACATTTTTTTTCTAGCTTTTAATTGACATAGTTCATTTTTCTCATCAAAAATTCATTATCAGAAGAGCTTGTAGCTTATTCTTTTTTCACATTTCTGGGAAAACTAAAACTTTATTCTTTTATTGATTGATAACTTTTGCCACCAAGGATGTCAGCTGGTAATGGATGTTGCGGATCAGATTTTAAAGTTAAAATTTTCTTTTCAAACGTGAATTTACTGAAATATATACCTATTTCAGACATGGGCAAAAATTATAGCAATTGTTGGAATAATTTTATCAACTTTATCTCTACTTTTTAGTATATTTGTATGGTTGTATGTTCCATCAAGCGTTTCACTTCTTGTTGCATTTATTCTTGCCCTTATTGGTATTAATAGAGATCGATCCGGATATTTAACAGCAGCAAAGGCTATTTTGGTAATATTTTAAAAAAGAATGTTTTTTGCTTTTGACGGAAAAATATGAAAATATTTAGAAAATATTAAATCATAAAAAATATAGGGAATCAATATTGTCGTTGATATATTCATAGCGATTTGCTCCATATATGTTGCAATTACTGTACCACAAAAAGTGATTGATAGCGTAAACAGTTCCACTAATTTGGGAGACTCCAAAGATGGTAACTAAACTTGAATAAAAATGAGTTTATAGATCATTTTTTAGATCTTCGAATTTTATATGCTGTTTATTCTGTTATAATTTTGATTATTATTGGCCTTTTAATTTTTGCATTTATTATTTTCCATAAAGCGCGATTACAAATTGTACAAAATCCACGAAGATGTTCTGTATTCCCTGTAACATTTTCTGGTCAACAGCCTCAACATACAGGTGCTGCACCCGTTTATATTTCATCTCCACCATATCCAACAGCTGCTCCTCCATATTCTGTATCTGGATATTCTTCAGGTTATGGCTCAAACCTTCCTATGTATCCACAAGCCTACAATGGTACACCTCAATTACCTCCAAGAGGATATAACATTGATACAACTCCTTTTCAACCAGCATATCCGCAAGGTTACCCCACAAATGCACAAACTCCAATGACAATTTATAATATGAATCCAGTCCCAACAATGTATTCACAAAATAATGACAGTTCACCAACTGTGTATCAAAATGAAACTCAAAGCAAAACAGAGCTTCATTAAATGTAAATATATATATTTTTAAATTTTAAAAATTATCAGTATATATTTTGCTTTACGAAAATAAAACAAATTCAAGTTAATTTTTAATCTTCTTCCATTGGTGCACTCGCTTTTGATAATGTATCTTCGTTAACAATTGTAATGTTTGGTTGGGACGGAGATGGTTGCGTTACAACGGTTGAAGCCGATGGCTTTTTAATTAATCGTCGTTGAATTTTATCAATCACAATAAATGCAAAAAAGGTGTAAAAAAGGACCATAATATTTATTGCAAGCATAACATTTGATACAATAGAAATGTTGATGCGTTTTGGATAAAAAGCGAGAAAAATCAAATCGAAAATACCAACCATAATATTAATGATCTAAAATTTTTTGTAAAAGCAATAATAAATTTCAACAAACCATGAAACATTGAGCAATGATCATAGTATGTTGATTTTTCACTGTTAAACTATACAACAAAACACCATAATTAAAAACTAAAAATATACCAACGATAGCTAACAATAAATTTAAAATTTGTGTTGTAAAAAGAAGAGAAAAAGTTGAAAGCACAAGCCCAACAAAAGCAACAGCTTTTGCAAAATTCTGAAAAAAAAAAAACTTTGATTTTGTTAAAAAATCAGTAAAACTTACTAAAAGTTCACACTCATCAGTTTCCACTGTTATTGTGAACATTGTAGTTAAAGAAATATATTATTGATAGAAGTTGATTTAAACGCATTTCAACAAAAATAATTCAAAAATTTTTTTTTAAACATTTTATGACTCATTTAAAATTTAATATTAAGACTGTAAAAAGTAATGATTAATTATCGATAAATGCCAAATAAAAACAAAAAGAGTAGAACATGTAAAGACTTATTGTTTCTGTAATGGAATATTCATTTCTAATATTGCACTATCAGAGCCATATGTGTTTTCTATGGAATAATATTATTTCTTACCCATAATTCATCTTAAATTTTACCCATAAAAATTATAGGTAAATTTAAGATGGATTATGGGTAAGAAATAATATTATTCTATTTTGCCATAAATTAAAATATTTAAGACAAATTATCTATGCAAGTTTAGATTTTTTCACCATTTTTGATGCTTTTTTAGCAAAAAAAGTTTTGTGATGATAGAAATAACTTTCAATATAGGAATATTTTTCAATGGAATAATTCTTGATCGTTCTCTTTCTATCAGAAGAAATGAGTCAACATTAATAATGTATTTTTGATAAAAATGTTTTAAAACTTAATTCTTACTATTATTTTAAATGAGAAAATGAAGCCCTTTTTAGGAAAAATGAAACACGGAGTTTATTTCATCAAAAATACAAAAATATAAATATTCTTTTATTTAATCCTATTTTAAACATAAAAGACAAAAAAAGCATCCACAAGAAACCTAAATTTTTGTTTGTTCTAAAATTGCGAAGGGTTATGATTACAGTTGTTAATTAAATAAACTTTTAAAAATGTAAGGATAATGTCATTTTGCACAATTTTTATTCCTGCCTCAAACATTTGCAGTAAATTTTTTAACGTTTTTAAGATGACTTAAGTTGCAAACTCCTATTTGTTCACATTTTCCAGATTCAACAAAAACCCCAATTTCAAGACATTTTAATAAAGGTATCTTTTGATTCATTGCCCAAATAACTCCCGCAATAAAGCAATCCCCCGCTCCAAGAGTATCAACAGCTTTAACCGGTGATCCAATTGTCCATTCAATCTTTTTCGAGTTTGGTGCAATACCGTATGCTCCCTATAAATTGTGTTTTTCCCAGTTTACATAAAATTTATGGCAAGATTTACCTCTTTTCCCCATGGGCATATAATTGTTGTATTTCTAAGACCTTCAAATTTTTCTTTCATTTCATTCAAAGCTTCAATTGCAGAATTCCATCCTTTTGCAATAACAAATTCTTTTGAAATAAATAATACATTTGCAAGCTTAAATAAATCTTCTGAACATGGAACAGATGGCATAAACTCAAATTGAATGCTTACAATAATATCTGGTCTGTTATTAACCTTTTTAAAGTCATCAATAAATTTAATAATTTTTTCAAGATTTTTATAATTTCTTCCTTCCAAATGTATCCATGAATAATTTCCTAAAGTTTCAGCAAATTTTAATTCAAAATCTTTTGATTGAATTTCTGGTAAATTTCGGGAATGATGAAATATCGTTCGAGATCCATTTGATTCATTTACGACAATCGTGGAAAATGGAAATTTCCCATTCCGATAAAAACATGTTTCAGTTTTTAAATGAATTCCAGCTAATAATCTGAAACTTATAAATTTTTATTAACCATAAAAGTTTAATTTCATTTTACTCTTCAATTTCTGGGTCATTTTTAGCTAAAACAGAGCATAAATCAATATCGGATCCAAGCTGTTTAAGGACATTTGCAGTGTTAGTTGCATTTCCTCCAATACATTTTCGCTGTAAAAAAAATAGTTCATAATTTTGATTATTTTGAAGTTTTTTTTATCATCTTTAATTAATGTAACATACTTCATCAATAATATCAATTTTACAATCCTCCAATCTTTCTTCATTCACATAATTTATTACGTCAATTGTACAAAATCCAACACATAATATTTTTTTGGTCATAATTATTTATTTTAAAATAAACTGTGTTCCTCTGAAAAAATATATTACATTTCAAAATATAAATAAAAATGAGAAACAAAGACATAATATCTAAAAGCGTCAAAAAACGCTGCTATTTTTATGATGAAAAATACACAACAGACAAAAATTCTTAAAAATAAATTTTAATTAAGTCAAAAATTGGGGAATTATTTATGAGATAAACGATGATTTTTTTAACTTGACTTTGATACCCCTTGGGAATTTGCTACATGTAGCATAAAAAAGAAAAAAGAGATCTTATATTTACTATTCTTGTGCAAAAAGACTGCGTGGGAAATATCACTTGGACGTTTTTTCATTTGCGTAGCTACAAATGTATTCATTTTAAAAGTCAAACAATTCATTATGAACGCTAACATTTGCACACACATTTTTTTAAGCTACTCCATAAAACCTCACTAATTACTGATGCAAATCATGAAACGTCACCAGAATTGACAGTTTCGTAAATATCAAAAGAATAATTGAAAAATTTTGGTTTTTTACAAAGACTAGTCCGTCTCCGCTTTTAATAAAAACTGAACACTTTTATTTGCTTTGTTTAAGAACGTCAAGAAAAACGCAAACACAGTTTATGATGTTTTTATCAAGTTTAATCTAACACAAACAAAACAGGAAACAAAACAGGATGCATCAACAAAAAAAAAACAAGAAAAAAGAAACGTTCTGGTTCATTTTTTTATTTAAAATTAGGCGCCATCAAATATGTTAAAAATGAAAAGGACTTTCTTTTTCTTTCTCTATCTAGTTTTAGATATAAAAAACAGCTGTCACAAAATAAAGCATTTTAATTCAACTTAAAAAATTCAGGTTGGATATAATATTATTTAAATTTTCTTATCACAATAAAATTAATAATAACTCTTTCGTGCAAAACTTTGTATTGAATAATAGCAAAATTTATTCTCAATTATATTTTTAAAAAAACGAAATTTAAAGAGCTTAAAAGCTTCTAAAGCGACTCAATATTTACATAAAATGATAACATTTGTGACAATATTAGAGTGCATAACTAATACTGAGTTTAGCTAAACAAACAAAATAAAGGACACGCTTTTTCAACAAAGGTTAATATCCATAAAATGCCATTTTAGTTTTTTTTAATCCTTGGTAAAAATGTGTAAATATTTGCGTTAGCACGCATTTGCTAAAAAATATAAGAACTAAAAGAAATATGATGTTTTTATTTTTGAGAAAAAAATTAAATATGATCATCATATAAAGTAATGCTCCGAATTGTGTCAAAATTAAATGGAAATTAAAATTTAATCTTTATGGAATTGTTTTTGATTGTTTTTACTTATCACAGATGCATCAACTTTATTCTTCTGCTGTAATTACATTTGAACTGAAACTAACTTTAAAAAGGAAGTCATAAAGTAAATAATTTTCTAAATGTATGGTATTTTCATTTATAGTAATAATAAAAGTTCTATCTGAAAAAAAGGACTATTTCCCTTTTTTATTTTTCCATACATAACTTCATGGAAAATAAATCACTCCATTTTTCCCTCGTTCTTTCTTCATTGTTTATAAAAGTGTTGATAGGGATTATCATTTTAAATGTTATAAAATAGTAAGTCTTTGACTCTTTTTCCCATTCTGAAACTCATTTTCCATTTGGAAACTTGTTTAATCATTTCTATAAAAGCAATATTGTTTATAACGTTTTTCAGTGGTCCGAAGATTTCTGGCTTTTCGAAGAGTGTTTTGAAATCCCCTGGAAGCGCTAATTTGACCACTTTTTTGCGACTTTGCAAAATTTTTTTTATTGTGTGTAAAACGTCGATGAATTATTTTTTTAATGTCGAATTTATACTTAAGATGGCCTCACTTGAGAACTATTTTGGGCTCTACTGTAAGCAAAAAAAACAATTTTTGCACGACTTTTGTGTTTCCGTTTCTTTTAGCATTTCTTGAGTAACACCTTTTTTCTTTCAATGCGTTAATTTAATATTTAGTTTTATTTTTCTTGGCATCAAAAACATTGTAGCGTTTCAACTATACCTAAAAAAAATAAAGTAGCAAAGTGGTAATTTCGAAGTTTTTCAAAAACACCTGCGAAAGCAGTTCACAAAAGTAACTTTTAAAATAGAAAACCAAATTACACAGAATTTTTAAAAAAAGAATTAGTTTTAGAAAAAAAAGTTCAAGATCTTTTAAAACTGATGATTTATTGATTTACGGTGCTATTAACCCAATTATTCTTTTTTATTGCATTAACAATTTTGTATACAGAAGCCTCTCTTTTTGATGTTCCAAGAGGAGTTGTTTTCGTAGCATTCATTTTTCGAGAAATAACTTTGTAATAACTGAATGCACAAACACCAGCATCAAGTGCACCTAGGGCAGTGCGATACGGGCCAAGTATTTCATTAAGGTTAATCGTGAAACCCTAAAAAAAGGTATTTACTCAAAAAACGTTTTTTAAGTATCTGGAAAAAATTTAAAAAAACGTAAAAACTTAAAGAACGAGTAATGAGTACTTATGAAAGTAATTAGATGGTTAATGTTTATTCATTGACGTAAAAAAATGCAAAAAGTCTATCGTTTTATATTAAATATTAAATGATAGACTAATTGTATTCAAAGTATGAGTTTATGATTAAATGAGTCACGAATTGTATTTGATATAAATAAAAGTAAGAGACTTACAAACCATAAAATCAAGTCAACAAAATATGGTACAATGTCAAAAATTACAGTATTTAACAAAGTAAAAAATATAATTTTATTTAAAGATGCATGTGTTGAAGTTCCAACCAAATTTTTCCTTATCAACAAACAACAAATAATACCAACAATAACAATTGCAAATGTGATGAATAACTTGATAACCAAATATACGGTAAAAGAAGCTCTCTGGAGTAAACAAGTAAAATCTCGACATATTGAAAGTTCGGCAAATTTTTCAGGTATTTTAATATATGGTTCAAGATCATCGTACCAAAGCGAAACTCCACATGCAACCAAAATCGAGACAATGGTTAATCCGATAATAAAAGGTTTTCGTTTACATTCAGAATTTGGAAGTGCAATAATTAAACATCGATCAATTGATAAAAATAATACTGTAATTGGAATTGCCATTAATGTCATACTTTGAATCATTCCTGCCCACCAAACCCAATATGGATTCATTGATTTTTCATCAGGCCATACAAAATAATAGTAAATTTCTAGTGGAATTGATAAAATACAGAATGAAATTGTACTATACATATAAAGCTTTATTGAAACATTGAATTGAATAACTTTTGAAATTTTTGTTCCAGGTAATACAATTTGACCGAACACAAATATAGCAAAAAGTTGAGTGACGATGGAAATAGTATTGTGAGAAATTGCAACTATGATGTTCATCTTCATTTTTACTCAACTCTTTTTTCAAGGTATTAAAAAACAACGGAAATATTTTTTTAAATAAAATACTAATATAGTAGCTGCGCTCTCATAAACTGAAGTTTTAAACAAGTTAAACGTTGAATGCTTTTTAATTTTTTATTTTAAATGACATCCATTAAATAATTCTGAAAACTTTTGCAAATTATAGCTTTTCAAATTTATAAGAATAAAATTATAGAAATCACGTCTGAGAAAATGATGCATTTTGTAGGAGAAAGGCAAAAAAGTCAAAACAAAAACTCGGATTCGGAAAATTATAAAAACGTCAAACAAATGCTTTATTTCTTTATATATGTTAAAAGTAAAAAATTAAATTTTGCATAGATTTATGGTTTTTTACTTGTATAACTAAATTATAACTTTAATTTTTCTCTATTTTACATTTTTGAAAAGGAGAAAAAATTGAATTTCTTCTTTTCTTTTTACCACTTTGATTTGAAATTTTACTTATAAAAACTTTTAAAAACGCATTTAAATAAATGATCAAAAACTAGCACTTTTTCCTTTGTTAACAAAAATTATTTATAATTATCAAACAAAAAAGTAAACATTGAAGCTGGTAACTAAACGTTTTAAATGCGGTAATGAAACAATTTTTTTTCAAAAAACGTATAAGAAATAATGGTTGTTTGTACATGAGTCTATTTGAGGCTCATATTTCTAATACAAAATTTAATTTTATTTAGTTTTTTTTATTTCTTTTTTTATACCAAGAAAACAACCTTTTTACTTTTTTTTACTTACATCCTTTTAATGTTTTCTAAAAAGAATAAAAATTCAAAGAAATAAAATAATTGCAAAAACAGAAACAAACTTTCAGTATTCATAAAACATAGTACTTTTGACTTTAATATTTGACCACAGACTTTATTGTCTAGAACAAAATACAAATCAAAATAATCTTATCCAAATGAGAATACTCCTTTTTTATGGAGTTTGTTTGTTTTTTAGCAAATGCATGACTCTCAGTGTTCTCATTTAGTTTTGTTTACGAACTTTGGAATGAAATTCACATAATTTAAGCGTTTAAGAAAAAATGGGATAAAAGATAACAAAAACCTCAATTTAATTTCCGAAAAAGCTTTGTTTTATAATTAAACAAATAGTTTCTTTCGTAATTCAAGAAGAGAAAATTGTATTCAATAAATAAAAATGTGGTGAAATGTACAGTAAAAACAAAAACTACGCTTGAAATTGAAAGACTTTATAAATTCTAGGCTGCCTGACTTCTTGAACAGCCTCTCTTTGGACAACAGTTTTTCTGACGTTAAAAATAGAATTAAAATTTTTTTACAATAAACAAAGCCGTTACAAATATTTATGGCAAAATTTAAACACAAATTATCTTAAATTTGGGAAATGATACTGTAGATTTTTTATTGTGGTAGTTTATATTTCGAATGCAAAAACTTTTCCTTATTCAACAAAGTACATGTCAATGAAATAATAGTGGCAATCTCTTTCAAAAACTCGCTTGATAAAATGTTTTTATGATTTCATTCATTTATTTTTCACTAAAATTTACAGCAACCATTAAAAAATTTAAAGACTAATTACCACAATTTTAAGTTCACAAATTCATTCTTCCATAATCATTTGTTAATTAGAAAAAACTTGTTTTTGCTTTTTAAAGTCTAGTATATTACTTCGCATTGGCAGTTTCCACCTAATACAATTTATAGCTTATTTTTTACTTCAAATTAATAAATATAAAAGAGTTTTTTTATTTTTAACAGGATCATGTTCAATTCTTTTACTTTGACATATATTTTAAGTTTGATAGTTGCACTTTCAACGTTAGTTTTGGCAACATATGCTGCGATATTTCAACCGTTCAATTTAAAAATTTTTCCAAAAGCATTACGGTAATTAATTCATATTTATCACAAATTATTCGAACATTCTTTTTAACAATGGCAATTGAAAGAATTATTGCAACAATATATTTAGAAAAATATACTTTAGCTCACAAAGCTTGGTTTGTTTCGATATTGGCGTTGTTTTCATTTGCGGTATCTGTATTCTTTATTCTTTTACTATGTAAGTTTATTAAAATAACAAAAATAAAGATTTCAGAATAAAATAAAATACAAAACAAAATAAGTGTTTATTTTGTATTTTTCAATATTTTATACATCATTACTAAATGCATAAATCTTTAGTCAATGTAATTAACGATATAAATTTAACATTTTTCTTATATGCATGTTCTGTATTTGGAGTTCATATTGCTTCTACCGTTGCCTTTGGTATTCTTTTCTTTTTAAATAAAAGATTGTTTAGAACTACAGCTTATCGAATTTCACTTAAAAAACGTTATCAAGTAAGTGAAAAATATATAAAACGAAAATCTATCAATTATTGGGACTTCAATTTCGGAGTTTAAGGTAAAGGTCAAAGGTGGCACGTCAATTTTTTGTGACTTTGATTTCTGATTAGTAGTAAAAAAATGCCTGTAAAAAATGTGAAAAAGTTTAAAGAACCAACTTATTTGAATTTTTCAGATTTTTGAAAATCTTAAAATAATTCATTGCTTATTTCCCTCAGTTTTAATTTATACTTTGTCGGCACCAATGGGTTCATTAATTACTGTAATTGGATTGTTTACGAAAATTCCAACATTGCCTTCATGCACTTTCCACATTGTAAGTTTATTAAAAAATTGAAAAAAAAATATATTACCCCCTCATATACTTATAGTTCCACAATTTACCCAATTTTATTATATGTTTACGTTTGCTACTAATTAATTACAAGAAACGTAAACATTTACTGCCAAGCAGCTCTGTTGGAATAAAAAATGTTATGGGAAAAAATTTACCAATTAATTTTAGCAGTGAAAAATATTTTGAAACTCTTCGAAAACAATGGAATTGAAAAAAAAATTGAATTTTCAAGTTTTTTCTGCCAGAACAAATCATTAAAAATGTTAAATTTTTCCATTCTTTCTTAAAGTTTTAACAAAAATTAATAAAATGATAAATATTTCGTGTGATTTTGTAACCAATTAATTAAAAAATTTAATTGTAATTAGTGAAAGAAACGTGTATAACAAATCTTTTCAGTTTTTGTTTTTAAAGTTAAAAAGAAATTCTAGATAAAAACACAAGAATCATTCTTTTCAAAAGCATAAAACAGTAAAAAAGACAATATAAAAGAAGATGAAGAAATGTTAAAAAATACACAAAACGCAGGTATCAAACCAACGTTGATCAAGATGAAACTAATTCTTCTGTTTGGCTTATGTGGTTTGTTATTTTTTCCAAATATAAAAAAATTCGAAAAAATCAATAACTAAATTACAACTTTTATAACTTAGATATTGATTTTTATTGTTATAAAAAATTCCAAAAAACTATATTTTTAGTAGCAATTGCTTCGTCAAAAAGTCTACCAAAATGTGGGATGACTCCAATTAAACCTGATACGAATGAGGATAAAATTGTTGGTGGTAAGCCTGCAGTACCTTACAGTTGGCCATGGCAAGTTAATTTGTGCAAAGTTTTTGATGTAAGTAAAAAAAACTCAAATGTAAATTTGAAAATAAACGGTTTTATAGTCTGATCTATCTCACAGTTGTTCACAAGAATGTGGAGGTTCCATAATCGATAACGAGTGGATTATGACTGCATCTCATTGTCAGTAAGTATAATTAAAACTTAATTTGATTAAGAGTTCTTAATTCTTTAATTTAAATTCTATTTCAAGTTCTACTTGTTTAATATAAGTTTTTTAGATTAGATACTGAACCCGGCTATTGGGTAGCAAAAATTGGTACTTATGATTATCGTGATGAAAATGAACCTGGAGAAGTTGTGTTTAATATTTCTCAAGTTTTTACACATCCAAACTATGGACAACCTATCGCCGGATCAAATGACATTGCTCTTTTTAAAGTTGAAGGAAAAATTGAATTCACAAACCATATTCAACCTGTCTGTGTTCCCCGTAATGTCAATGACCTCGTACATAAAGGAAAATCTGCATATGTTACTGGTTGGGGCAATACAAAAGAAAATGGAGTTGAAAGTTTTAAACTTCAACAAGTTGAAGTTCCATTTTTGGAAATGAATGAATGCATTAAAGAATATGGCTCTAATCACATTGATGAAACAATGGAATGTGCTGGTAAAAAAGGGCTTGATTCATGTCAAGGTGATTCTGGTGGACCACTTGTCACAAAACATTCTGATGGTCGATGGTTTCAAGCTGGTATTGTTTCTTGGGGAAGTGGATGTGCCCGACAAGGTAATACGATCATAAGAAATATGAAATATTTAAATCTAAATATTTAGGTTATGCTGGAGTATATTCAAGACCTTCTGCAAATTGCGATTTCATTGCATCCACTATTGGCTATGATATTTGTCAATAGAAACAAGTTTAAATGTGTCTAATATAAAGTTTATTTATAAGATAAAATTGCTAAATTTTTAAACTTTATTGACATTGATTTTCATCATAAATACTTATCCTTCATAGTTACCGTAGTAAACAGATGAAACGAGAACATTAAAAACGTTATTTCTCACACTAATTAAGTAAAAAAAACCTGATTAGAATTTTAATATGCTTTTTGGATTAAACTTCAAAAATGAAAACGTAAAAAAGCTGCACTTCTGTTTAACACACTCTAATGTGCACCACAAAAACTCACCCTCAAAAATTCGGCTAGTGTTCGGGCTAGCAGCCATCCAAAAAAAAGTTTGTAAAACTTTTGAAGTTTTTTAAATACCTGTACAGAATACTTATTAAAAATATTTTATGAATGAGCTCCATTTTTCTAACATAATAAAGTTTTTTAATAAATACCACCTGTAGATATATCTATGACAATATATCTTTATTTTATCAACAAAGAAATTAAAACACAGATTTTTACATAGTATTTTTATATTTATCATTTTATTAATGCTTAAAACCAAAATGGTCTTTCAATGAAACCTCCGCCAATATTTCTTCCTCCTAAAATACATTCACCAAGTGGATTAAATTGTCCATTAATACATATACTTTCAATTGTGCCTGCAGGAAAATATCCTGGGCTACAGATTAGCATTGCTACAGCGCCAGGTGGCCAAGGTCCAATTATTGAACCAGTGCTGTAACGAAGTTGACCATTTAAAGGTGTTAACGGGCCACCCAAACATTGTGCACCACCAACTCCAACACCACTAATTCCATGACCAATGCCACCATTAAAAGTGCCACCAACAATTGTACCAACACAACTTCCAAGTGGAGGATTCCATACTCCATTTTGACATTGTGTCAAGTCGCTTCCGCTTACACCTCCAACGTTACAATATAACACAGCTTCAGTGCCAGGCAAATATTGTGCCAAATTTATTGTTCTTGTTGAATATTCAATTTGTCCATTTATTGGTACAGGGATTGTACCACAAACAGCGCCACCAGGTTGTTGCACACCAAGCGGAGGCCCGATTCCTGGAACATTTGCAGGATTGCATGGACCAAGGGTTGGAGGATTCCACTGCCCATTTTGGCAAATTGCTTCAGGTGTCCCAGCGAGAAAAAATCCAGGATTACAAAATCCGGAAGCCAATGTACCTGAGGGAAAAAGTCCTCCGGGAGCATTAAAAGAATATGTTACTTGACCATTAATAATTGCTTGGCCAACACAGCTTGCACCTCCCTTAAAAAAATATCAGTTATTTTAACAACAAAATGCTTGATAGTAATCACTTACAAGTGGTCCTATTTGTCTCTTGGATCGCCGAAAATTTTGTTTTCCGTTAATCTAAAATATGAACAGAGTTAGCATATCAATAATTTTGAAACTAACGTTTTCGTTCCTGGCAATTGATCCGCAAGCACATGTTAAAATAAGGAAAAGAAATACAACGACTTTCATTTCAAAATATAACGATCGGGTATGAAAAAATATCGCAAGCCTCTCATGCAACAAAATTTTTTCCCAAAAAGAAATAACAAAAACTCCTGAAAAGGAACGATAAAAAAGTGAGTCATAATTATCGAAGTACAATTTGAGATCGCAAAAAATAGTTGAGTAAAAACATTTTTGTCGAAAATGGTCTTCAAAAACAAGTTAAAAACAACCCATCTCATTTCAACATATATTGTATAAAATGCAAATTTTCATTGACCTTTTATACTTCTCTCTTCTCCAACAATTAATTATTCATCGAAGGAACATTTGCACCAACAACCATTTGATTTTGAGAAAGATTCATTCTTCCATAATCCGGTTTTCTTTCTTCTTTTTTGACGTACGACAAATGATCAGCAGCAAAAAATTTCTTGAATTATTAATAATTATCCTGTTTTTATTTGAACTCAAATTTGATAAAGAAAAATTTCGGGTAAAAAACGCTTCTTTTAGCAATACATTCAAACTTATTTCGACAAAAATATTTGATTTCAGAATGAATGATAATATGTAACTACAAAGCACGTTAAAACAAAATAGCCTTAAATGTTCAAAAACATTTACATTTATTTATTAGTTAACAACAAACTTGTATAATTTTTTTGCAAGGTACAAAACCTTGTAACAAATTTTTTATAAACATGCAATATCGCTATCATTCAACAATTTTTTTGTATTGTACAGATTGTAGAAAAATGTGTATGTACTAAAATGAAAAAAGTAATGTTTTTGGGATTAATGCTACAATTATTTGAGCTAAGAAAAAAGGGTTTATTGTCTTATGTTATACAAAACCCATTAAACCGTTGTATTTTCTATTTATGGGTTTTTGGTCTTCGATCAACGTTCAATTCAGTTTTCGACACTTTGGCAGATGTAAAAAAAATTTTTATGCTGTTGTTTTTTGTGAATGAAAACATGCAGGGGGAAGGGATAAAGTGCAGAAGTACCCTGCTGTGTAATTATTTCTTGGAACAGCATTTTTGTGAATGATTGGTTTCTAGGGTTCAATTTACTAATCTTTTGACCTTTT